>WBMY01014138.1:399015-529910 GCA_013397315.1 Donacobius atricapilla
CCTAGATAAGAAAGTCTTCTATGGGAAATGATCCTGACCTGATAAGGAATTGGGCAAAAGCGTCTCTGTTTCCTACAAATTCACTTTCTTTGCTCAGATCCTCAATTCTAAGATTTAAATCCTTTAGGATTTTGTGAAGAAAACAGATTTCTCTTTACATGTATTTCCAGCTCTTTGATCTGGGAAATAGGGTCAGCTATTATGTACTGATTAAATGAAGTACGAATACTTCGATTAGCAAAGTTTATAATTTTTTCCACAAGTTCTGTTCAAAAATAGCATTTTAGGCAAAGGTGAACCTCTGGCATTAATACATTTCATCATTTTGTTAGAAGCAAAATCTCTTTAGGAGCTTTTATGTCTAAGATCTTGCAGAGATTGAGGCAATTGACATTTAGTTTTGAGCTTCCAAATCATGATCATTCAGAAAATTCTTGTGAGCCATAAGTGAACATGTTCTTAAGACTGGATAAATGTAATTACTATTGGTCATACAGGTTAATATTATTGTACACATCCAATAATTACTAAAGGTCATCTTATTGACTTTATTGTTTGAGAGAGACCATTTTTCTATTAGAAACATTTATAATTGTTTTCCTGTAATTGTCTGAGCTAAGTTACAATTGTGTCATATAATGACCTTTAAAAACGTGTGTAGAAAAGCCTGCAGCTGTTCCCTCCTTGGGTTCTCTCTACTGAGTTATATTTAAGCCAGTGTCTCTGAAACCAGGCAGTAATAAAAGGGATATTATCCTTAGCAAATATCTTAATCATGGTAAATCTCTGTTGCCCTACAAATGACTGCATGGGGGATTAGAGTGGAGTAAGCCATTTGCTGAATATCACTGCCACCTTTCTGAGGCCATTTAAGCGTGTTTAATTTTTCAGGGTGAAACATGAAACCCACTAATACAAATGTTTGCATTTGGCCTGAATTATATCCAGACTGTAACAGTTAGAGCAGGCTTAGGACCAGATTGTGAGTGATCTGTAGGAGGCCAGTTCTGCTTTGGAGAGTGAGAGAGAAAAATGCGTTTTTGTTCCCAGTCCCAGCTCTCTTATGTCACTTACGCTGCCTCACTTCTTTTCAATATTTATGTAAGGCAATCATGGGGTGAAGTACCAGTAAATATATGGGTGATGCTTAGCTGTGTATTTTTTTAATATCAGTTGCAGTCCTTACTGTCATCCAGTGCCTGGGAACAGTAAATATCTGGCTTGGGTACATCCTGGCTAAAATGGAGGTGACAATGCTATGAAGTACAAGATACTCTCAGAGTCTTGTGTTCTCCATAGCATCACTTTCTATGTGTTTATGCAGAGTTCCATCAGGTTGCCCAGAAACACTGAGACTCCTTGCTTCCCAGTGGTGAAGCTTAAGGGAATCTTTTGGGAGACTGAAGCACTACTGTGCATTTCATGTTTTCTTTTTTTCCTTTCTTCTAACAAAGCAGTGTCTTCTCTCTGTGCCTGCCCAGGCAACTGCAGCCCTGGCCATTTTGGATGCAGCCGCAGCCTTGGGAACTGGCAGCTCCGGGCGGTGTTTCCTGGGGCAGAATTCAGTGACTGTCAGGTGACACCTGTTTCACGTGGCACAACCCTCTTACTTCCCACTGCAATGTGCCAGGAACACAACACCCACGAGCTCCCCTTGTTCCCAAGGGTTCACTTCCCTAGCCTGATTTCTTGAGCTTTCCATCAGGCAGCTTTCCCCATAAGCCCTGAGCTCAGCTTCCCAGAGCGGCTATGAGGGTAAGAACTTTGAGTGTGAGAGGCAGTGATTTGTTGTTCATAGGCTTATGGAATCATAGAACAGTTTGGGTTGGAAAGGACTTTAAAGACCATCTGCTTCCAACTCACTTGCTATGGTCGGGGACACCTTCCACTATCCCAGGTTGCTCACAGCCCTGTCCAACCTGACCTTGAACACTTCCAGGGATGGGGCAGGCACTTCTCAGTTCCAGTCTCTCACTACCCTCGAGTAATTTCTTCCTAAGATCCAACATAAACCTACCTTCTTCCAGCTTAAGGCCATTCCCCCTTGTCCTTTCACTACAAGTTCTTGTGAAAAGTCCCTCTTCAGCTCTCTTGTAGCCCCCTTAGGAACTGGAGCAAGTTGCTGATTGTCTTATGACTGCTGGACTGATCTTCAGCAAAGGTGCAGATGTCTGTCCATCCCAGTGTTCACTGTACTCAGTACAATATTCTCTGTGTTTAAATCCCAGGCAAGTTCCCAGATGACAAGCCCTGACTTTGAATGGTAGCAGAATTTAATAAATATTCTAAGGACCTTAAATGAGATCATAGGATGTGTAGTTAAGCAGTTATACTTGTTAATTGGGAGATGTAGCTAATAATAACCAAACTGAAAGATTAAATCGATCAGTGTCTGTAAGAAATGAGACACTCACAGTGGACCGTCTCATTAGAGACTTCAAAATTATCATTATTTTCTAAACTCAATCACCTATTTCATTTCTCAACCACTTCAGCCAGACCCAAGCATTCTTTCCTGTGACAGTGGTTTAACATATATTATGTATAGTTTGGAGAGTTTGTGTCTTTGTGCTTTTAGCTTGAATGTGTTTTTTTTCCCTAAGGAAAAAATAAATTCTGTTAAGTGGATAAAGTTTTATTATACTCTTTTAAGTTTTCCACTGTATAGGCAGGTTAAAGCTTTGATTTAATTTCCCTCACAGAACAAATAGAATTCCTGTGGGAGACAATTATAGGTGAAGATGAAACCCCTTGGTGTGTTCAATATATCTTTCAGGTGCCTTCATGGCGATTGTGGATGAAATACCTATAGAGATAAAATGGACATAGAATAATAGAACCATTTGGAATAGAAAAGCCCTCTAAATCGTCATGTCCAACAATTAACCTGACACTATCAAGCCCACCATTGAGTCTTCACTGATACATGAAGTTTCTCTCTCTTTACTTACTCTGAAGATGCAAAGAGCTTCTATTTCTGATTTCAGCCACTGTTTCATACACTCAGTGGTTGTGGGTTTATCCCTGTACCTACTGCTGAGGGATGTCTGCTCTTTGCACAGATCCTCCCATGAAAGAGTGAGGCCTTAATTCTGTCTTCATCTAGAGAGGGGGATCAGAAAGTGTTTTCACATTCACTAGGTATTTTAGAGGCTTGAAAGTTTCTCTGCAGTGGGATAAAAACTAGAAATGTTCAGAGATTTTTGTAAAAAGGCTGCTGAGTGTGAAGGAAAATGATGTACAGGATTAGGGTCCAAGGTTAAGCTTCTCAGCTGGACTGAAAGTTCGGACCAGGGTTTCCACATTCCAGTTGATGCTCTCATCACCAGGTAATTGGCTATTTTGAGGAGGCTATTTTTTGGCTACAGGTAGGAATTTCCAAGTTGAGCATGAAAAGTCATTTTGTTCTCAGATGTTTCTTTTAAATCAGCATGCCTCTGTTTTGGCATAATACATATTTTCTCCATGCAGTTTCTTCTGAAAAAAATCTAATCTAAGGTAGAAATTAGCCCTTCTTTGGACATAGATTAAACCAGATGACCTCCTGAGAAGTCTTCCAACCTAAACTCTTCTATGAGTCAGCTTGGAAAGATCACCCTTGATTGCTAATAAGGAAAAATGATTCTTGAACCTAGACTTAAAATACAGTAAAAAATGTCACATTAAGTGCTGAATGCCATGGTCTAAAAACTTAAGTATTATCTTATAAGCTAATTATTAGCTAGTGTTCTCAGTTGCTGAGTAGTTTTATGCATATGGACTTTGCATAAGTTCTCACCTATATCTGTCTATAGCTACCTATCTATATCTATATCTACATATATAGATATAGACATATATATAGATATGTATGTGTGTGTCTGCGTGAGATATTGGACACAGAGAACTATGTAAGGGAAGGACAGAAATCATGTCTTTGCCAGTAAGTGACACAGGGCCAGGGGCAGCCCCAGGCACTGGATGATGCCTGTGTGCTCCATGGCACCACTTTGACCTGGTACAAGTAGAGGCATTCAAGAGGAAATGGCTGATCATGCTTGGGATTTTACCATGGGTCACAAACCCTTCCCATTTAGCAGTCTGAATGCTGTTGTGGCTACATTTTAAATGGTAAATAACATAAGAAAGTGGAAGATCACTCTACAAAGGCTGGGGAGGTTGAGGTTATATGCCTGGTTGTGCCCTGAGTTGCCTGGGGTGTCCACAGACATACCACTTCAGTTTTTTTCAGTCTCTTTATGCCACTTCCATTTTCTTAGTCTCTTTCTTTCACATGTGCAAATGTCTTGCTGTAAAAACTCAATTTTTCAAAAGAGTTCTTTTTTTCTGTGATATGTTGGCAGGCACACATGGGAAGACCCTATTCTAGGCTGGGACCTCTAGAGGTTCCCATAATCCAAATAATAATGGTAAAGACAAGGGAATGACACATGATTTCTTTTGAGGTGACCATCCAGTCTCCTTGAGAGATGTAAACTGAGTGATTGTTCTGTGTGTACCAGCTTTACAAGAGCAAGAGTGCCCATTTCAAGAAGGATTTGGGGACAAGCTTTTGCATATCTGTGTTTGCAACAGGCAGGAACAGCTTCCATAATTATTAAATTTAGTATAACTTCTATTGGATCTGCCACAGAAGAACTGCTGTGGGAAAAAAAAAAAAGCCATGGAGCATGATTATGTTTGCATTTGAGCTACTGTGATGTAGAATAAATGCCTGGCACATAAAGGGCTGATTCATGGATGAGATAGGTTCCTGAAGATGGGCTTTTACCTTTCCTTGCCATATTACCATGTAGAAAACACTCAAATGCCATGCCTCCTCACTTCTCTGTCTGCAAAATGAAATTATAGGCTATTTAACAGAACTGACATGTGCTGGGTTAAAATACATTCATAAAATGTGTTGATAATGCCACAGAGGGAATGTGTAACAGATTAGATCAGTGCTCCTGTAGCAAATGCAGTGCTAAGGCTGGGGTAATGCTAAGGCTGGGGTTGTTCTGGGAGCTGAGGTGCACCCCTGGGACCAGAATCACTGCTGCCTCCGCTGAGCTCACCCCATGGGGAGGTGAGAGGGTCCTGCCCTGCTGGGAGCTCACCTCTGGATCAGCTGAGTAATTAAGTGTTTGTTTGCTTCCAGATGAATACAAGAGTAAAGTAGCCTGTGAAGATGACAAGCTGAGGCTGAGCTGTAAGAAGAGCATGGTGATAGCCATTTACTCTGCTATCTTTGGGAGGACACAAGGAGGCAGCCTGGAGTGCCCATACCAAAACCTAGGGATGCCCATGATTGGTAAGCTGGGAATGGCTTGATGACATGCTGATGTGGGCAGGGTGATTTCATTTACTGTCATCACAGCAGAGCTGGCACAGATCCTGGTCAGAAAAGCAGGACTGGGACATGCAAACTGCCATGGTGGTGCTCCTGATGTGTGGTACCTTGTCAACCAGTAGTGAGCTTCAGCATGAGCACCAAACTGAGGTGCAGCTACGTGTCCTAGCTGAGTTCTCAGGCCACAGGCTTTTCACAGATCATCTGATTATACGATTGAAGGTGCTTGAATTTCTTGTTCAATTTTCTATCTTCGTGGTGGTTCATCCACTGAGCTGCTGCCTGTGATATGGAGGAGCATATTATCTGGGGATGTCATACCATCTGCAGCCACTGAAGCCTTGACATTGCATTTAAACTTTTACTGAAGTTAAAGCAAGGGAGCAAATAGAAAAAGCAAGTTGTTAAGTTTCATCATGTTACGGTTGGCTTACAGTACTTTCAAGTATCTCCTTTACTCTCAGACTATGGGAGTCTCTTACAATCATGAGTTAAAGATAAATAATTGAAAAACATTCACTGGAACTGTCTGTTCTTGAGCTGATGTGAAATGACTTTGAATATTTTAGGCTGTGGCAGAGAAAGCAACAGTCATAGTACAAAATCCTATGCTCAGCATTTGTCATAATTCTCTCTGCAGAGCTGAGAGGGAATTAACTGGTTTCCCAAAGGAATTGCCTCCAGAGAGGGAAAGGCTTCAGAGGAGACTGCACGGGGACCTTGATCTGGTGCTATTGCCTGTGCTGGGATCTGTTCATCTGTATCTGAGGATCTTTGGCTTCACAGCAGCTGATCCAGTGCCCTTAAGGAGTTAAATGCTGCTCAAATGGAATTATGTCAAGTGAGCTTTTGGGAATATGATACTCAGATGATGGGTGTCAGTAGAAACCCACAGGTGGAAAGAGGCCAGTCAGGTTATTTGTGCAGCGTGGCGACTGTCTTACTTCTGTGGCTGTGCAAATCTGAGCACTTGTAGCACAGCTGAGTTGTGCAGGGTCTCCTGAGGTGATCAGTGTTACTGGATGTGCTCCTGTTGCACCCCAATTGCCAGGTAGCAGAAGCCAAAACAGATGTGTGTGGCAGGTTAGCCTGGACTTCTTTGGTGTGGCGTTTGGGATGGGCTGGGTCTGTGCACTGGTTGCTGTGGTGGTTGGGCTGCTGGGTGAGAACTTGCCAAGTCAGTGAAACAGGATGTGTTTCTGAAGCAGACCTGAGCACCCCACTCTGCTGTCCTTGCTGAGAGAGCAGGAACAGGCACTTGCCAGTGACAAGGTACCAGCACAGGGACCTGCTCTTCAATGGCAGCGTGAAGCCACAAAGGGTAAAGTTTTACTCTTCTTCGCCCAGCTGCAAGTCATGAAACTTGTTCTGGCTGAGAGCAGGGTATGTGGGACCAGAAAAAAAGACAGGAGGCACAAACAGGGAGAACAAGCAGTGGGGTCTGGCACCAGGGCTGCACATACCATAGGATCTCCAGCACCTGTATGCCTTGCTGTTCTCAAACTGGCCTTGTGAGCTCTACAAATTGGGATGTTTGCCCAAGGAAATGAGGTGTCAGATCCTAGAGTGCAGCACACAGTCTGCAGCTGGGATGAGGCAGGGCCTTCCTCAAGTGTCAGCTCCTAAATAAAACTACTTACATGAGCAGGCTCAGTACAAGACAGTGTAATGCCAAGTCAGGGATGGGAACGCTCAGGAAATTTTACACTAAAATCCAGCTCAAGGTTTTAAGCTGTGAACTGATGCTAAAAATGACTGAGTTGTTGGACAGGAGCAAATATCCACGTTTGGAATTGCTGGGGTCTCAATTATCTTAAGTCAGTCTGGTGCTCCTGAGGTGCTGTGGGAGTTGGTATGTCCTGCCTGCATCAGAGCAAAGGGAGGGTGGGAAGGGTGTCGGGAGTGTCTGCTGCCTGCATGTCCTGCAGGGCTGGGGAGGAGATGTGAGGAGCTCACCATGGAGCAGTGACTTCCCCAGGCTTTCCCAGCCGTTTGGGCACCGTGTGTGTAGGGTGAAAGATAAACTATAGCTGTTGATGTTTCCTTGCATGCTGAAATCCTGAGTGAATTGTGGGGGTGGGGATGAGCTTAACTAAAAGAAAATTTGGGTGAGCAGATGGTCATTGCCAATTCACCATGCTCCAGCCCTTAAATCCCAGTCATGTTTGGGAGTGGTTCTTCAGGTCTCTTCAGCTACAGCTCATTGATCCCCTTGGCATGAGGCAGTCTCTGCTTATCATGGCCTTCTCTTCGTCTCCCTGTGTGAGCTGACCCAGTGGGGCAGAGCTCTGGTGCTGTAGGAATGGGAAGGTGAGTTGTGGCTGTAGTTTGCACTTCTCTTGGCCCCACAGGAGAAACTGGTTTAGGATCCTCCTGCAACCCAAATCAGCAAAAAGCACATTCACGCTGTGCGACCCCATGGCACCCTGCAAACCTCCCATTCCCTTCTCCAGTTACAGCAGTGACAAGATCAGGTTGTGGTCCCAGCTGCCACGAGTGACTCTGGGAGCAGCACTCAGGGTGCCCCAGCCTGCTTCAGAAACTGCTCTTCTCATGGGCCTGCCTAGCCCAGCAGGCAGCTCTGTTCCTTCAGGAGCAAGTGGAAACATCACAATGTATAAATCAAAGCTTCTGCTAGCTGGAGAACATTTCCCTGCACGTTTCCACAGCCTTGCAATGTGGGGAGGGCTGTTCCATGGCAGCCTTTGATCCCAGACATTCACAACAAGCTGATCTTACAAACATGACCATATGAGTCAGACTTCGCAGCAGCATCCAGTTCCTGTAAGGCAGAACCCAGCTATGCTCTGTACATGGGAGATTTATTCTGTTTGAATTTCATGGGACTGATGATTTGTATCAAGTCTGAGCCTTGGCAAAAGGCACTTTGCTGGGAAGTAGGCCCTGCACAAGTTCGCAGTGATTATTTATATCTACACAGCCTGCCCTACTTGATGAGTGAAGAAGTCATACTTGCCCCAAAGGTGGTGAAGATTATATTTTCTTCCTCTCCTAATGAAAAATAATTCGGAAAATTTGATTCCATTTTTCTTTCTGTGGACAAAATGCACGTTTGGATTGAATTTAGAAATATACAGCTTCTACAGGTGAGGCTTTTAAAGAGCTGGGTCTAAGATGGGCAGGAGAGGTGGCCTAATAGAGCATTGCATATGTAAGGTAAACCAATTCAATTTGTGTTGTTTCTGCCTTGAAAAACAAGACCTTGTACTCCTGTACATTAGACGTGTTGAGGAGATAAAGTCCCCTAACAGTGAATTTCTTGGATTCTACATTAGGTGCTCAGCTGGTTTCTGAGGTATCCTGGTGTTGCAGTCCTTTTAACCCAGCTGTGGCTGTGCTGCTTTTGGGTGATGCAAGATTCCCAAGTCACCTTTCACATGCCATGCCATGCCATGCCATGCCTGACACATGCTTTCTCATTGTATAATGTCTATGTGAAGGTGCTTAGCACCTGTGAAGAAAAGTTATGGTGGAGAATTCCACCCTATCGCTGTCATGTTAAAGTGAAAATCTGTCAGGGTCCTCTTTTAACTGTAGACATGCTGAAACTTATGTCTCTGACTGTAATGGGAAACCCCTGCAAACAGCTGGAGCCCTCCTTGAATGCCTTGGGAACTCTGAAAAGCTCCTAAAAGAATTTGACCTTATTTGTAACTCTCTTAATAAAGCCCCCACTTTGCTGCCAGCATGTGCAGAGCCCATACACAGAGCATGGGGAGGTCTCTGGGGAAAGGGCTATTTACAAGCAATGAACCATTAATATCCCTCAGCCAAGTGAGCCCTTTGCCCCCTTTTCCTGCTGGTTACAGCTGCCTCTGCCTGCATCTCCAAGTGGCTTGTTTATTCCAAGAGAAGTAATTTTAAAAAATGGCCTTTTTCTACATATGTCTGAGTACTAGGTAGTGATCTAATTAGGAGACTGAGGAGGAAGATCTTGGATTTAAAATGATTACCCTTTTCATTGCTTAGTAGAATAATATCTTTGGTCATATTCAGGACACCTGGCTTGTCCACATTATTTATTTTTACAGTAGCTCCCCCCTGAACCACAGAGAGCGAGATGGATGTGTTCAGCTGACCCCTAACCTAGGATCCAGGACTCCTTCTCAAGGACCCTGTCTTTCTCCATCACATACACAAAAAGCCCAAAACAATTTAATTGCTCATCATAGGTGGAAGGAATTTGGGCTTGGTTTTGGAGTCGGTGCAAGATCGTGGGAACCCTGGCTCTTCAGCCTTGCTCTCGGTCCTGGGGTGTGGATTAAGCTGAGTACTCTGCTGAGACTGAAATGTCCTTGTCACTTAACATGCAAGTTGTCTCCTGTGCCTCTGTAAAGGGAAAAAATGAATGTGTTTACAAAGCCCTGAGGAAACTCAGATGGTCAGTGGCACTCTCTGTCTCATGGGATCTGATAATGGAAGAGCAGAGGAAGGAGTTCAGCAAATGAGCCTGTGCTTTAGGTGCTCATTCCCTGGCATTTTTCATTCTAATGCAGTGATAGAAGGTGATCTAACCCAGTTTGTTTTGATTTCCCCCTCTTAATGCAGATGTATATAAGACTTAAAGCAGAATCCTCATATAAATATTTATTACACCAGATAAATAATGGACCCTTCTAGTTTGTTTATCTGTGACCAGATCTAGCATATGAATGAATATGAAATACGTGCAGTAAAAAAATCCATTTTATTCTGTGGTACATGTTCCTGCCAGCACAAGAGCTGGCTTTAAGGAACTACTGCCCCTCCAGCTGTGCATTTCTGACTCTCTCTGCTTCACCATCTATGACCATTTTCCATCCTGTTTCCATCAGGACAAGTTTATGGCTGTGCTCTAATCTTAGTCTTAAGTCAAATGCTTAAAAATAAAAAGATCCCTGAAGTGTGGAGCTGGACCAATGAGGAGTAGTAACCCCTGGCACTGATGGGAGAAGCAGAGGGTGGCTGGGACTGCAGGAAGAGATGGGATATCCACAGAAATCTGTGCTGGTCAGACCATGCCATGTAGCACAGCTGACCTTCAGCAGATACAAGTGGCTGAAAGACTCTCTTGCTTCATCCTGGTTTCCCTGTCTGGCCTTTAAAGCAGCTGCAGTGCTGGGTCTGTGGGATGAGCAGAAGTTGGGGAGGGGTCAGACCCTATCACTCCTCTCTACAGAGCCCACCAGGCTTCCAAAGCACCCCTCCTGTAGGTGTGACTCTGTGTATGCTTCATTTACATTCAGGACAGAAACTACTTTATTATGATATAGCTCATGATTAAGAACATGTTTTTAGAGGCCAATCTGTTTGTATGCAATAAAACCCACAAGTATCCAAATCTGAAGGCTTAATAAATATCAGTTGCTGTTTAATTCACATATCATACCTTATTAAATTTAAATTGAAATGCAGTTCCTATTTAGAATGCTGAGTTAAAGTGGGACAAAGCCTGCTTTCAGAAAGTTGTTCTTCAATTTTAGATACTTTATGTGTTTCAGTTTTTGTCTCAAAACACCAGGAGGTAATTAAAATCATTTTACAGCTGTTTCTAGAAAACTTCAACTATTGTTAGATTCCACAGAGCCATAAAAATGATTTATATGAGATTGTTTTTATATGCATACAATAGCTATTAAAAAAATAATTAAAAAGGCCATTCAAATGTGAGTCTGGACAAGATCTTCCTCTAAACCAAGGTTCAAGTTCGTTTTGAAATACTGTTTACAATGGAGTATGATCCCATGCAGTGATTGTAATTAAAAATTCTGAAACTAGTAATTTAAATAGCACTAGTAGTCTCTGTGATCCTATTGGTATGACATTTGAAGAAGTAAAGTGAGTATTTGTATCAGTAATATCAACTTCTTTAGTGGCTGATCTTACAAAAGATGCCTATTGCCCTACTATTAGTTAAAAACAACCCCAAAATACAATCCTAACAATAAGAGAGCAATGTTTAAGGTATTTAAATGTGTAGCGTGTTTGTTTCCATGGAGTTGCTTTGAATGAAAACCAATGTAACTTGATCAAAACTGATGAAGTTCCTCTTAAAGTAATTCAGATATCACTCAAGAGTGTTGCAAAATTGCCACAAAGAGAGCCTGAAAAACAAAGGTAATGTGAAACCTGTGAGTCTGCAGGCACGCCATGACGTATTTTAGGAACCAAGGGCAAGAAGTGACTTGCAGGATGTATCAGCTGGGTGATCTCTTTAGAAAATAGGCCAGTCCTGCAGCTTGTGAAGTTCAGACCTTGCTTCAGCCTAGGTCTAGGCACTTGTTGAGTATCCTTACATTCAGAAAAATAGGTTTTTTGGGCTGTAATGAATAAGAAGGAGAAATGAACTCAAGGTCTTCACAGAGAAGTAGATACATTGAAAGCACTATCCTTATCTTCTACTGAGAGATGCTAAAGCTGTTACCTTCTTTGCTTCTTTTCTTGAATACCTTACAGCCCACGATCCACTCTGCTGCAAATTAAATAATAAGATTTAACTGTCATTGCCCCACCAAATCTTCTTTGTTCTCGGGGACTTCTTGGAAGTTTGAAGCCATGTTTGAAGCTGTCCTCAGATTCTCACTTCAGCCTCCAAACCCAAGAAATGTTAATTTGCTCAACTTTGCACACTCTGAGTCAGTCTCTGCAAAACTGGAGGCTCCTATATTTTATGTGAGTTCTGGTTCCAGATACAAGGGTGATAAGATGATTTAAGTTCACATAAATAAACCAAGTGTTTCATAATGTAACTACAGGATCTGCAATTTAACCTGTAATCAATTCTTCAGTTGCAGTCTCTAAATGTGATTGTTTTCTTTTAAGATAATTTTCTCTTTTCTGGCCTACTACTGAAGTTTCCAAAGTTTTATGTACTGTGTGGTGACTAATTTTTCTCTCTCTTTCTGTAAAGCATACTTTTTTAATGTAAAGCTGGCCTTCTCTGCACATCCTTCTAATGTTCGTATGTAGATTTCCTTTCTGGCCAGTTGTTTTCAGTGACATTGTGCAAGACATATGTTCTATATACAGCCGTATCAATGTGAAATACTCTGCTGCTATTAGTTATATGATGTTCACCATTTATCATTCTACAAATAACAGCAGGGATCTTCGCCTTTTAATTGTTTTGGGTTCCTGCCCCTGAGCTTCTTCTGTGTACACAAATACACTTCTGCTTCTGTACCTTTTTGATTTAAGGGCAGTCTTTGCTTTTTATTGGCTGAACGTCACATTGGTTGGTCTTAAGGATACTTAAGTATTTGTAGTTTGGTTTTCTCCCTCTTGTCTTGTGGTTCTAGACCCAACTCACTTCTTTTGTCCTCTGTCAAGGCTTGTGTGCCATGGCAGGGAAGAGAAATCCAGTGTATTTCAATTGCCCCCAACTGAAACTGTGTGACAGCTTTACACTGATAAAGAAATTACCTCCCCAAGCTGCTAAATGAGACAGAAAGTGGACAAAATCCATCTTTATTAACAGTCTTCTTCACTGGTTTTTAAAGAGAACATCAAACTTAATGGGCATGGGCTAAGTTGAAACTGCCTGGGGTTTGATGTACTGCACAGAGTGCAGACTGACTCATTGATATTCCATTAAGACATCCTTCACAGGCTGCTGGATGGCTAATTCTGGCAGAAGCTGAGGCTTAGGCACCTCTAGCAGCTGCCCCTGTGTGAAGGAGCTGATGTTTGTATCAACCATAGCTAATGGAACATACTTAAAATATATGAGAAATGGCCCAAAACCAGGAGAGCTTCCTTCCCTCCCTCCTGATATACTTTTTTTCAGATTGAGGCAGCCACTCCTACATAAAACATGATGGAATTTAGGCAGTTGCCTCACCTGAAAGGTTGGAGTTACTTTCTGCTTGTGTCCTTTATGCCATTCTATTGAAATTTGCTTTCTCTTTTGGCAGACAAATGGATAACCGCAGCACTGATTCAGACATCTGTCAGCTTTCTTTGCAGGAACTAAATTTCTCTCCTCTTAGTTAATTGACTCCTTCCATCTTTCATTCTGTCCTCTCACATTCATAACTCCCAGCAAGTAACTTTTCCTCTTTTGTTCTTGAGCAGGAAATCAAGCTGCATGTTTTAGAGTAAAACCCTGTCCTCTGCTTGGGAGGATTATCCTCCTCAAGCTGTCAATTGTTTATAAATTACTTCCCTTAAGGGAAAACTTATCTTAAGTTGATCCTTTTACCTACTCCTCAAAAGATAGCAAGGAAAGCTAGGGTTCTGCTGACGGTTTAATTTCAAGATTTGGGTCTGCTCCTGATGCCTTTACACTGAGCCAAAGCATCACACAGAATTTGTCTCCTGATCAGGTACCACCAGTCCTATTCCAGTTCCTAACCACTTACTTTATATGTACTGCTGGAAACTGTATTTTAGGCATTGATCCCCTTTCTGAAGTCTTTAATTGTGGCAAATCATTTGGTCCTTTTGACACCTCAAGGTCTTATATTTTCTTGGCGGAAAAAAGTAGAATGAGTGCCCCATTTTTATTGAAAACTCACAGACTCATCCTCTTATGAGTGGGTGGAGTTTTTTTCTCAGGCTCCAGTTTTCTTCTTTTTAAAGTGCATGCATGTTAGTATTGGGTTGAGCTCCATGTCCTGCTGCCTCTCCAGATCCATGGAAGGCCTGTGGAAAACTCCTACTTGGCAGCTTCACAGCGTGCTGATAAATTCATCTGATCAACTGTGTGTGGTCCTACTTGCTCTGGACAGCCTGTCTCATCCGTGCAGGAACCTACCTTGCAGGTTCAGCATGGCTGTGCCTGGTGAGTCTGAACATGAGCAGATAAACAGAAGAACAGAAGTTCTTGAACATCTGCAATATGCCCAACTTCACTGTGGGATAAGTTACCCTTCTCAAAACTCGGGGTTTAAATCTGTTTGTGGATCCATCTATGATGGCTGCTGCCTTGGAAGAGGCTTCAGTCTCCACCAGAGTATCTAAGAGTTACCAAAATACAAAAATTAAAGAGTTTGGAAACATTCTTTCAAACCCAGATAGGTTTTGCAATCAAAAGCAGCAATACATGGCTCGGATTTCAGATTTGGATATGTCACCCTTACTGGAGAAAAACAAGTAACACTGAGTAACCAAATTAAGGATATGATTAATAGGCATTGGCTCCAGTTTATTTTATTTTTTTTTTCACCAGGAAGAGGTAATAAAGAAATAGTCATGCTGGGAAGCAGCCTTAGACTGAGTAAAATCCATTCATTGTGGTGAGGTTGATGATATGGACATTACATCACTGAGACCAATTCCAGTTTTAAAGCCAACGTGGTCTGCAAGCTGCAGCTGGTAAAATCCTCCATCATGGCTCTGTTGCCCTGGTTTGGGTTTTTACCCTGACAGAAGCTGGGCTGGTGGAGTAGATCAATAAGTCATATCATACTAAATACAACTGGTAAGGTAAATTACCCACTGAGGACTTAGACTAAGGGTTGTGAAATCCAGCTGGCCAGTGGTCTGCATTTGTGAAGTGATCCTGGGAAAGGGAATTCACCTTGCATCAGGAGTAAGGCTGGAGGGACGTGCAACTTCTAGAAAGTGGGGCCAGAGGTAAAGAGAATAAAGTGAGCTGATCCCATTCCCCCACAGCCCCAACTTTAGCTGGAAATACCGTATTTGAAAAGCACAGATGATACCTTTAAATGCTTTCACATGTGAAAGTTTCACCATAGCCAGGATTCGTATGTGCTCTCTGGCAGTGTACTGAAGCAATCCAAAACTAATGAAAGCCAAGGGTGACTCTGGGCCAGCCTCTCCAAGAGGGCTCTCTATCATCTATGAGGTCTTAAAGCAGTTTTTATTGCTGTATCATGGAATTTGAGCTTTGTGGGCTTTAAGAGGTTCTCGGCAGGGGCCTGGCTCTGCTTAGCAGTACTTACCTCAGACTTAGTGATATGCTGTTGGCATTTGTGAGTGTCCTTCCCACGTCTCTGACACATGGAGTCACTTGTTTGTTACTGGTGCCAGGGTGGTATCTCATAAAACATTTGGAATTTGCATTTAGCAAGCAAACAAGCAGCAGAAGAAAGGAGATTGTAGAATATAAAATCATGAAGGTTAGAAAAGATCCTCTAAGATCCTCTAGTCCAGCTGTAATGCTGCCCTGAATGAGCATGATATCTGGTACAATTAATGCCATGTCTAGTCTTCCACTTCTGAAGACCTGGAAAAATTAATTTGGCCAGCCGAAGAGGACCACAGCCCAACTCTGCTGCACCACATTGCTGGGCTTGGCTTCCCTGCATGTTTTTGGGAGGATAACTGCATGATTTATGGATAAAACCTCTCTGTTTTCTTGCCTCTCTGAGCGCTGAGGATGGGCACCTGGAGGTGAAGACTTCTGACCTGGAATCACCTTCTGAAGAGGTACTAATATAATTGGAGCTCTCACTTCAATGAGCTCCCCAGAGACTCATTTACGTTTGGAAGCTAAATTACCTACATGACTTCATAACATCCAACAGGACTGAAATCAGTGTTTTTATAGGCCAGAGACACAGGGGTAAAAGAAAACGCCATGTTGTCCCTTCTAGAGGTCCGAATGACACGGTGGTGACTGTGATTTATGAAGGTGCTGTAGTCTCATCTATCACTCAGCCACCTCTCAGATGTACTACTGACATCTTCAGTGCTCGTTAGTGAGGGAGTAAAGATGTGTGAATATGACATTTTGGCACCTAGCTAAATGTACTCCTTATCGGAAACCCTTTGAAGTGTGTAAGGAAGATGGTCCAATTTGGAGGTTTTTATTGCTGCTCTGACGTTTTCCAGTTCAATGTGTTATGAGGAGGATGAACATGTTGACAGACCAAGAAATGAAAGACGGGAGACAAAGCTAACTTCAGTGTTGGTGTAGTCCTCCCTCAAAACACTGCGGGCTGCTTGCCCTGGCCTTTATGGGAATGTACAAGACACTTTTGCTTAGAAATTTTGTGGAGGCAAAACCAGGGAAAATTCCCTGTTTGAACAAAAGGAAGTCTTTGAAGCGAACACTTGGTCAGAATTTGTGCCTAGACGCCATTTCTTTTTTTTCAGGGCTACAAAAATATGACTGTTTCCAGGAGAATGGCTCAGGTCTTACCATGGGGAAAATGAGAAGAATATTTGGATTTTCCACGTGGGAGGCTGTTCTTGTCAGTAGAGTTTAGCTGGACCTTGTAACATGGATACCTCAGATGACTTTCTGCCACACCTGCATTCACCAGATTCTGGTGTTTGTTAGGGTCTGGAGGTCAGGGAAAACAGAAAGGCTTGTCTAAATTGTGACTGTTTGCAGCAAGAGCCAAGGAAACCGAGCACTACAAGAAACCTCCACGATGCTATATTGAAGTCATACTGGCAGCCACTTAAAAGCAGTAAGAAATTGCATGAAATCTTCAGTAATGACCTGGGACAGGGTTTGTAGGTGGTACTGAGTTGAGCAGGACACTTGTTACAGCTTAACTAGAACACTGAAGTGTCTGGTTTGGGATTCTCCAGGTAAAGAAAGATGTTGGAAAAATGGAGCAAGCCCAGTGAAGCTCCACCAAGCTGGTCAGGGACCTGGAGCATTCAGCATATGGGGGAAATACTGAGGGACACAGGGTTGTTCAGTTTCCAGATGAGAAAGCTCTGGGTGCGATCTTATTTCTGTTTTTTACTAAGGAATAGGTGGTTCTGCAGATGACTCTTTTTGGAAACACACAGAAAGAAACAGCAGATGAACACCAAAAACAATAAACATGAGTTGCAGCAATAGAAACCTGATTACATACAAGGAAAAAAATTTTCACCTGGAGACAGGCTTAGTCCAGGATCAAGTGTCCAAGGCATTTGGGAAATATTTCTCCGTGGAGATTTTCAAAACTTGCCTGGGCAAATTCCTGAGCAACCTGATGTAATATCAAAACTGACTGTTTTTTGGGCAGGAGGTTGGAGTGGATAGGCTCCAGATACTCTTTTTAGCTAAATTATGGGATGGTTTATGTGCTGCAGTCTCAGCAGGTGACTTTTCCCCTTGATATAATTTTTCATCCTATGGTTTGCAAAAAGTCCATGTAAAAGAGGCTTTTACAATCTTGATGCCCTATTTTCTATGTGAGGGGCTTTCATCTTCACCTGTAATTGAGGCATAGAGAGTTCCTTCCACTCTTCTGCTCATTTTGGCTGGTGCAGGTTGAGCTGGAGCAGCCTGGCAGTTGAAGAGTTGAGGACTTCACTAGGAGTATTTGTGCCTGTGGTGGCCTGGTCTGTGCCCAAAGAAGGTGGGTACCTGGGGTTTCATCTGTACTGGTAACTGAGTAGTATCAGGGGCAGAGGTACTGGAGATAGATCTGTACTGTGAAACTGTAGCATGGTCCATGGCATGTTGTCTTGGCCCAGATAACTCTCCTAGGCAGTCCAGAAGATAATAGAATTCTGGAATGGTTTGAGTTGGAAGGGTCCTTAAAGATCATCTTGTTCCAATCCCCCTACCATGGCAGGGACACCTGCCTCTAGACCAGGGTTCCCAAAGCCCCAAAGACACAGTGGGGACCTCCTGCAAATTGACCATTAGGACAAGCCCTGTTATATCTCAGGCTGTATTACCTGTTTGGAGTAATGCTAATTGGAAAAATCATTCCGAGGGACAGGGTATCACTTAGACAAAGGGGGCAAAAGTGTGTTCATGATTTAGCCCCCTTTAGTTTCCTGATACAGATGCTGCTGCTATGTCAGTTTGAGTGGAGACCATGACCTGCTCAGAACTGCATGGGAGGAAGGAGGCCGTCGATACCAGGACATAGCTAGTGATGACTAGAAAAGCTGTCAATGTTAGTGTGAGGGTATATGACAAATAAAACTCCTAGAAGCATTTTCAGTCTGATAAATCTAACGCTTTGGCACCTGAAGAGTCAATTCAATCTGTTAAGGTGGAGAGCAGAGTCTGTAGTCTGTTGGTGCATACACGTTCACAAGTGAGGAATGTCCCAAAGGCTGCCCATCTCTGGGGGTGCTAGATGCAAAAGCCTCGTTGTGCCTCTCACAGGACCATCAGTTTGTAATTCCCCACACTCCCATGGATTCAGTAAGCACCTGTGCCAGAGGGCAAGGCCCCTAAGCAGACAGTTGTGGGATGTTCTCTGTTTTGTGTGAGAACAATAACAAATAAAAAGAATAAGCACCCTCCATGAAATCCTCTGCAGCATTTAGATTTGCGGAGTTTCTCTAACTGGACATTTGCAAAAAGACAATGAATCAGGATTTTTGCATGCCAGATGTTTCCACTGAAACCTCTGACACTCATTGGATCAGAAATCCCCTGAGGAAGTTTGTGTCGTTCAGTAAGAAAACGTTCGCATGGAGCCTTCTTCTTTTGTCATTTGCAGCATGTGAAATAAAATGCTGCCTTTGATTTGAGAAAAAAGACATTATCCTCTAGGCTTGGTTTTCTGTGGCTTTCCCGTGTCTCTCGTGGCTTTTATTGTTAAGCTGGTTCTAGCACTCACTACCTTTTGAGGTCCATTTTTCCTTTCCCATCCTCCTAATTAGTGACAAAAAGAGGTTTGTATTCCATTCTCTGTAGCTGTCCTGTTCCTTTTAGCAACAATTTGATGTTGAAGAAATGTCTCCTTACGAGTTTCCCCCTGAGCTTGGTCTTGGCTGGACAGTGAAAGGAAACTGTCAGTCTTGCACCTAAAAGCTCAAGACTTTATCAGTACAAATTATTCTCACCCTAAGTAAGAAAATAGGCAAAACCACCTGGTAGAGAAAAATACTTGGGAAAACACTTACTTTTAGAACTTCCCTTATTCTAAATTTCCAGTGTGAAAAATGTTTCTACTTGCGTGGAATGAATGTGATTAAAACAGTCTTTCAACTTATATGGTAGATGCTAATATTATAGTTATTACACCTAATAGTAATTTTCATTAGATTTAGAAACACAACACCTAAGAGCAGACAGATACACAGATCACATTTGTCTTCAACAGGAGCCAGAGAGGGGGATTTGAGACACCTCTTGTGGTTGTTACAAAGATGAAACACTATTTTATTCTCAGCCTTCTTTGTATGGATGTATAGGGGTTTCTGATTCATCAGTGTTCTTTCAATTTAATAGAGATGTGTTAGAGTCAGATACACCTTCTCATGTAAACACAAAAACTTTAAAATATAGAAATCTTTTGTGTGCTCTCACGGTCTACAACTGATAAATTATTTTTCGGCGATTTCTGTTGTGAATGGGCAAATATTCACAGATAGGTATGGTTTTTCCCTTTTAGAGTGTCAGTCAGCTACTGCTCTCCAGCTCATGATCAAGCGCTGTCATGGGAAAAGAAGCTGCAGCATCTATGCCAGCACCTATGAATTTGGAGATCCTTGTTACCCAGGCATCCAAAAGCATCTTAATGTCATCTACACCTGTGGTAAGTTACAAAATTCTCTAACTTTCACTGGGCTCTATGTTTGTTGAACAGCAGTGTGTGGACAGTAAGATGCAAAAAGTTGTCCAACTTCCAGTTGGCTCATGGTCATTCCTATTTGCTCTACAAGGGAAAACTTTGGATCATCAGAGTAGTTTAATTCTGTTGCTTTTTGTACTCATTGACTCTATAGAAAAAGCAAAAAACGTGGAAATGGTATTTATTAATCCATTCATCTACTTCTTCAAAGCAGAAAAATCTGGCAGTGAAGTCAATATGCTCAGTGGACGTTTACACACTGAATGTTGACATCCTGCAGCAAAGCTGTGGTTATCAGTAGGATCCTTATTGTTTATTCTGCATTTATTTAATTTTGTGCCATAGAATCAAGTTATTATCAAACCATACTCATCCACTGCATTAGTAGGAAATCACTCCCAAAGCCTTCAGGTAAACATTTCAGCAATTTTTCTAACAAAATACTGTTATTTAAAAAAAAAAAATAAACAGTTGGTGCTCTCGGTTGGGAGCTTAAGTCATCGCATTGAGCAGACACTGTGCTCTTACCTGACTAGTCATCTTATTTTGCAACAGAGGAAAAATTGTTTTTGTCTGAGCCCTGTAGTATAAAAACATCTGTCTTCTTACTGTGATGACATTTTGGTCATTTGTAGCTGACATATCTGAAAATATTTTCTTCAGTGTTTTGCTTACATAGTTGTCACTAGGATCAGCTCAGTCTCTCTCTGTGTTCCTTTCTGCATCCATCTGGACTTGCAAATTTTGGTGCTGTACAGATGTGCTGAGCAGACAGTGGGACATGTAGGAAAGGAGAAGCTCTCTGTGCCCTCAGACAACAATGGGTCTGTGGGTCACTCTCTGTGTGTGACTGCAGCATGCCGAGTGTGACAGAAAGCATTTGAGAGGCAGTCACTAAAACATTTTGTGTAGTGGGTACAACATGGTGCATGTGCAGCGCCCTGAGGAGCAGCGACATTGATGCAGGAGCATCAGGCTCTCAGCTTGTCTGGCTGTTGTTTCATTTGGCAGGAGTGGCAGGAAGGTTGGTTTTGTTTGAAGTGGTGCGGCAAGAAGTAGCAAGGCTATCCACGCAAAGCCCTGTGAATTTTATAGTCAGAAAGGTGATGTTTTTGTATCACTTTTCTCATAAAATGATGGGGGAGAAGCTTATCCTCACAGAGATTTGACAGAAACAAAGGCAATGTAGAAGGAAAAACAGGAGCTCCATCCCTCAAAAATCCAGGGAAAACAAACAGCCCCATGATGTATTTCCAAGAGGATTTCTCCTTCAAAGGCCTTCATGGCGTTATTCTAGAATTGTGGTCCTGGTCTCAAAGTCCACTACAAAAGGCACTAATGATCTCTTAATCTGACCTTAACTCTCTAGTCCAAGCCTAACTGCATCAGGAAATGAGTCATGCTTGAGAGCCCAAAGTGGCATGTTTTGCTTTTCTGTGGGTAAAATCTGTGTCATCCTTTGAAGGTGGCCATGGCTTCTTTTCAAAACCATGATCTCAGACATGTCTCTGAACTGGATTTTGTGATCAACAGACACATATTTCTTGCCTCAAATAGCAAAGTCCTTCAACATGTGAAAATGAAATAAACAAGAAATCAAATTCCAGTTCCATGTGCTTGTGCCAGACAGAACTAAGTCCTGGAATTCTTTTAGAAGGAATGATAAAGCCAAACAATTTGGTATTCTTATGGCCTAGAAAATGATACCAGTGTAGAAAAACTCCTGCTGGCTGTCTCTTTGTCTCAGGTTTCCATAAAGCTGCACACATTATGGCTCCTGGTACAGTGCTCTCCTACTTTCATCAAAACCATGGGAATGAAAGGGGACAAGCTGGGACAAATGGGCATGACTGTGCTTCCCTATTGCCTGTATCTCCATATATATCCCTGTTTCCCACCTCTTGCACTTGGAAACATGTCTCTTACTGCTGTTTCCTGGAGATCAGTGGAAGATGCAGTGACCTTGACACAGCTTGGGACATGTGATGGGTGTACAAATGGATTTCTCCGAGGATCACTTCAACCCTTTTTGTTGCTGCTTCAAGTGAGTGACCCCATCACTTTCTGAGATCAGGCAGTGCAGTCACTTTGCTCCTCTCTGTCATTCCCTGCCTGCCAGATGGTGGCAGAGATGTTCTGCCATGTGCCACTGCTCTTACCTGTGAGAAAACTGCCATGTGTCCTTGGACAACGCTACTGACCTGATGTGCTGCTTCAGAAGGGGTGGCGAAAGCAAAATAGTGATGGATGTCGTTGTGGGTGGGATAGTCTTCATGCAGATATTTCCTTTGTGAGGAACTTCAGTAACTATGGGGACAGAGCAGCTGAGCTCTGCTTCTGGTGCTAAAGCATGGGAAGAAGGACTAGAAAGAGACCTATATGTCTTTTGCTGATAGCAACTCATGAAAAAATTCTGCTGAGTAAGTAATTTATGAGGCGACAAAATGTAACATTAACTAAAAGCTTATGAACTGTTAATAGATATCACAGCTGAGAGGGACCCTGTGACAGACTAGTAGTGTTTATGTAGAACAAGGCCTAGTGAAGAGCTGCAGAGGTGTCTTATCTCCCAGTCCTGGAAGGAGAATGTCTGCAAGGTCTCTCAGGTCATCATGTCCACACTGTTCTTCTCTAGCCTGAAGGCAGTACCTGAGCCCTATTCCAGATCTCCAAGAGGTGAATGGATGAGGCAACAACTTTGCTTTCTTTAAGTTATATCCATATTTCTTAAAGGTTCATTCCTCTAGCTTCCATGTTTTATTGGACATGAGAATTCCTGCCAGACACACGCAGTTTTACTGATGAACCTCTTCTTAAATAAAGGTATCATCTAACTTTTTGCCCAGCTGTATATTTTTAAAATATTGGTTGTAATTACTCCAGGCAGTGGGAATGTCTCAAGTCAGCAGTTCTCCACATCAGATTATACCCCTTTGCCCCGTGGGTTGAGGGCCTCTTGGCATCACTCAGCTGAGAGGGAAATGCCACCAGTTCGTGTGTTTATAGGAGATGATTGAAGCAAGTAAGTACCCAGCAGCCTGGTGTGATAGAGGTCTCTCAAGTGCATCAGTGTCCCATTAGCCCAGCCAAGGAAACAGATGAAAAATCCTCCAATGTAAAAGCAAACCAAACCTGAACCTTTACAGGCGCTGAAATACAAAAAACTTGGCCCAAATCCAGGTGTAGCTAATGAAATGGTGTGGAAGGTGGGATTTTCCAGTATGTGGGTCCCATTATGGCACTAAAAAATGCATTAATTATTTTTTCAAAAGGAAAAGGCAAGTTCATTCTGGGAAGCACATAAGGCATGATGAGGTTGAGTTCTGAGTGTAGCAGCTGTAATAGAGGCAGATATAAAAAAATTTAGGTCTGCTTTTTCTTTAAAACACCCTGAAAGTCTTAGAGAAGAAGAAAAAAAAAACCCCACATTAGTGCAACTGAGAAAAATAATGCAATAAAGACTTACTAGAAGTCTTTCTCTCCTTGTTTCCTCTTCCCACAAACATCTTCCTTTGTCTCTGTCTTTCTTTGGTATAAAATATCGGATTTTTTTTGTAATATCTATGAGTAGCTTGATAGTGGTTTTGTACTTACTGATAAAACTTACAATCTTTTCATTTTCTTAATTGTTTGGTTGTTGACTTCAAAGGCTCCCTTTAATTCTCTATATCTCTTTCCTCTCTAGTTTGCTAGATTAGTTATTGGCCTGTGCTGAAGTCTTAGCTGAGCACTGCATTAAAACCTGTGGAATTTTTTCACACACAGAGTGCCACTTGGACTCAAGGAAGCATTGAAGTGTGTGTTTTATTTTAAGACCTATGGATAATTACCATGAAAGTTAAATATTTTCTCAAATTCTTCTTTGAGTGGGGGTGAGAGGCTTGTCTGTGTGTAAAGTGAAACCTTATTCTGAGCACTGAAAGTCAAGGGAGCCATTCAGAGTGTCCACTGTCCCCACTGCCAGACCTGCCTCCCTGTGCAGTCCATGCAGGCTGCAAATGCAAACCCTCTGCTAAGGACCCGCTGTTCTTTAAATGAAGGCATCCATCAGAAGTGGCTTGATGAGAATGAAAGGAAAAAAAGGGAATTGTTAATTTCTTTGTGTCTAGATGTGTTGGTTATCACTCCTGATAACTGGTGACTTTTTAGTGCTGCAGTTGGACATGTGCTGAACAAAATGGAGGAAATATGGCCTTGGTTGTGTTTTAGATGTGAATATCTGTCATACATTTAGATGTGTGTGTGCCTCCTGCTTGATTCATGCTTGCCAGGAAGGGGTCATTGGGCTGAGAGCTAATGAACTGCCATGGTAACTCATAAATTGCTTGGAAAATCCTGCAGTTCTGCCACATTAATAATGCTGCCATCCTGCTTTATGAGGCAATAAGTGGAGTCCCAGGGGCCAAGAGCTTCACATCCCAACGAGAGAACTGTGCAGGTAAAGAACAAAGCCTGAGCACAGGGACAGCAGCTACTGTTCCTTTGGGGTGTCTGGTGCTGCTGGGAGACCAGATGGGGTCAAGGAGAGGTGGTCGAGGTGCTCTGGGGTGATGGGGGTGTGCTGACCTTTTCTTTCTCCGAGTGCTTGGGAAAGCAGCCTGGCTTTCTCTAAAATGTGTTTAAAGAAATGTTCCTTCAAGCTGGACTAGAGGCAGGGTCTTTGTTGAACAAGGCAGCTTTGAGGTGATTACCCTCATGATGATGAGGAGGGAGGCAAAAAAGCTGCACAAATTCTCTCCTGTCATCTCAAAGGGACTTTGCTCTGGTCCATTAGCTCCTGTGCAGTAAATCTATCAATGCCTCAGGCTGGATGAATGTAATGGTTCTTTTTCCTCTTAAAATTTATGAATTCGTGAACGTAGAAAATTTATTTTTATCACTGCAAAAGTGCTCTCTGTTGCTATAAAACTCAATTCTAAGACCTGCATAAAATAGAAAAAGAGAAATTTCAGACTTCCAAGAAAAAACAAAAGCCTTTTACACTCCTTTGGAACAGAGCAACTCATGCAGGGTGAGAAAGATAGACACAGAATGTGTAATGCAGAATTTCTTTCTTCAAAAGTTGAAATAAAATTTCTGTTTACAAACAAACATTTTAGCCAATCTAGCTCTAGCGATGTTCCACTGAGTGTATAATGTCTGAGAATGTTTGTTTAACTGGGCTTCTTGTATAACGCTGTGAAACAGAACTCACAGACTTGTAGATTTGAAATTCATGACTACGCGAGTTTGACCTACCAAATAAATAAAGAACAGAATAATGGTATGATATAATTCCATGTGGCTACTTTCATTGTCAAGACACTGAGTTCACAGATAGTTTAGGACATCTATTCAAATCCTTTGTTTTATTTTCCTGAGTTAATAGAAGTTTGTCCAGTAATTTTTGTATCAAGCTTATGCTTCTCTTCAAACTATAGAGTATCTTTTAAAAAGCAATCCAGTCCTCATGTAATGACTACAAATATTGAAAAATTCATGAAGTGGGATTCATCTGACCAAGTGTAGACATATAAGCCATAGAGATTTATAGTGTAGACATTCCCGTCTGAGAAAAATTCCTTTTACAGGTAATGTGGAGAAGCAGCTGCTTTTGAGGCACAAATCATCTCATCCTAAAGTAAGCGCCTGAAAGAGATGAACTGCATATTTGAAGTGGCAGTTCCCCTGTACTGATTGTAAAGGGGCCTCCTGGTGCTTAGCTGACTTATTGTTATCTACATGTAGAGCCTCTACGATGCAGATATTTACATCTACATCCACCCACCCCTGGAAGTGATCAAGGCCAGGTTGGATGGGGCTTTCAGCAACCTGGTCTAGTGGAAGGTGTCCCTGCCCATGGTGAGGGTGGCTTGGAACTGGATGAACTTTAAGGGCCCTTCCTACCCAAACCATTCAGTGATTCCATAATTCTGTGATCTGTTTAGATGCTTTCAACCACCATGTTCTTATGCAAATGTCTATTTTGGTCACAATTATAATTTCTATGTAATGACAATACCAGTGTTTTCTCCTTATATTTATTGGCTTCCACTCCCACTGTTTACCTCTTAAAGATTTATCCAAGTAAGAGAGCAACATAGTGTTTATCATAATGTTTATTTAAGTTCTTGAGAAATTACCTCTAGCCATGAGTGTTAATGCTGAAGAAGTTCTCAAGTAGCAGCTTGGTGTCTTGCACCTCAGCTCAAGGTTATATCAATCTCTACACCTGGGTTTGGAGAGGAGTTTTCCTATTAATTGGTTTTCCATGGGATTGAGGTCCATTTTCTGCATTTCATCTTTGTTATTTCCCTAAATGTTTCTAGGAGCTAGGATGAAAATCAATACATTTGCTGACTTCTTTGATTGGCTGGTCGTCCTTTTAGACTTTTGTTCTCAAGGTCAGATTTGTTCTAAACTGTCAAGGACTGCATCTGGTGGTATGGGAGAGGGGGAAGAGTAGATTTTCACTGGTGATGTAACATCTGTTACCAGTTTTTGCAAGGAAATGGACTTGTTGAACCTACTTCCAGGCTTCTGCATGTTTCCATCCAGGTAAAGGAAAAGCAAGGAGCTTGTTTTCTTTTCAGAAACCTAGACCTCACATTCAGAACTACTCATACTTCAACAAAACCTGTTAAAAAAGCTGTGGCAGTGTAACTAAAAACCACCATGATAGTGACCAGATAGCTCAAGGCAGATATTTTCTGACTGCTGAGGTGGTGATTTTATCACCTTTGATGATGACTTGGCAGTTTTTGTGGATGCAGTTTCCTGCATCTCAGAGAGAAGAAAAGAGGAAACCCCTCAGTCAGTGAGACTCATAATTTGGATCCACGGCACAGATCTGTTGGCATTCATGGATTACCTGAGGGTAAAGGCAAGATGCCATCTCTTTTGCTTGCCAGTGCTGAAGTGAGGTACTAATGGGCTTGGAGGTACCTGCTCATAACAGGCTATGGCAGCTCTGCCATCCTGCACCGAGGAGGAACGTGCTACAGGGACAAAGAGCTGTTTATACTTAACATTAGTGATGGCACTGGGATGTGAAACATAACACAAACAGCCTCATTAGTTTTAAGATGAAGATTGGAAAATCAGGTGGTTGAAAACTGTCATTGTGCTGCTCCTGTTTGTCTTTGGTTACTGTACAGCTCACTGTAGTTTGATGTGAATCAACCCAGGAGAGTCCGAACACGCCCGTCCTGGCTGGCCCAGATACAGCAACTCTTCATTACTGGGGCAGAATGAGCCTGTGTCTGATACAGATTAGGGTAAATAAATATTCTGAGGAAGCAGAGCTCTGCATCTCAGATGGAGGAGGAACAGGTAATGCCGTCACCTCAAGGGAAAGGCTTGAAACCCCTTTGATTTCTGCAGAGAAGAAATGGAGGCTTGGAGATAAAAATCATTGCCTTGGGGATGGGGAGGAAAGAAGATGGGGCTGGAGGAAGCAGAGAGGGAGTTCAAAGGACACTTTTATGATGATCCTAAGCAGAATGAACTGTAAGACAAGTGCTATCTTACAATTAGGCAAGGTTTTCAAGCCTGCTGCTGTGGTCCTTCAACTCTGGGAGAGTTTCTGCTATGGAAAGCATCCTATAAAGAGTTGGCTAAAGTACTCTGCAACTCCTGACCTCCGCTGTTCATAAAGGGTGTGCACCTGAGACCTTTAATAATTTTATCTCTATGCTTTGTATGTTTTGTTTTGTTTGTTTTGTTTTGTTTTGTTTCATTTCATTTGGTAAGTATGACTCTCTAAAATCACCGGGGAAGACTGCAGGGAAGAGTGGTCAGTCTGTTGCAGTGGAGAGGAAGGAGGCAGGTGGGACTTCTGTTTTTCATTCTGATATTATTCATATATTTTACAAATTTAGAAATTTAAGAAAAGTTTTATAATGGACCTGTAGTTTCTACTGTAATAACTATAATGCTAAACTGTAATGTAAACAAGATTTTATGGTGGCTGACAAAACTGCAAGGTTACTAAATAGATTTTTTCACTGAATGATTTCCTCTGGCATAAATATGACAGGCTTGAGGATGAGCAACAATCTGCTGTCTAGAGAGTTGATTTCAGGCCTGGGGTGGATCCGGAGGGTTCTGCCTGGCTGTCCTGAGACCTCCATGCTTGAATAAGAGGGGTACAGTCTCAAAATCCCTCATGATCCATCCAGGATTTCATCCCAGAAAAGCAGATCTACCTGAGAACGATTGTGAAAGATGACATCTGAATGTCATATGTCTAAAAGAAATCTTTCAGGAACTCTAGAGAGAGAGAAGTGGAGCAGAATTAAAATTACATGGGTTATTTCTATAGTGATTTTTTTTCCCTGTAAGCTTAACCCTCCTGTACAGTCTTTCTATTCTTTATCATATTGATGCCTTCAATGATGCTTTAAAAATTCTGACCATGAGTAAGTGGTAGATATTTATAATTTTAATACCACAGGTTATTTTTTTTTTTTACCTGGGAACCTCATTGAACAGCCTCATAAACAGGGTTACTGTTGCGTCTCCATGCCTGTTAAGACTTGTGCAGATTTCAAATATAGTAATTAACAGTAATGTTGGCAGATATGAGACTTCTTTACTGGTGAAGAGGTTGGCTGCCAGTCTGCCAGCCCTTTTCAAGCAGGAGACTGCAGACTGCAGCCGAGGAATGTCTCAGCAATGAATGGCCGACCTCTGATCCAGTGATCACCCTAACTCCTCCTAATTGAGGTTAATGCCAGAAGCATTGACACCTTGATGCTCACTCATTAGTGCCTGGAGGCTACTGGAGACTGCTGACAGCCCAGTGAAACATGCATTAGATTAAATTTAAAGGGAGCATTTTGACCAATTAAGATATATTTGCATCAACATATATTTGCCTTCCCCTTTTTAAAACGTATCAAGACAATGACATTTCCTTGCACCCTTTATAGAGGGATTCAGGGCTGGTGCCCTTCTGCCAGCGCATGCACATTTCTCTGCTGTGCTCCTACCACTGCCCTGCTGGTTTCTACTGCCCTCTCTCCACTTTAATGTGAAACAAATAGGAAATCCTCTGGAATCTGGAAAATGAAAATTTGGAAAATTTGTTCCTGACCATGAAAAGAGAATTAGAAGACCAGGACAGAGGGAAAGAAATTTTTGAAAGTTATCAAAGATGCAAATATACTTGACTTCTGTGGCAGTGTCTTGGTACGATTGAAGTTTGTGAGCTCTTGCTGTATTAGAAAATCAAGATAGCAGGCACTCAGGGGTCTCTATAGCCTATTAATGAGAGCTACTTGGGCATGGGTAAATTTTAAGGGTGTGGTTTACTGATGAACTTGTCTGGGTTAATGGTTGAACTCGATTTTAGAGCCTTTTCCAGCCTAAATGATTCTATGACTCTATGATCAAATGTATAATTTAGTTGCTGGGAAGTGCACTAATGAATGTTACCGCACCTACACGCATCAACATGGATTGCTGTGCAACGCACTCACTTGCTAAGAAGCATTTCTTGCTATGAATGATGTTACATAGGCAGTGCCAGCCAAACTTTGGGAGAAAGTGTTAGTCTCATTTTGGGTGTGGGGACAACATTTACACAGGGCTTTGTGTCATGGCAGCTGAATGAAGAACTATCAACTCTCTTATCAATGTGTATTCTGCGCAATGTATGCTCATTGTTAGATGCTTTGTTAGATACATGCTTTGTTCTCCAGGTGGAATTCTCACCATGCAGTATTTCCTGCCCAATCTTTGATTATATGATGTGAAAAGAAAGCAATAGGATATGGCAAGTTAATTTCTAATTTACTGCTGTTTTGAACCTGAGGTGTGGCTCTCCATGGTCAAACCACTAGTCCTGTGTGGACTAGGCAGGGAGGAGGGTGTTGTGCCTTATATGAATTATGTGATTTACAACAGCTGAATGATGATCAACCCGGGTCCCTTTAGTGTCAATAAAAATCATCTCCCTTGTTCCAGTTCAAGTTCTTGTTTGGCAGAGGTCAAATAATGGCAGAATGTAGAGGCTGACATTTATGTGTCTTCTCACTACCTGTGAACATACCCAGCCCGACATTATCCTTCAGTACTACTATAAGAGAATTCCAGGAAATCACTCTTTCCCCTCACTTTGGACATTTTCTTGCATTTCTGCTTGATCTCTGAGGCCCAAGGCATGGGTATTTTGTCTTCTGTTTGTATGGAAGTTTTGGAATGGCCTTTTATTTTCATGCTGTCTGGTTGTCTGTGTCCTGGTGCTTAGAGATGGGGATGGCAGTGAAGCATTTAAAAGTAGGCACTTCCCAGAAGTTCCTTAGGTCATGTCAGCTCAGCACAGATGACCTTTTGGGGGGCACCCCACCTTACAGTGGGGAGGAGATTACCATGGACATTTTGTTCTTCAGGAAACGTTCCTTAACATTCATCTGGCATTTGTATTTCCGACCTCCTTTTCAAGACCTCCATTTATTCAAAATATCCACACCCAAACAGTTAATGCCCCTTTAGACAGACACTTCAAATACTGTTGACAGTGGCTACTTTTCATGTCCTGTTTTAGTCACTGTTTAGCTAAGCCATTCATGTTCCATTCCTTTAATCTTTCCTCATAAATCAACCTGCCCGGCCACTCAGTTGTCTTTTTTGTTGCTCTTTTCCACAATTACCTGTATCTTTTAACAAACACTGAGCAGGCTTATGATTATTTTCCCCCTGGGGGCCAGCAGAGACTTACAATCTCTTTGCCATATATTAGCCATGACTGTTGTTTCAGCATCGGGCAGCAGCAGCACCATTACCCAGGAAGAAAGGCTGACTCTCACTCTGGAGTTTCATTCCCAAGCATCCTGCTGCCCAGTATTTCACTTATTATCCCTCATTGAGGTGAACTGAACCAAAAAATGTAGGAATTTCTGAATGTCAGAACAGAGAAGCATTTCTGTATGGGGAGAACAGGATTATGGGGAACAGTACCAGGATCCTTTTCTGGCTGGTTGTATTTCCAGCTTTACTGACACACAGGCCTGGGGTCTTAGGGATGACTGATACTGCATAATACGAACAAGGAAGCAAATCCTACTAGAGCCCTTCCAAAGATATTTAACCAAATTCCTAACCCAGGAGCCCACCCTGGGCCATCTCTTATCTTTGAAAGCCATCTCGCAGCTGCCTGCAAAGAGACTGGAGACTGGTTAATCCCAACTGATGGACCTTGGTGTCGGTGCCTCCAGGGGAAGGAGCAAGGGAGGGAGGGCAGACTCTTGGAGATCTCGTTGTTAATGGGGGTCACTCCATTTTATTTCAAGCCAAAGCCTCAGGGAGAGGCAGAAAACTGGAATGTGGCTTCATCTGGAGTCCAACAAACCTGTTATGGGTCAAAAATTGCTCCAGCCTGGATATGCTCATAGCTTCAGGGACCCAGGGAGTACGTGTCAAGGACCAATCTGTAAACAGGGATTGCACTGTTTAGTCCCTGGATCATATGTATTTGCTTCAAGCTTGGATGAAATTCTCAAAGTATTTTCTTTAGAAGAAAAAAAAATACCTCTTGAAATGGACAGGAAATGGACTTTTTTAAAAAGGGTTCATGAAAAATTAGAAAGAAAATAACTAAAGGGCAACCCCCTAATACATATCTTCCCCAGGCATGGTAGTCAGCCTGGCCCAGTGGAGGGGCACTGGCCTAAGGGCAAGAGGTTTTTCTGCTTAACCCTGATCAATCATCAGCTCCTTGGGCAGTCACTGTGCTTCCTCCTGCCTGGTGTGGTTAGACCCTGGGGCTGTTTGCTCAGCATCTGGCAGGAGAGAGCAGCAGCCTCCCCACCTCCCTGGGGTTTTGGTTTATGCATCCAGTGCAGACATGATCACAGAGATGTGAGGAGTCTCTACTTTCAGTGCCTACAGTTGCTGTTGAACTTCATTGACATGAAGCTTCAGAATGATCAGGTGTTAAGCTCCTGCCTGACATGTCCATTGCTGTCCTGATAATTTACTCAGTCATGAATTCAATGACAGTCTCACAATTATCTTTCTTTTTTGTTGTTGTTTCTTCTTATTGCTATAATTTTTATTACTATGAAAAATAACTAATATTAAATTCTCTTCCTCTACTTTTTCCCCAGTGAAAAAAATCAAATCTCTGGAGATATAGCTCAGGATTACATACTAACACACATATTTTAACATGCTGCATATTGATCAAAGGGTCTGACTTCTGCTGCATGAAAGCTGTAGCTGATTCCTACAGGGACGAAAGGCAAATTTTTTCCTCTGTGCTATTAGAGATGATCAAAACCTTCTGTAGATGCCTTAGTTATCAATGAAGAATGAAGTATAGGACATTGGGGCAGTGTTGTGGCTTTCTTTTGGGAGGATTGAACCACCTAGTAAATTGGAGTTGGAACACGTGTAATGTAAATTTTCTGTCAGATATTTCTTAGCTTGTTACAGTAGTAACAAACAAGTGGATTTTCTTTCCTTCCTCACCTCATAATTCTTTGTCCTTTAAGTTGTGCTGAATTAGATGTGAGGGCACCTCTGACAGTATAGAAAATTAAATGGAGAAGGCACAGATACTGGTTTGTACTTTCTGTTTTTCTTTCCTTCCTGTCCCGTTCAGCGTTGTCAGGGTAGTGATTTTCTCTTAAGCAACACTTAGGCCTATGCATATGTTTGCATTTAATTTCCAGATGGGGAGGCAGGGCTCTAATAACAGTGTAAGCTGCTGCTTTATGGATCTGGCTGGCCGACTGACTTACCTTCCTTTTGCAGCTGGCCAAGAGACTGCACCCCACACCCAGGATGCCGACACACTCGTGGCTGAGCCAGGCTTTTGGACTCTCAAGCCAGACTGATGCAAAAAATGATTTACCTGTCCCAGGCTGTGAAAAGGTTCACCAGCTCTTTACATATGTGGTGCTCTTGAACCCAGGATCATTCAAACTGCTTTACTTTCTGTCATGACTGCTCTTTGTAATTGTGTTTCCTGAAGTCTTGGGCAGATTTTATTCAAGGAAATGGATTTAACCACTAGCATTGACATTTTGGTTATGGCAAAAATATTTTCCTGTGTACAGAGACTTGTAATGACCCCTCTGTTTCTCTGTAAGTGCTCCTCTGCAGACTTCCTGAGGGGATTTCTGTGTCTCCGTGTCTCAGGGGTCTCATCCTGGCTTGGAGAGTTGTGTTTTCCTGAGGGACCTTACTTAGCAAGTTGTAGGTCTCAGTGTAGCTGGGTCCAGCCCACTTGAAGTTCAAGACTAAATGTTTGGACCAGCAACCTGGGGTATAAATAGAAGGCTGGAGTACTGGGTGCACAGACATATTGGTCTGAATAGGAATGCATTTGCAAATAGATGTGTTATTAAACACGCTCTAATGCTGATCAGATGTCGCTGTCTATGGTATAATCAGCTACATATGGACTAGTTACCTTGGCCTCCCTTTGTAGTCAGTATATGAAAAGAAAAAGGCATGTATAGGTTGCAGTTCATCTCATTTTCAAGTAGGTATCTCAGGTACCCCTCACAAGTGCTTGTTTCTCTCTTTCATTTTTAAAGGAACCCGTGGTAACTGGACCAGATGTGAATACCTGCATTGTTGGCATCTGAAGTTAGGCCAGATAGTTCTTAACTTGAATATGCTTTCTAGAAAAATATCTATTTTCAATAATTATTTCTCATTACCTTCCTAAGTATTCAACCCTTATGATGTTTAAATTAATTTCAAGCACATTGTTGATTACAATTTCACTAAATTGCTTTAAATAATTTCTTTTTAAAAAATGTATTAGTCTTTGACAGTTTCATGTCTTATTACCAGAAAAGTAGAAAATTAATACATAGTTAAATTATATCTGCTTTGTGTAAATAACCTCTCTTCTGAAGAGTTCTTCTCCTTCAGTCAGTTTGAACGCTGCTTTGCAGGATGGGATTCAGGTTTTGATTCTGATTCTGAATGTAACTGTCCAGAGGTTTCACAGCTCTTGCTGTAGCCAAGGAAATTTGTTTTTGTACTGACTACCTATGTAGAGCTCAGCAGCTCACATATACACATAAAGTGATATTTTAGACAATTTGGTTTATTTATAGATCCTGCCTAATATTTGCACAGTCTGGCTTTGATGTTTCAGCCTAGGGCCTTTCAAAAGCACTCTACAGTCATATTTAACTGGATCATGGGTATTTGACCAGCTGAATTATTCTTGGATCAGTGCTGACAATAATGGGCTCTCACACACAGAATGCCCATGTGGACAGTTTTATGTTGACTTTCCAGCTTCTTGTCACTGTGCAAAGATGAAACCTTGGGAAGGGCTTATCTTTATCTGAGGGATGCAGTGGTCTGAATGTAGTTTTCTTGCTCTGGCAGCTGTTCCTGTGGAGGACACAAGAATGCAGAAGAGAGGCATGTTACTATTTATTTCTTGTTTTTACCCATCTTTGAAAACAGACAATCCCAAAAATGGACATGGCAATGGTGTCCTTCTTACAGCACAGAAAAGCAAAGATTCTCTTCTCTATTTTGAGATATCAAAGGAATCCATGTCCTTCTGGAGTTCATTTCCTTTTCCCACTTAGTGAATAAAGAAAACCTTTCCCAATCTTTTGTTTCAGTGGAAGCTTACCCAACTCAGAAGCAGGGGTTTGCTGTAAGGGCTAGAGTTTGTAACATTGAAAACACAACAATTCTCAACCAGAAATGCCTTGAACCAACAGAAGAATAACAGCTTGCTCCATAGTCAAAGCTCCTGGTGGTGTTTATGCACTCTATCAGGGAAAATGCTCCTGCAGATCCAGTTTCACCAGCTCTGTGAGGTGTTCGTCCACATGGAAGCAGCTGGGGTGACACCAGCAAATCCATGAACACCTCCACAACCCTTCTGCTTTCTGACTGCCCAGCCATCCTGTGTGCCCAGCTCTATAGGGGAGGTTCTGCCTGGTTTGGAGGACATGCTGCAGCCAAGCCTGCAAGGAGCTGCTTGCTTGGACAACCTGTGTCACCAGAAGAAGGGACCAGGCCCCTCCAGTGAAGTGAACACCTCCAGAAACACAGGGAAACTCTCCATTCTAAGCAGAGCATTTAGTGCACACAGCTTCCAACCAGGTCCTGTGGTTTGTGGGGCTCTACCAGGAATTACCCAGCCCCGATCTTGGCAAAAACCAACACAGCCTAATTAGAGCCTTTTCCAGCTGGCTCCAAACCCATCAGCCAGTCTTGCAGCATGCCATGCTTGGCCAATCCCCTGCCCCATGGAGGTGTCCTGGGAGTTACTGGTGCTGGTTCTGTGCCTACTGGTGGGAAATCCCTGTGCCAGGGTGAGTCTCCTCAACTTGCAGCTCCTTCTGTACACGTGGTGTCTCCCAAGCAGCAGAGGGGGCAGGGAATGAGTCTGAATACATCAAGGAGGCAGCTATGACCTGCCTGGCATCCTTTATACTGGGCAGACAGATTGGAGATTTAACTCCGTTTTGGAGAGAGTGCCCATGGGCTACACTTGTACAATAAAAATGTTCCCTGGCCTTAAGAGCAAATGGCAAGGCATGGCTCACATCTGAGTAGAGGAAATGTCTATACCCAAGCTAGCTGCAGTGAAAAGTCCCTGGCTATGCTGTCTCCTGGGCCATGCTAAAGTGGAGAACAGACCAAAATATCTCTGGAAATTTTATAAGTTACAATCTGTGTAGAGTTCCAAGCCAGTGCTTGAGCCCTTTAGTTTGTTAATATAGATATATCCTGGATTTGAAGTTCAGATCAAGGAGTTTTATTGATCATTATTCTTCCAGTCCCCTTTTGTTTATTCTTCAGTCTTTCTGGGATAACAGGCTATGGCATTCATGAGCCTGGCATGCTAAAAAACATCCATGCTCTAGATCAACACAACTTTACTGTCAGAAAGGGCTATGGGGATGCAAAAATATATGGGGGAAGTATTGAGACTGTCTGGGCCCTGTGAGTTGGAGAGTGAGTCTAGCATTGGCCAAGGAATGGCCAGTGAACCTTGAACGTGGCTCCCATCATAGTGAGAGAGCAAGAGAGGAACAGCGGTGAGGGCTGTGCCCTGCCACTGCAGGGGAAGCTGCCCCATTTTTTGTTCTTAGGCTGTTCTCAAATATTTTTGTCCAGTTCTTTCTCTCATTGTTGTTGCCATAAGATTGGCAAAGCAAAACCAGCTAATGCCCATTGTTCCTTCTATCCGCAGGACATGGCCACTTGGCTGCTCAAGTTTCCTCTTCTCCTTTTGCTGTTCTCCCTCTCTGAGAAAGGAGCAGCTGTTCTGTGCAGCTTTGTCTGGGACATTCAGAGCAGAAGAATGTCTCTTCTCTCACACTAATCACCTTGTCCTTGATTTTTCAGACTACTTGGAAGGGAAAGAGATTGGACAACATCCATCACTATTTAGATTGGCAGTGGAAACCAAACTGGGCTAATTTGATAACTTTGAAACACACAGACTCCTCAGACCAGTGTTTTCTTTGGACATATACCTTCTAGTAGTGTTTAATTTATTTTCTTAATTAGCCTTCCAAATCTTTATTAGATATTACCAGTTCAGTCTGAACTCTGGTTTGCTTTGAAGGTTCTTGGGATCAGATCCCATTGCCAAGAGAAGCTGGACCATTTCTGTTTATTCTACGAAGAATGACTCTGAATGGGGCTTTGGAATCCAAAATATGGAGATATTGAAGTAAACTTTCTATTCAAAGTTTGAATCCCTTCTTAGATAAGAGCTATTGCAGGGAGAAAGTCCAAACTCCCTAAACAGGATGGGCAGAAAAAGTCAGTGAGAGATGATGTCTTGTCCAAGTGGCTCCTAGGACCTGCTGCAAAATACTTTCAGTGGAGTCAACAGGTTTTGAGTCAGGTCTCATGTGACTCTGTTCTGCAATTAACATAGAAGGATAGCTGTAATTGTAGACCATAGTGCTCATTTTGGTCACCATATTATTATAACAGATTCCCAGTCCACAAACACACCCATTTCTTTGCTAGCCCTGCAGACCCTGTGAACCAAACATGCTGTTGAAAGAGAGTTGCTGATAATGTGGTTTCCCTGAGCCTTTCAAATGTTATAAAACTATAGGAGCTAGAGTAATCATAATTATTAGCAAGCAGACTTGGAGCCTGAGTCTGAATCTGCTGTGAGTATAAACAACCTGTGTTCGTGTGCATCCTCCCTGCCTTTGATGATGAGTGTTTCACTGTGAGTTTAGGGGTTGAAGGCTCTGAGATAATGATTTCAGCTGTGTGCCTCTTAGCACTGTAAAGCCCATAGAATGTCAGAAAATTTATTGCTGTGACTTAGTTGCAAACTCCCTGGAGTGGACAAGGGTTGTGGACCTCATGATAAATAGCACACGCTAATATTTAGCAAATGATAATGCAGACCACAGAAAAGTGGGAATAGAGGAAAATATATTCCCAAGGGCTGACAACTAATGCAAGGAGCCAAGAAACAGTTTATAGTGGGAGGGAATTTCCCCAGCTTCCCTCCTCCATGCATAAGTCACTGCATTACCGATGCTTTGCACAGGGCCCAACACTGATCCCTCCAGCACCAAAGTTACTCCTGGCAGGAGTTCAGAACATACAAACCCACAAAGCCCTGCAGGCAGAGCAGACCTGATGTTTTCCAGCCCCAGCTGGAAGGTGGTAGAGCCTATATTTGAAGCAGATGAAAGGGCTTGTTACTAAAGCTTAACTGGCTGTTTATAGGGCTTCTCTGATGCATCTGTGCCATCTGCTTCATGCACATGAAGGGCAGGTATCTTACCAGACCACTTCTCTGTCAGTCTTTTCCAGAGAGCTACAAAATCCTCCATCTTCTTTCACCCAACCAACAAGAACATACTTGTGCTAGAAATCTCCCTCTGCCTGGGATATGCCCTCCTGGAAGAGTGTCATTCCTGACCATAAACAGAAATGTGTCATTGCAGGGGATGAGGCACATACAGGATGATATCAGAGGGTGGTGGGTGAGCCCTTCTGGGATCAGGGTCCCTTAGTGAGGTATTGTTCATGCATGTGTACAGACAGCAGTGTCCTGGTGAGTGCTGTGCCAAATTACATCATTCCTTGAGGCAGGAGGGTTTGTACAGCTGGTAAGGCATTGGGGTAACCTGAGGGCTGGGGTGACCTACGGACCCCTTTTCCTTTTTGTGGTCTCTAAAAGAGGCAAGTTGAAAGGTAAATGATGCCGACCAGCTGTGCCTGCCACTTCCAGTTTGGGATGGGGAAAGGGCTGGGCATGGTGAATTCTTGGTAAATGAGTAGCAGGGGAGGAGAGGGAGGAATGAGAGGGGAAAGTCACAGTCTTGAGACATGACAGATCTACAGTGGATGAGGCAGCTTCCCCTTGATGCCTGCAGGAAATCTGGGTCATTAGAGGGTGACAGATGCCTTAGCAGAGCTGTCTGTCCTCTGGTGATGGAAAATGTCCACCTTATGCAGCACCACTGTGCTTAATCCACAGCTGAAATGAGCAGAGGCAGAGGCAGGCAATGCCTAAGGGCTTTAAATGTTACATTTAAATGTTAGAAGGTGAAAAATGATGAGGGTAAACAACTGATTGTGAGAGGTAAGGCTTTGATTTGCAATTGAATTTGATTTTTCCTTCATTTGTGGGAAATACTGACTGTCAGTAATCAAACATTCAGGCATGACACTTTTGAGAGACAAGGATTAGAACTGCAGACTTGGGCTCATAAGGTGAGAATTAAAGTTTCCTGTGTGATTATATGGAAACTACAGTAAAACACACATAAAACCAAGTTGTGAGCCATGTGTTTCAGATGCTGGAAAGGGAGGAATGATGGATAGCCTGTGGCAAAATCCAGTGTATGTATGTGTGACTGCAAAAGATCAGAAGAAGGCATAAGCATCTGATTTAGAATACTTGTAGTGCAGAGGCAGATTCATAGCATATGTTGAGAGCTTATAGGGAACAGACCATGCAATATGTGATACCACACGCAGAGAGCCAGCACTCTGGAAACTTCCTTCTCCTGGGAAAAAGATCATGGAGCAACATTTATTTTAAAGAGGCACCCTCATGTTTTATATATTTGTGCTTTCTCTCATGATGTTTGATAGCATTGCATTTCACCACTTGGAGACATGCTGCTTGAGAAGGCAAGCCTGGAGAGTACCTATGCTCTGCTCAAACCCCTTTCCTGTGGCTGCATGCCATACTAGTCCCTTTATTTGGCCACTGTGTGTTCTGAGAGCAAATTGTGTGTAGTTGGGTTGAACTAATGAAGTTTATTCTGGGAGAGATGCACTGGAGGAGGACACCATGGATTAGTAGACCCATTTCACTGAGCAGATCAATGAGATGTTCACAAATAGCAACTCCAACCCTTCCTGAATTCATAAAGAACTTAACATGAAACCTGTACACTTTCAAACCCCTGTGTTCTCAAATCAAAGCAGCAATGCCCTAATTAAAGCCACTTCTAACCCTGATTCCTTGCACATAACACAGGGGAGCTGGCTGTCCTGCCTGTGCCCTCCCTCTGCCCACCCTGACAGCCCTTTTTATGAGCAGACTGGAACATGTGCATGCACCTCTGGCTGTGGGTAAGCAGGGGCCTCAGATAGTGTCCTACCTCTTGCTAGAGGTGGAGGTGACTGGTGGAGGCACATCTCTTACCAGCCAAAAGTCTCTCATCTGTGATGATACAGACCCTTCTGTCAACATCTCCTTCACGCTGGATGAAATATCATTTGATCGAGGCCAGGGGGAGCAACCTCCCTCCTTCAGATCTGCTTTCCAGTGAGCAGGGACTGCTTTCAGGTATTGAACAGGCAGCCAAGGCCTCTTACTGCACTTTGCTGACACCATCACTCAGCATCCTCCTGCAGCATAGCTGGGGGAGTGGGGGTCTCCCTGGCTACTTTCCAGCCATGGACAGCTGCATGTTCTCCTCCAGAGAAGTGACTCTGGTCCCAGGGAGGTGGCCTGATGCAATGGCATTTGGAAAGACCTGCAACAAAGCAGCATAACTGGAAGGAAAGGATCATTACTGGGATAAGAATGGTGGAAAAGACTACAGGAAGGAAAATGGCAATGAGAGACATGGTTGACAATGGGAGAGAAGTGGGAGTGATGGAAAAGAAATGAAAGAGAAAACTCTGAGAGGAGCATTCAATCACTTTGTAGATAATACAGGACACTTGAGACAGGATTTCAATTTTCCTTTTTTTTTTTTTTTTTTTTTAAATATTCCAGCTCTGATCTCAGTTACTACAGAAGAATTGTTTTATTGTTCTGTGCCTGCCTTTCGCCATTTATGAACCAGATAATGGCCATTAGCAAACCTATCGCAGGTGAGGGCATCTTCAGATCCAAGCCTGGAAGTGTTGACACTTGGGCATTATTGATAGACATGTGGAGACAGGCTGTCTCTGTGAATTATTCTGCAAAAATCTTGAGTCTCTTTAAATTTTTCAGCTCCTAGAGCAAATGCACCAAACCTGAAGCACCTTCACAAGGTCCGATGCTTGTTCTTATGCCCTTAACTGTTCTGCCAGCTCATGACAGGTTTTGCAGTGTCCAGTGTCATGAGGGGAGGGAGCAGCAGAGCACCAAGCACATCCCTAAGGACCAACCACCCATAAGATTTGTCTGCAGTTCCAAAAGTGCAAGTGAGGTCTCTGTCTGAACCTGTCCTGGAAGCCTGGACAGACCTGGGTGACCTTAGAGAGGTTAGTTATTCCCTCTTTTCTTCATCTCTGCATTTAAAAAATGAAATACGAGGATACTTTGCAGAAGAATGACAAGTAGGTAAGTAAATAGTAGGATGTGATGAGGTGTATTCGGAATCCATGGTAGTGCTCAGATAAAAGTTCTCCATGAGGAGGGATGCTGTTATCTGCCATTCATCTGCCATTCACCTCACTGCACTCCACCCTCAGTCACTGATCATTAACATCACTGAGAGACTTGAAGTGATTTCAACAAATTGTCTGAGATGTGCTGCTTCTCGTTTCAATAGGTCTTAGGCAAGACAACAGAAGAAAGTAATGCAGTGTCACAATGCTGATATCAAATGAGTCACAGATGCTGATACCAAGAGACTTATTTAGTCCATTTTGATCTTTTTTGTCTTGCTTTTCTCTTCTCATCAAACAATCATTGCTGGACTCCATAGCTGTGCTTCTCTGAGATCCTCCCTTAGGACCCACAGCACAAGCCTGAAGCTCCCTAAAGAACTGGCCATTTTGAAGGTCTTCACTGTGTCTTCAGTTTTGTTCATGTCTCTTTTCAGAACCTGAGTAAGTGATGAAGTTTTCAGATAGGAGTATGACAGATACAGTTGTGACTGTTGTATTTGATGTAGGCTGCTGCTTGTGCTTCACTGGCCTGTATGTGCAGCAGAATGCTGGGACTTGAGGTACATAGTAGGGAGCCAAGGATGTTCAATAGTTTGGTGTTCAGATAGTTGAAAGTTCCACATCTTCTGCACCATGGAAGTACTGGGCCTTTATTTTCTCACCACTGTGCTGTGCCAGAACTGCCCTGGCCAGTTACTTGTGCCAGTCTGAGTCACACAGCAGCTGGAACAAGATTCTCTCTGCATTAGTTTTTGGAAATGTTTGCACTTTGAAAGGGTAGTGGCCCATGTAGAGCCACTTAATTTTCTCCAATTTACATCATTTTGCTGCTCAGATGTTTGGTTGTTTTTTTGGGGTGTGTATGTCTCCAAACTTCCAGAACTCTGTTGAAACATCTATTTCTCAACTGGTGATGAAAATCTGTATTTATGTTTAGTGGAATGACACAAAGAAATAAAGAATTCTTTCTTCATGACCATGATTACACCCCTCTACCTTTAAATCACAAAAAATTGCCGATTCAAACATGAAGCTGATCCAGAATCCTGTTCTTGCACTGGGGTGACCCCGTATCCATGGTGGAAAAGGAGATCTGATGTGTGCAAAGGGTGTCTGTAAGCACTACAGACAGGAACTTTTTCACGTGTCAATACCTTACTGAGCTTCCTGTGGGTTAGCTGACTTTCACCAAGTTGGGAAACATCCATGGAGCGCCGTGAGTGGAAGTGACATATTTACCTCGCCTTGTCTCCTTTCATCCCATTTTAGACCTCAAACTGTCTAGCAGCATTAGGAGGCCCCACAGAATGAGAACTTGAAGTCAGTACTGCTGGATTTACTGTATCTCTGTGCTATCTCCTGACACTAACATTAACTGAATACACCAAGAATGGGGTGAATTTTTAGGGATATGGGAAACAGGAAAATCTTAGAAATGAAACTTGGAAAACCAAATCTACCTGGTATGTTTGTCATGCAATTAGTCATGGAGCTGGCTTACATAGTTGTCTCTGAAAACCAGAAGAATCAAATGAGAACCACAAGACAGAGGAATACATATTGTACTGATCTTTACAAATGAGCAGCTGTCATTAAAAGAGTTAGTCACTATCCAAAAAATATGGCTTCCAAGTCTAGTGAAGGAGGCTAAATGAGGAAGGAAGAAGAACTTGGTGTGCCATATTTGGTTCACATGGAGCCATATTTGTATTGTCTAACCCTCAAGAGAGTTACCAAAATGGAATGTAAATGATGGAAAAAGGAAAGGGTGAATTTTGTTATCATGGAATACTGGAGAAAAAACTAAACAAAATAAATCTTTAAGCAGTTAAAGCAAACCTCATCCCTGGTGAAGAAGAGTTTATTGAATTTTCCATGTTACTCAGAGCACATTTTGGTTGTTAGTTTGATTCCTTTAGTGGCATGTAGGAAGTATGCAGCCCCTCTACACATGTTGACTTCACCATTGAAAAGGAACATGGATGACACACACATAGATTTGTAGGAAGGAAATCCAGACAAAACTTAATCACTTAGTTTGGTCCAACTGCAGGCTAAGTAGATGAAAAAAATTATGGTCTTTTAATCTGTGTAAATAAGATGTCTATTCCTGTACTGAGGCAATTAATATAATGTTTCACAAGGACTGAGCTGAAAATTTAATTTAATTGACTGGAGAGGAGGATTATAAAGCAGACTGAAAATAGGCTGGAGGCACCAGGAACACATAGTCATGAATAAAGGCCAAGACTTGGTGGAAGTTACCTCAGGGGAACAGAAGGGAACAATGTTAGACCATTTTTTGTTCAAGATATTAATGGTTTGGAAGGAGGGTTGGCTATGGTAGCTCATTGTGGGATGGTGCTCATCTTGGGAGAGATCGTGCTTTCCAAAGCACTAGTACTAATAACTTTTGGTCTGGCAAACTCTGGATAAATCAAAATCACAGCAAACGGTGCCAAAAAGTTCAGTCTGGGGACTTCATCCAGAGTCCCAGTGAATGTACCTGTCTGTAGATTCTTTCTACAGAAATCTCAGTCCATGTAGTTCAGCATTTAGAGCAAACAAATTCTCTTAGTTTCCATTAGGGTTCAACCTCTCCTGTTTATTTATCTAATGTTTGTCCAACTTTGTCAGCACTGGATTCTCCATACCAGAGCCTCCTGGCTGACCCCATGGACATGCTGTTTCACTGTCCTGGTATTTGAACACAGGTTGTGATTCTAGCAAGCATCTTGATACTCTTAAATATTTCAGACAGAGGGCTGGTGAAGCAATGGGGACCTGCAGGATCTCTGTTTCTTTAGTAAATTAACTGTTCTCCAGCCTGTTCCCAGAGGTCTGGGAACCACTCAGTGAAAGCTGAACTTCAGGATTGTCCTTTGAGGAATATCACCCTTGCTTTGAGACTGAGACTCAGTTCCTGGAGTCACCAGGTCACTGTTACCTCTGATTGTGGGTGTTCAGCTGTCCTGCTGAGGGGAGAAGGGCATGGTGCTGGCTGAGAAAAGGGATGGGCAATGCAGCTGGACTTGCTGTGCACATCTATGCAAAGGAGCTGGACAGGTAACCCTGTTCCATATCTGGAAAGAAGTGCAGGGAGGGAGTTAAAGGGAATGCAGAACTATTTTTCCTATCATTTTTCAATTCGTTGTCTGGCACTGTCCAGAACTAGCTGTAATGTTCAGTTTTTATTAGTGCATAAGACATTGCTGTGGTACCCCGGAAGTCCTACACCCCTGTGTGTGTCTTCTGCAAGGCTCAGGAAGAAATGCAGTGAGGTTGTCTGTGCTGGACCAGTTCTGCAAGGCTAGTTCATTTTCCATGCTGCGAACTCCCTGGGGCAGGGAATGTCTTAATGTGTTTAATTTAAAGAGCAGGGTTGCTGAGGCAGGGGGTATAGCTCAGTGGCAGAGCATTTGACTGCAGATCAAGAGGTCCCTGGTTCAACTCCAGGTGCCCCCTCAGGTGCCACCTTTTAGGTCAGATATTAGATAAACAATTCTTTATTGTGAGGGTGGTGAGGAACTGGAACGGGTTATCCAGGGACGCTGTGGATGTCCCAGCCCTGGAAGTGTTCAAGGCCAGGCTGGACGGGGCTTGGAGCAACCTGGTCTAGAAGGTTCCCTGCCCATGGCAGGAGGGTTGGAATAAGAGAATCTTTAGGGTCTCTTCCAACCTGAACAATTGTATGATTTATGATTTTTTGTGGTTTTAAGGAAACACAGTGCTTAGACACTGAGTAGCAGGATTGAGATTATGAAGGAAATTAAAGCATGAACAACCGAAGGGACAAGCCACAGCCAGAAAACAAGTGAAGATGGAGAAAAGGAGTGAGTGTTAACCACAGGAGCACATTTATTTCAGCCCCTGCAAGAATATCTGTTTTCTCTGTGTAGTCTTCTGGTTTGGATAGAGATACCACAAACTATGGCAATCTTAGGGTCACAAATGCCAAATTTCCCTCTTCTTCTACAGTGCTTGGGTGAAGTAAACATTCCTCACATATTCCTGTGCTTAAGTGAACATTGGTTTGGGTCTTGAGTGGGAGGGATGACTAAGAACTACGAATTAATTGCTTGATTCATTCTCTGATTATTCTTTACAAGTATTAGAAAAGGTGTTATTATCTGTTGAAAGATCATTATTTTAATTGTGCTTTAAGATAAGAACAGAAAACAAGGGAATCAGTTACTCAGTGTGGTCCATTAGTAGTGTATTAAAGAAAGATGCAGAATCCCATGAAACTTTTCCCAAAGATGACATTTATTAGGTTGTAAAATAACCTCCCACAGAAACATTTGAAGCCCTGTCACTTAACTGATAAATTACAGAGGTCAAGAGGCCATAAGACCTCCCTAAATTAATTGCTATTTGAACTGGAGTGAAACTTAAAAAAAATTGGTTTGAAGATTCCCATTGACTGGAAGTATCCCACAGCCCTTGCAAAATTGTCAAAGAAACCAGATTTATATCTGTTCTGAATGCCTGGATTTAACTTCTACCTACTGGCCACTATGAGAGCTTTTAAGGTTGAAGAAACTTTGTTAACTAATTCCAGTTCTCTCTTTGAATACTTATAGTCTGTGATTAAAAAATCTCTCAGCCTTTTCTTTGTAAAATGAAAGTGGTAAATCTTCTCATGTCTTTCTCCAGAGTGAGGTTTCCCAATTCTTTATTCATTCCTGTGTCTTTTCCCTCAATTATTTTTAGTTTCTTAGCACCTGCAGCTTCTAGAATAGGCTCTGAATACCAGCAGCAGTTGCACCAATGCCGGGTTGTGTTGTTGTATAATTTCTTTGCTTCTTCTACTTGGTATTACATCTCTAGTACAAGCATTATGCTGATGAAGATGTCCATGTAACACCACTTAGACTCTATCACTTTCTAGGCTTTTTCCAGTTTTCATCTGGCCTCCTTTCTCATGCCTTAAAAGCAAATTCTCCACTGTTTAATCTAACATTCAGGACTTTACTGAAATTCATGCTCTTAGCTTGTGTGCAGTTTATTGAATTCCTCTCAGGATTGTTTTGCTTTATTGTCCTCTGTATTCCATTCCACTTCCCAAAATCCCACAAACTTACTAAATAATAGCTTAACCTTTTCTTCTGTGTCAGCATAAAAACATTAAATAGCAACTGGTAAGCCAACATCTCTAGGGGGCTGAAAGTTCACTTGCAGAGTGAACATTTGCCATTTACTATTTAATTTGGAAAGGTATCAGCTGGTCTTCAATTAATCTACACTGTACTACGTTTATTTTAAACCAGCCAAGTATATTACTCAATAATTCGAATTTGGTGCTCTTCAAAAGCCCATTACCTCAACACTATTACTTTCATCAACCTCATTTGTAGACTCATCAAAAGACGAGACTGGATAAATTAATAAGACTCCTTTTCCATTAGACATTGTTAATGTATATTAATTAATTATTTGTTGAGCCTTGTCACAGATGTTCTGTGATTTTGCCCATGATTGATGTACTGCAGACAAGCCCATGATGATAGGCCTAATTACCCCTTTTTAATGTGTATGGTGTGTGGAGAGCATCCACTTGTTTACCTCCTCCTAAAATCTTCCTGAAGTTTCAGGAGAGCATTGTGTTGCAGTGAGCTGGACACATACATAATAAGCAGCTACTGGATTTCACAAAGGGATTTTAATTTTTAATACTATTCTAAATGTGTCTGTTGGTTTTTATTATTGTATCATGCTCCCTTCTGAGTAGCTGTTTGCATACAGAATCTCTTGGGTATGTTCTTCTTGAGAAAAGAGACAGGAGCAATCTTTGGAAAGATCACCTGTCCTGGTCTGAACCCAACTATGTTATTTTCCATTCTTTTCCTGCACCCATCAGATGAGCATGGGAACATCTTCTAGTAGTGCATTAGGCAAAAATCATCATACATCTTTCAACTATTGTTTTTATAACCTCTCCTCTGGGGAAGAGTGTTTGAAGTGCAGCATATTATTTTCTTAGGATTTTAAGGCAGTTTGACTTCTGTGAAATGTGTATCCTCTTACATATTTTACAATCACAGCATCATTGGGGTTGGAAAAGACCTTTCAGATCATTAAGTCCAACCATTAACCCAGCACTGCCAAGCCCAACACTAAACCATGTCCTTCAAAGCCACATCTACACATCTAAATATCTCCAGGGATGGAGACTCCACCGCGGTCCTGGGCAGCTTTTCCAGTGCTTGACAACCCTTTCAGTGAAGACGTTTTTCCCAATATTCAATCTAAACCTACAGTGGTGCAACTTGAAGCCGTTTCCTCTTGTCCTATCACTTGTTACCTGGGAGAAGAAACTCATCCCCAGCTTGCTACAACCTCCTTGCAAGTACCTCTGCCTTTTCCTCATTCTTTGTCATTATGTTTTCCTCTGCTTCCAGTAAAGGATGGAGATTCTCGACCCTTCTTTGGTTGGTAATATATTTATAGAAACATTTTTAATTTTTTTTTTTTTTTACTAGAGTAGCTGTTTTATTTCACATAACAGATGCAAAAGAATTGAACCATGTACTTTTAATAAAAGGGAAAGGGATTTGAGGTAGTCTGCAGGTCCTAAAGGAATTTGTTCCAACATTTTGATGAGAACCGTTTTCCTTTTCCCATTGATCCAGAGGATCATAGTTGCATACCATTGTCTTCTTCTTGTCCCTGACTGTTTCTTGGAGATGTCCTAAGTGCAAACAAAGATATAGGTACAGAATTCCAGAAACTGGAATAGACGGTGGAGGAGAGATTTGTTGTGCCATGATGTGCTCAGCTGGATGAGTTTCTTGTATCAAACTTTTTGTTTTCAAATCACAATTCTTGTGCCCATACCTGTCCCATAGTTATATCCATCTCTCCAGCCTGACATGACAGACATTACTCAAAAATTACTCAAAAATAGCAGAGAATGGGAGCTTAGCATCAGCGTTCCCTGTCAGCTCTGCTGCTGCCTGTTGGAAAGAAACCTTCCTTCTCTGAGGCACTGGGGATTTCAGGTTGAAATGTTAGAGTGGCATAAATTAGGAAGGGGGAATATTTGATTCAAGAACCTTAGCTCAGAGTCTGTAACATGTTGGCAAAGCTGAGTTCTGGGTATGCAGATGGGCCAATGATTAATGGTTAAAATCCAAGAAGGGCTGCATTATAAATAGAGATATTTGTGTTATTTTTCACAGAATATGACTGTACTTCTTTGCAATGGCCAGTTTTGATATACGCTGGAGTTACTAGGAAGGGTTTGCCATCTGATAACAAGTTGAGGCAAAATTTATTGGCTTCAGGGAGGCCAGATACATTTTATTTTATTTGTCCTTTTTTGTGGTTTTTGTTTGTTTGCTTATTTGTTTGTTTGTTTGTTTCTGATAGCTTGCTTACATGGTAAGCCCATTGCTCAAATTCATCACCTTCCTGAGGGTTGAAATGCAACTCTGAGATATTGAAAACATTTAAAACTTAAAATGACATGATTGTAGGCATCTAACTAAACACCTTAAGATCAGCAATTCCCAAAGTTTCCTATTTTTGAAACCCTTTTTGGGATCACAGTACAGTTTTCCTTTGCACATCTGGGTCTATGATAATTTCCAGTTCGGGACTCAGGATCCATCCTGGTTTGGGAACCCCTGTTCCTGCCCTGTAGAGAGTAAACACTGTCCTTGCTGAGCCCCTTGGATCATCATCTGCACTTTCATGGGATTCTCTGTTTCTCTGTGCTCTATAACCTCTATTAAAACTAAGAAAGCATCAGCGATGCAATGTAAGAGAGAGGAAGAATTCAGTCACTCCTCTGTCTGTTCCTACATTTTCAATTTTCAAGAACAGGATCATTGATCTCCTGTTTTCTTCTATAGCACATGGGACACACTCATGGGTAAGTATTTACTGGATGGGTTTGGATTTGGGAACAGATCTTTGAATCAAGATCGTGGAGAATTTTGCAGGTTCCCCAGTGAGTTTTGCATCTTCATTTATATAATTGTTCATTGAAAAATTATGTCACTTTCATCAACTTAGTGCAGCAAAGACGGTGTTGGTACCTGTGGTACAAACTGACTGAAAATCCATCCTGCTATTAATAAATGGTGTCTGCAGACACAGTGGCATTTTACTGTTCTTAAAAATTTGCCAGCTTTTGGCTGTGCTGTGGAAAAATAATGCCTACTGGAGTGTTTCTGCCTCTGCCTGTCTTCTGATCGTGACCTGACATGAACTTGTTTATGTAATGCTCCCTAGCAGCAGTGCTGCTGCTGGAGACAGGGCTGTTCCTGTGACTAGAGGTAGCTCCATCTCCAATTTTAAAGGTTTTTCGAGCTATTCAACTTAACAAATGTGATGCCGGGAAGGAGAAGGTTTCTTCCTGGGCATATGACTGGCACTGGAAGCCAGGAGTGTTTTATCTCCAACTCCTGTGTCAGCTGAGCTTGCTGAGAAGGGCTGTGTTTGTTCTTTTGTCTTGTGCTTTGTTGCCAAAGGCTCCTCATTTTCTGTGTTGCAGTTCCTCCTCTCCAGCAGATAAGGGTGAGTATTGCAGTGAGGCGACTCCTGTCTGATAGGTGTCACCACGTGGATTGGGAAGATTTGATGCCTTAGCTCAAGATGGTGGAGTTTCAATCAATTGCCTTCACAGGAACATTGCTGCAGAAGTCCAAGGCTCTGCAGCTGACACTTCATGGCCTTGGTGTCATCGTCTCTGCAAGAGTCAGTCCCAATGTGACATAATTTAGTTTCAGGCCAGGAATTTTCATCATCGTTTATGATGTTGGTGGAAGTCACGATTTCTTTAATGTAGCACAAATCTAACATATGCGAGGAATAGGCACCCTCCAGATGTGCGTCCAGGCCTAAATCCAGGTCTAGAAATCCATACCATACTTCATTCAAGACAAACAGGAAGAGGGCCTGGATACTCCTTTATTTCTTTGAGCTGCCTCCACATTTCAAGAGCAGAGGCTTTGCAGCATGAACTGTAATTTAAGGATATTCCTTTGCTGATTTCAAGCACTCAATTCTTTGAATTTTAAGAATTAAGTGCTCTTGGGGTGGAAGTGATGTGTCCCAGCTGAAGTCTATTTTAAAATAAACTGCTGTCTATGGCCAGACATCTGGCAAGAATCATGTGGCAAGAATCACATTTGTAAGTCCAGCATAACCCCCAGTGGAGTGTGTTCCCTGGGACAGCAATTCTGACTCATTTCCATGCCACAGACTAATGCATCCATACACAGCAGACCTCTGACTGCAACACTGGGCTCCAGGTATTCTGCTTGGTTTTTCTCAGATGCTAAAGCTTATTTATAGGGCTTTCCTCCCATCTCTTTTCTTTCCCCATTGTCTTTATTCTTAATTTTCTCTCTTCTCTATTCCACTTTCTATATGGGTAAAATAACACATTGCAGCTTAGAATTTATATTCACATGTACTTGTCTCCTGTTCATGCTCATGATGGCTTAGAAAGCCTGAAGGGATATTCTGTAATTTAGTGTCCATTCATGTGTGTTTTCAGGACTTCCCATTAAACAGCAACATGCAGAAATGTTAGCAAGAACAGCGGTAACACAAATGCTGTCCCCATTATTCCATGGAGTACAAAACAGGCATTACAGGGATAAATTGCCTTATTTTCTTCAGGGACATCTAATCACTTCAAAGGCTGTCCCTCTGACTGCCCAGTTTTTCTATCTCCCTGCGAGCTACTGCAATCTAGAATTGGGAGTGTTTGGGCAGATGATACCACAGACCCCTCAGCTGTTGTCCTAGCCAAGGAAGCTCTGAGAAGTGCCATGAAACTTGGCTATATCCCTAGTTTATATTCCTAAAGAATACAGAATACAGTACAGTATGGGCATGTTTGGGATGGTTCCACATGGAGCAAAACTGACACTCTGTCATGGTTGGAAAAGTTTGTCTGTTTGGGGAGGCTCCCTTGGAATGGACAATATAACCCCCCTCCCCCAAATTATTATAATTTTGAAACTAAGGGGCTCTCAGGCAAAGATATGGGAATAGGAATAACAGTTCTCTACTAGGAAAATTAAAAAAAAAATGCAGTAGTACAAAAAAAAAAAAAAAATAATCCACTGACAGAGTCAGAATTCAACCTGACACCTTGTTGGTCAGGGTGTTGGTAGCAGTCTAATTAAATGGTGGATGCAGTTCTCCTGGTGTGACAGATGTGGTTCTGTTGAAGCAATGATCCTGTAGAAGGGCGAAGTTTTCCTCTGAAGGTCTGATGGTGGTGTAGATGGCTCTGGTATTCCTCTGGGAATCCAGCGGAAACAGGCTGTCCTGCTGTTCTGAATCTCAGATTTTATCCAGGCAGAAATGCTTGGCTCCTCCTGCTGGGTGGAGCATCTTGCATTGGGATGATGTAATTTTATCAGTCGTGCAGTGAGCCTTAATGGCCCATTAACAGCAGATATCCCCCGGAGGGAGGATGGGTTGTGGGCGAGACAAAGAGCACTGCCCCACCTGGTTTTAACAGATGGCAATAGCATACATAATTTTGGTTGCATCTTGTATTGCAACCTAAGAGACACACCTTCAGAATCTCCAAGCTGATGTGCCTCTGGATGGGGTCCATCAGTTCAACAGATGAAGTCCCTGGCATAATTTCACCACATCTGAGCCGAGCTGGTGCATCTCCCTACCAAGTGCTGTCCTGCGGCATGACTTAGCAAAGCTTGGTAGGGCACCAGCTTGCAGATCTCTTCATGCTGTGGCACAAACCAAACAAAAGATACAGGGCAGCACCCAAATTCGTATTTCATTTGGGAGCATTCCTCAAAGGCATTCAGTGCTCTTCTGTCCTTTCTTTCCTAAGTGTCTGTTATACCACTGGCTCTCCTGGCTTAAGGCAAATTTTGCCTTATTGGCAAGTTACCTCATTTCAATAACCTTTTATTTTGAATTTGCACTGCATGAGCATGGGTTTGGTTTGCTTCAGATGGCCAGGGCTGTATTCTGCAGTATAGAAACCACTGGTAGAAAGCAGGGACTGGAACTGATTCATCAGTAATAGCATCTCAAATGCATTTATTTATTTCTTAAGTGCCCTGGGAAATGCTTTCCTTGAAAACCACAAACCGACACGTGGATTGATGGATGGGTGGTTTTTGCTGAATATAGAAACCAACAACTCTGTATCTAGAGTGATTGGAGGCATGGAGACCTTGCTGACACCTCTGTGACATAGGATAATTCAAGCAGGATAAGGTCATGCCAGAAAACTTGCAGGAATCTCAAAGCAGGATCTGACAAACCTTGCAAGATCAAAACCATCAGTGTTCTGCATGGATTCTTTCCTGTCTCTGGAGTCTATTTCCTCAAAAAGAGGTTAAAGGAAGAAAGGTACTTTAAAGTTTCTCTTTGTAAATGAAATTATAATTGATAGAAAATTAAAGCAATTGATGTAATATAAACCTCCTGGTAACTGGAGAAGGTGCTACAGAGGCTTCCTAGCAGTTATGAATCAAGAAACATTCTTAATCTCCTAGATAATGTCGAAAAGGAATGACATTTATTATCTACAAGTCCTCACAAGCTGTAGATGCAGTTTATAAAACTGTATTTGGCTCCCCCTCCTTTTCTTCCTTTATTGTAATCCTTCACCATGGATCATTTTACATCCAAACTCACCTTCATCTGTTATCATACTCCAGTGATTTATCGGCATCACAAAGTTCTGATTAATAAGGCTAGAAGAACATCCATCAGAAGAACTAAGAATGTGTGATCATTTCCTCTCAGGCTCTCATTAGCTGTGGCTGTCCTTCTCGGAGTTTTATCTTTGCCTTTCTATTTCCAGACTAAAGCACATGGGGCTTAAAAATAATATCCTACAATTAATCTTTTGTTTCTCTCGGCTTTTAAAACCTTTGGTCAAGATGGAATATGATCTCCATGCTGTCAGCTGAAATAAGTAGAAACAACCCAAACTGTACAAATACACTCTTAATGAATGAGCAGGCATATCAGAATAATAGATGGCTTGATTCAGCCTCCTTCATTCAAGATGGAAAATACAAAGCTCTACAGATAATCCTATGATCATATAAAATATTTGTGGGGTAGATAGGAATTACACTCAACAGTGTTTTTTTCCAAAAGAGATTCCTTTTTCTTTACGTTGCTTTGGTTTAAAACTAAATGAGTTATGGTGAAATACCCCTCTGGTATTTTCAGGTTGCTGTGCTAAGTGAAGTAGGAAAGGTTTTGTTTCGGAGTTTCTATACTAGGCTCTCTTTTTAATGAGACACTCCTAGGTTAAAAATACCTCCTGAAAGCAACTTCCCACGTCTTTCCTACATTAGTGACAGATTGGGGAAGAAAATCTGGAGTACGCCTGAAAGTGATAAGTTGAGGTTAGAGGTCTAGCCAAAGTCAAGTGCTAGGGAGTTTCAGCTGTAGAGAGCTGATGCTTTGAATTATAATCAAGTGATTAATGTTTCTAACGTAAGTGGGTTTGGGAGTTACAAGGACTGGCAGCAACAGCTTGGATAAGAATGGTGAAACCTGCTTTTAGAGTTATTTTATTTATAGCACATTCATTAGGTTGGGCAAAATGAACAACATGTGCTTATGTGGTTAATGATAAATCCGTACAAAGACTAAACTAGTCTGCTGAGTTATGAGAAAGCCATTTGTAGGTCAGATTTTTCTGGAGAGAGATGGTCTTGAGAGACAATTCCTATCTGTTTGGGGGTGGGGGGGAGCAGGGAGAGGGGAGAAGAAGAAACCAGATTTTCTCCTTTTGTAAAATACATAGGATGTAAATGTTACAGATCTTCATTAATTTTTAAAGGTCATTTGCCCCTGAAGTTTATGTAACTGCCTTCATAAATACCAAAAGTAGCATGGGGAGGAGCAGACATGCATGGAAAGGTATACAAATATTTTTTTTATAAAATAGCAGATAATCCAAAGTTAACATATGAAAACTGCAAAAGCCAGAAAAATACATCTCTGAGGCATTATATTTTTTTCTTGTGGGATTCAGACAATCTGTAATGAAATGAAAGGCAGTGAAGGAAAAAAAAATTATATAAGACTATTCCTTCTGTTTGAATTCACCACACCTTAATCCTGCTGCTGTAAGCAGTTTAAGGTACTCTTTCAAACAGAAATGGTTTCCCCCAGTGAGAGTATAGTTAATAAACCCAGTATTTTGGCACATGGTTCATGCTGTGGTTTTAGTTATAGATCTGACAAAAGGATAAAAAGATTGGTTCCCCTCCTCTATCCTTAACCAAAGTTGTGCAGGTCCTTCAGCCACGGGTCCCACTGCTTTCCACCAGAGACCATGATGCCAGTTGGACTGAAAAAAAAAATGGAAATAAAAGAAAGACAAACAAGTAAAAAGAAAACCCTTATAAATTCCCTTTCAATAGCAGACAAATACATGCATGTTATTTCACCCTGGAATCTCAGTAGTTGCATGTTGCACATCCTCACAAATAAACAGGCCAAACCTGTCCATTTGCAACAGGCCATTTCCCTTCCTCTGCTCTTATTTCTAGGTAGAAATGGAAATGTGATGTTCATTTCCAAGGAAGCAAGTTGCCAAGTGAATGCTTTCAAATGTGTTTCCCTACCTCTGCTGGGTGTTGCTGTAGGTGATACATGACAATAAGCTCAGATTATCAGAACACACGTTCAGAAAAGCTGACTGATTAGAGTATTTTTAGCAAGAGAAAATGGCACCTAGTTCAGAGATATTTAATTATATATATATATATGTCTATACAACAAAAACAAGTTCAGGAAGCTCTTTCAGATTAATTCCCTTTGAAAAGTCATTTATTACTCTCAGGATGGTCAGTTAATAAAAGATATGGTGTCTTTCCCCCTCCCTTGACACCTTGTAATCCAGAGAGAATCCCTGCTAGAAAGATGTACTTTAGTGCCATACAGCATCTTGGGGTCCAGTGGTAATTGCATGAAAACTTAATGGCGTAATCAGAATTTACCTCATTTAGAGGCTACACAAGATGACTTGTTTCTGACATCAAAAGTCTTGACAGCACCATCATAATATTTATTTTATAGATATGAAATAATCTGTGTTTTGTTCTGACAGGTAAACACATATCTTATTTTTGATCCCCCTTGGTAGACACAGAAAATTAGGTGCAGAGATTGAAATAATTAGCTAGGCTAGTAATCCCTGGAGCAGGAGGGTCAGCACCAGAGGGGATTCATCTCATCTGCGTTAAACTATGTTTGGATAAAACAAATTATCCTCCACAAGGGCCAATTGCTATTTACTAGAGAGGGCCAGTACAGATATTTAGCTCAGATCTACCCTTGAGCTGGCTGAGCAGAGTGCCGATACATCCCACCCCAGGGATTAAAACACTGTTTTTTTGAATGACAAGCCATGGCCAAACTCTAGGAATAGATGTGCTTCTTACCTTGGAGAGCTTACAGACAAAAAACAGTGTCTGAAGGACAAGAAATAAGGATAGTAAAGTTGTGTGGAAAAGCCTGAGACTCCCAGGGCAAGCCTGTGTTTACCTAAGGCTTGAGGATGAAGAAAAAGTCTTGTGGATATTTTGGGTAACTTAAAATTCTGAAATTAGCTATATTTAGTTTATTGGTTAAGTTAATTAAACACCACTGGGGCCCTGTCCCTGGAAAACTTTTATGGTGTTAAATGTTATCATGGTTCCTGTTTATCCCAGGGTGGGGTGCCAAGTCTCTGGCATTGCATGACCCAGAGGTTGTTCCCAGTAAATGGTCTGCATGGGGCCGTTCTCTTTTGGAGGTTAAGGGCATTTAGTCTCCAGTGTTCATGGGGCTGTGCCTGCTGGCCCTGAGACCAAAGACCAGCCCTGACCCTGTTTAGTTAATCTCTTCCTCTTCTCATTTTATTATCTGACCTCTTCATGATCAGAACCACGGGGAAGCAGCTATGGTGTGCTGGGCTAGCCTTACTTTGAAATATTATGGTGCTATCTAATTCCCTTCTGCTGTTCTCTCTAATCTGTAAAGACATCACAAATCTGATTTTGGCCTGGTTACCCTAATCTGCATCATGGACTGCCCAATTCACTGACTTCAATGGGCCACATTGGACTGTGTCAGGATTTGGAGCTGATACTTGGTTTTTTTTGAGCTGGTTGAGCAAACAGATCTGCAAGATCTCTTCTTGACAGTGCACTAGCTCTGATCTGAAAGGAGACACAGCTTTAGACATCTGTTTTAAGGGCAGAAATATTCTGATGTTATTTAAACTTGATACAAGGCTCTGTTTATATTTCTTTGATTAATTGAAAATAACCTCTCATTAAGGAAGTGACAGCCGATACCGTACGCTTGTGCTCAAGTCATTCACAGGAGCAAAAAAAATACACCAAAGGTTAGGCAGGTCATAGCTCTTGTTTGGATCAAAGCACATGTTGAACACTGTATAAATGCCAAATCTGAAAGTGTTTTGTGTTTAAGGTTGAAGTTTGGAGTAAAATGATACTATAACAATAAATCCCTAATTCAGCTTGTTAGGTCGCTACTGCCTTCACAAAGGCACAGCAAAGAGAGGGATGCATCTGATGGAGCAACTCGATAGGAGTCCAAGTCTGTTAAAAATTTACAGTATAGGTGAGGTAATACCACATCCAGTTCTGGTAGGCACATTTGAAAAAGAATTTTAATGCAATGGAAATGGATCTTGAAAGAGTGACAGGCACGGTTTGTGGTTTGTCCATAAATCTGCCTTACTGTGAGAGACTAAAAAAGTTCAGCTATTTTTATTTATTCAGGACAAGGTTACAAGATGGCTTGTCTGTGGTTTAGTAAAGTTGAGCTTGCATGGCGAGGGAAGAGCAGGCTCCAGTTTCCACTCAGAGCTGCATGGCCTGGCTGCTTTCTACCAAAATATTGGAGGATCCCCAGCTATGCCTGGGCTTGAAATATTCCTGCTCTTCTAGGGGTAAACTGAGGATGGGCTGTACCTTGGGGGCTGCATGCTTCCTGGAGAGACTGATGAGTGATGGCCAGGGCTGAGGGTGGAGATTGAGGCCAGACAAATGCAGATCAGAAAGGCAGCCCCTCCTTTTGACTGGGTGATAGCTGCTGAAATAACTTATCTGGGATGGATTGTCCTTCCCTGAAAGCCTCTGATTCAGGGGGGATGTGCTCTTGCATGATGGTCATAATTTGTAAGGATTCAGGTGTTGTTTTGGGACACTATTCTGTGGCTTCATCTAGGCAGGTGATCATGCCAGGTGATGGAAATTATCAAATGAGTAATCTCACCTGGCCTTAAAACATTCCTATTAAATAGGAATATTTTGAAATTCTTGTTCTAGTAGGAATATTATATTCCTATTAAATTGATTGGTAAATGGAGAGGTCTCAGTGAGGTCATCTTTAGCCTGAGAATAGTCAATTTTTAGGAAAAAAAATCTCTCACCACTTCCATATTTGTGTGCAGAATGGCTATGTTTATATTTTCTTTCCAGGAAAGACTTAAATCTGAGCTTAGACCTGGGTTCCAGATGTCCCTATGGTTTATTATACCTGGTAGGACATCTTTCGGTAGGATGAGGCGTGATACAGCTTCTTCCAAACATTTAACCTTCTGTTCAATTGACAGTGAACCTTATTGTGTGGGCATCTCAGCCACCTTTCAGCAGTGGTGTGGGAACCAAATCAGGAACATGAGAACCCATTAGAAAGTCCCATGGGATCCTATCAAAGAATTTATGGCACTGCCTACTGCAAGGACAGGTGGGATTTGCAGAGAGCCCAAAGTCAGGTTAGGTCTGGGCTGCCTGTGAAGGACACATTTTAGGTGTTACCTCTAAAGGATGCTTTAAAAACTGCCACCAGGTTCAATAGCTGTTGTGCCTTTGCACCCAGCATGTAGAGAGGTGTTCAGAGGATTTGCTTTGCTGGAAGGTTAGCATGGATATTAGGAAAATAATCCAAATAGATTAAGAATAACACTATTAGAAAATCCATTGGATTGGATATCAGGAATTTTTTTTTTTCACTGGAAGGCAGGTCAGGCACTGGAACATGTTGCTCAGGGACATGGTGGAGTCACTATCCTTGGAAATATTCTGAAAATGTGTAGGTGTGATAGCTGGGGATATGGCTTAATGGTGAACGTATTGTTGTTAGTGGGACTTGGTGACCTTTGAGGTCTCTTTCACCTTTAATGATTTTATGCTTATATGATTCTGAAGTATCCATCCAGCTTTGCTCAATAAAGGAAGTTTCTTGCATCCATCCGAGCAAAGGTTTGATACGCACTCAGCGTGATTTTCTGCTCCTGTGTGAGTCGTGCCATTGGCACGGGTGTCTCACGGGTGCCTGGGCTGCCGCTTGCCCTGTCCCCGAGGCGAGCGGGGCCCTGTGCTCCCCCCAGGCTGGGCACAGCACCCCAGGAACCCCGGCCCATCCCCTCTGCTCTGCCGGCTGCGGGCAGGGCTGCGTTTCGGACAGGGTGCAGGGGGGACCTTGCTCCTTGCTCCTTAGAAAAGCGGGGAACCTGCTGAAAACGGCATTTTGCTCGTAGTGTCTAACATCATCGCACCACCCCTGCTCAAGTAAATAAACTCTAATGGGAATCCCGCCCTTACACCCCTTCATTCCTTGCTTTAATAAAACTTGTCACAGTGATTTTTTTTTTTCCCCCCAGTCAGCAGATTTTTACGCTGGCTAATGAGGGGGAAAAATTTCTGTTCTCCCCCACCCGCCCCCAATTGCCTCCCCTCTCTTTCATGTCAGGGGCCAAGTTTGGATTGAAGCCTGGTGAAGTTTGTGTGTCATTTCCTGTTGCTGCCCTCCCCGACGCTGGCTCCGCGCTCGCTGCGCGCTCCGGCAGACGCGCGGGTGTCCGCGCCGCGGGCCGGCGCCTTTTGGGGAGCGTGTGACAGCGCCGGGCACACCTCGCTGCCGCCTGTCACCGCCGCGCTCCTGCTCCTGCTGTCCCCACGGGCTCCGCTCCCCGCCCGCCGCCAGGAACGCCGAGAAACCCAACGCCAGAACAACTTTCTTCTCTCCGCGCAGCTCGCCGTACGTCCCAGGCTGCCGGGAACCTGAGGCGGTGAGAGCGAAAACATCCTTTCTCTCGCAAACTTCGCCGCCGTGGTCCTGCCCTCCGCGCAGGTGGTCGGGAGAGAGGCCGGGGGATGCCGGGGCTGGGGTTGGGGCGGGCGAGGGGCTGTGGGGGCACGGGAGCCCGGTGTACGTCTCGCTCCGTGGGACAGGTCAGCTGCGGGGACTGGCACTGGTGCTGCGGTGCCCGTGGCTGGATGTGACTGACGGAAAAAAGGGCTCCTTAACTGAGGGGGAGAGCAGCGCGGGGATGAACAGAAGCCGGGCAGGCAGTGAGTGAGCGGAGGTGAGGCAAAGAGCAGGGGCTGCTCAGCCTTTTCTCTTACGTGCTTGTCTTTCAGCTTCAGTTTAGTGTTCACAGGTTTTTCTCAGGGCTGGCTTTGCGGCAGCGTTCACGGGGTTTGTGAGTGTGTCCAGTCCCGGGGACTGCTTTTCTGAGCAGAGAGAGCCGATACATGTGGAAATCTGTGTTACCCTTGCTTGGAGGAGCGGGCATAACTCAGCTGGCATCTGTAAAATCCTCCCTGTGTTGCCTTTCCCCTGCATTGCCTTATTTGCTCTCTGAACGCACATACATTTGGTAGGAAAACGACACAAATGTTTGTGCTTTTAAGTGGAGCAACTGTGACTTCATGTACTATTTCTGTCATTCCTGACTCGTTCAGTCTTGACTGTTTCTTGGACAAACAAGGCGTAACAAACTGACGGATAAATCCTGAAGCATGTGCTGGAGCCGGTTCCTGGAGCTTCCAGAGTTAAAAGGCTTTTCTTGAACTCATTGACACAGGGCAGTAAATCTCAGTGTGTCAGTAAGCAAGGGAAAAAAGTGCTTGCAGGGCATTACACACCGGCAGATAAAGTCGATGCTGCACAACTCTGGGTCTTCACAGGCAGGATTAGCTCCCAACACCTCCAGCTACCCAGCAGCATTTAGAAAGGTAAATATTTACCAGCTAATTATAAGTGGGGCAACAAAAGCCTTGGAGTTGGCCCCAGAAGAATGATCCCAAGGCATTGTGTACCATATGTTTACCTCCTAGTCACTGCTGGATTCATGGAACTCCCTCAACTCCTTCTTATTTTATGCTGGTTTGGCTGTAGAGTTCTCTCTCTCCCCCTTTCCTAATGAGAAAGTGGTGGAAAAAGGTACAAGATGGGTATGTAGGAAAGGGGCTTTGGGCTCACCCTCACTTCAGTCCCTCTCCCCTGCCTCCAGCCAAGACACATCTCCTCCCATGGCTGGTGAAAGTTCAAGCTCCCTGTCCAGCCTTGGCACCCCTTGTCTTGCTGCCATAAGCAATATAGGGGACCCAGGAGACATTTGCTGACAGCTTTGCCTGGAGCCAGTTTCTAGGTAAAAGCTCAAAGTTTATTGCACAGCTCCTCTATGAAAGGCACTTTTTTAAAAAAATCAAGTTGAGTAGGAAATCCTTTTTTGGGTCTTCCAGTCTCCCAGACTCTTTCTGAGTGTTGTGCTACTGAAGGATTTATCAGAAAGTATTCACTTTCAGTATTCTCACAGCTGGCTTATACATGTACTGGTGAGCTGGTCGCAAGGGTCTGTGCTACCACGCACGGCTTGATCTGAGACAATTTCTGGATGTTGCTGGAGTTCAGGAAGGGCCAGGGCGCTTCGAAGGCAGTTTGGATGTAGTCACCTTGTTTCAGAGTGTAAGATAGTTTAATAATATGTAGGCGTCAGGCCGTGCCAATTGGCTTCAGGGCTGAAGAATGGGCTCTGGCAGGGGTTAGTTTGCTAGCAGAGACATAGCCAAGAGAGTAATGAGCTCATGTAACAGAGGGAGGAGAGAAACTGTAGCAGAAGTTGCTCTCAGCACCTCCAAGGAGCCTAAGAAACAGCGTTTACCTGGAGCTGCGCTCTGTATTCTCAGTGTGAAAGGAAATGGTTTGACAGACTGGCATTTTCACAGGGGTTCAACAGGCAAGTCAACTCTGAGCTGAATGGAATAATTGCCTGTGCAAGGTGACTGGAGGGCTAATTGAGCTTCAGGGACTGCTTTGGGTGCTTGAAGGGGGGATAGGACCTCCAGTCCTTTGGAAATTCACACATATTTACAGATGTTGAGAGATGAACATCGGTCTCAACAGCAGTTTTTGGGTGTAGTTTCTAAACTATCCCAAAACTTTACCTATGTGCTAGTTGGGAGGTGAACATAATTTCATCCTTAATTTTTTTGGATTTAAATGTGAACCCACATCATTATAAGCTGAGATCACCCTGCTGATTTCAGTGATGTTATTCTTGTTTTACAGCAGTGGAGGGCAGGTAAGAATCAGTCCCTTAATATCTGATTTTTTCTGACACTTGCAAAGGAGAAAGCAAAACAAGAGAAACCCACTCAGGGTGAGATCATGATTGGAACTGAAGGGTCTAAAGTACCACCAAGACCTTTCTGGCTTTTTTTTTTTTTTTCCTTTTTTTCTTTCTTGCCCTAGATCTCGGCTTTTTCTTCTGTCAATAGAAATTTGTTCAGTGTATAAGCAAATGCTGGGACCCTGTTTTTACACAGACCCGCTCTGCTGTAACAGCAGCAAACCCAGGGTCCCTCTCCTGTCTCTCTCCTTGTGTGAGTGTGTTTTCCACACCACACAGTGCTCGTGTAGCCTTGACAGATGAGCCAAGGGATGGCCATTCCAGTTCTGCTGCTTACCTTGGGAAAGTGCTCTGGAGCCCAACAGACTTTACTGTCTGGAAATATTTCCTGTTGCACAACATAAATTGTCTCTTTCAGTTTAATCCTGTTGTCCTAGATTACCTCACCAAAGCACTACCTTGAGTAAAGCCTCTCTTAGCGGCCACTCCACTGCAATGGGGGAACCAGTATTCTAAGAGGGCACAGGTTGTGAACACTCTACAAGAAGGTGGGGTGAGCACGTGCTTCCCTTCCCCCTTTCTCGTCTTGCACAAGTCCTGCTTTTTAACAGCAGGTCTGTGCTACTTCTTGTCCCTGACCCAGACCCCTCTGCAGCTCCACAAACCCATGATGGCCACTGAGACCCCCAGGAGAGATCTCCCATCACTGGTGGCTTCTTATGGTGCTGGTGGTCCTTTTCTCTGAGCTGCTTTTTCCTGCTTCAGTGCTTGAGCTTGGTGTGGTGCTCCCTGTCCTGCCCGAGGTTGCTCAGAGGATTCTGTGCTGCTGCCCACCAGCATGTTGGCTGCCATCTGCTTTCGTTTCTCGCAGACTTTTCCTGGGGAACAGCAGCAGCATTTAGGTTAGCCTTGTTCCAGTTTGTGGGTGCTTCCCAGCTCCCTGTGCTTCCCCGTCTCCCCAGGCTGAATCAGACACTCTGTGTTCATCTGCTTTGCTCTAGCTTAGCTCCAGCTCCAGTTCTCGTGGTATTTAAATGCTGATGCACAAATTTAGGTAACATTTACATGCTCTAGTGAGTCTTCAGCTTGCCTGCACAAATTTCTTGTTTTCCTTCTTCTGATGCAGTGCCACTACCTGAGGACAGTGCTGCCTCCTTGCTCCAGGGAGCTGCTGAACCCTGCTCTGTTTAGGGACATTGCCATAGCAAGGAGGATGTGTAGTGGAGATGGTCAGGATTAACCAGTCCATATCCCTGCTGCTGGCCAAAAAGGTGCCTGCCTCCTTCCCTCCCCAAACAGAATCCAGTTTGTTTGGGCTGTTTTTAAACATATTTGCTGGTGGAGCCTGGAGCTTGCTATCAATTTGAGCCTTGCCACATGCAACCCACAGCTCTTTAAAATGGATTATTGAGGAGATGGGAGGGAAAGCTTTTGTTTTTCTGTCCACTGGCTTGGGGCTGCCTGGTGGCTGATGGTGGTTGTGGCAGTCACTTGCTTCCCAGTAAATCAGCTAAAGGCAACAAACTTCTCAAAGTCAGAGGCTCTCCCTCCTTCCTCCTGACTTCTGGACTTGAACTGGTGAGAAGGAGGTGAGAGGCTTCTATCCCATCAGCAATTCCCTCAATCATCCTCTCCCTCCCTGGAAGTGTTATTTTTGGTTAATTCATACATGTCTGGCCCTCCGTGGTCTATCCTGTGGGAGGAAGCTCTAGGCTGGAATTTTGTAATAGAAGCCAGATTTTTCTCTGGAGGCAGAGCAGAGGAGTCCACTGCTGTTGCTCCTCCAGCTCTTGTTAGTTCTTGATCAGCTTACTCTGGCAACTGTGAGAGGTTTCCTTTTTCTGCTGAGAATAAATTTGGCCTCTGAGGAAGGTCAGTGTTGTGGTGTTCACTCTGACATACCTGATTTCCACAGAGCCACTGGTGGAAATCACAGCTCAAGCTGTTTGAACCTCATCTTCCTGATGGAAGTTCCCAGCAGTTCACTGGGGATGAGTCTCTGAGTGTATCACATGCCATTTGCACCTATGCAGAACCATGGCTTTGCTAAAAACAAGAAGTTTCCCTCCAGTGTCCTTGGCCAGAGTTAGTTTGCTCTTAATCTTAGGAGCATGGAGCAGTCTGTTCTCTACCACACCAGCAGAGGCTGGTTTTCACTGGAGTGAATATGTCTGTGTACCTGCACTTTGGAGAGCTCTCAGAGGTGCTCTGTGGTTATGAAAAGAACACAAATTTGGCCTCTGATTTCCTCTGTGACCACGATAATTCAGCATTCTCCTCCTTCACTGACCACTGGCAGTGGAAAACCATCAATCCCTGCTCTCTTCTCTTTGCCTGTCCTTGAAGTGGGGGTTGTTTCCACGGAAGCTGGTGCAGTGAAAAGCTGAGAATATCTGAAATTGCTATGATTTAAATATGTGGGCTCTATCTTAAATATATCCAGGGAGCTTGCTAACTAAATCTGAGTTTTCTTCTTGGTCATCAGACCCAGTACTGAGGATGGAGACAGCAGCTGAACCTGACCTATAATCCTCACTGGTACTTCTCACACTACCTGTAAGACAGTCTTTTGGAGTTTCCCATTCAGACTTATTTCACTAACTTAATAAAATCTATCTTGTGCTCCTTTTATTTTACTAGTCACTGTGATTCCCCTCTGACATAGCCTAAATTATGCTTGGACTACTTTTTTTCCCCTTCTTTTTTATTAATGTACCAATGGACTGTATAGTCTTCAGAGATTTATTTTTCTTTAATGAAATCAGCCTCATTTTCCTGGCTAGTGTACCGCATGAATGTCACATTTAAATATGTGATTTCAAGTCCAGTCCTTTCCCTCAGTATTACCTTACACTACATTTGTCTGCATTAAACTGCAGTGCTGATTTACTACATCAGTGACCATGAAAGACTCCAATTCCTCTGACTCCTGTTTTCTTGTTTCTCGCTGTTTATTATCCACAATGATCTGGTTTTTGGCACATTGTAAGCTGAAGTTTCTTAATTCTTTTCCTCTGCTTGATACAATGGTTACAATCAGATTAATGTGTATTTAGTAGATTTGGATTGCAGAGCAAGTACAAAAAGCTCTCCTGGGAGCCATGAATGTCACAGCAGTGTGTGGTGCCAGGTGTGCACAGGAATGAAGGGGTAAAGATGTGCCCAAAGTGTAGGGAAGACCCCTTACCTCTCTGCCACAAGCAGGAGGTAGAAGCAGAGAGTGATCAACTGCTGGTGGCCAGTCCTCCTTCCTTCCTTTTTTTTTCTTGAAGAGCTCTCTAAGTGTTTTCTTCCTCTGCTGCTATTCAGAAATCAGAAGGGTGCTCTTCAGCCTGCTAAGGAAATTTTAACAGCACCAAGCCTGCAAGGTCTGAGATTTGGTCAGCAGGATTCTAAATAGCTTTCAGTCTTACTGTTTAAACATGCAAAATTGGGAATTCCCTTCATTCTGTTTGCTTACTTGAAGAATCTCAGGCTAGGCAAACCTGCCAGGCATGCTAATGCTTCCTGACAAACTTGAGTTTCACCTAAGGACAGCAACAGTGCAGCAGAAACCCTTCCCAGAGAGACAGAAGTACATCTTGGTCGTATTTAGGTCAGCCTCCACCTTCAGGTTGTGCTTCCCTGCACGGGTCTCCATCACCTGTCCTTCAGGAGAGTGCTGTGCCAGGTGGTGAATATCTCATGCACCACTTGTGAGAAATTCCGGCTGATATTTAGGAAAGGCTTCTGTGCCATGTCAGCCAGGCTCTGAGAGGAGCAAGCCAGGAGGCAGGTGCCTGTTCAGATACATCTCTGGTGTTTCCAGCTGGCTCTCAGCCCCTCCTCACTGGGCACACAAGGGAACACCTAATTGCTCTTCTCAGACACCCTGTCTCCTTGGACCCTACATGTACAGTACAGAAATTCAGTGCTTCTTACTCCTTCTGACTGCGGAATGCCTCAATGCTTAAAATAGGTGCTCCAGGTCATGCTGCTGGGTGGGATGGCTACAGGTTCACTATTGTGACACGTGGATAAGGCTTTTATTAAACGTGGCCTCAAGTCAACTTTCCATAACTCAGGTTTTGCAGGTGCAAAGGACAGGCTACAGGGAAGTATTCTTGACCTTAATCATTATTTGCAAAACAGTGTGTGAGGCACTGCCTGTTGTTACTAAGAGAAATGGTGCATGTTAGAAGGGGATCATATGACTATCAGGCTGTGAAATCTGACTTTATTTTCCAACAGCACTAAATAAATACTTGCTGATTCTGTCCGGACCTTGCCTGTAGTTTTCTAGAGTTGTCTCTGAAGCAGGAACCTTCTTGCAAGAAACAAAAAAAAAAAAGTATGCATCAGGGCCCTCATTTGCTCTCTGCACAGCTTTGACTGTGCAGCTGGCTGCCAAGCATCACACAGCAAGGCAGAGCAATGCTTGTGAATCACCATGGAACAACATCAGACGAGCCAAACAGACCCATGTGATTTTAGGCAGGGCTCAAGAATTTTGTTCCTTTAGCTTCAACCCAGGGGGCAAATTTGTTCATTTTCCTGGCACTGAAGCAATGATAAAGTCTCTGCACCCATTTGCCCTGAACCGGTATGGTTTGTTCTCTGAAACACTTGCTGTTCCCATTTTGTGTGATAATAGCAGTTACAGGATAGGTAGAGATTTTTGTGGGACCAACTCTCAGGTACATTAAGCTGCTTTCACCCCGTCCTGAGTATATAAAATATCCTTAAAGCAAGTGTAAATGGTATTGTCCAAGTAGTCCAAGTGGACTCCAGAATCAGACAAATAGGTTCCCAATTCTGAAGTGAGCATATGTTGCAAACTTTTGTGGGGAGATAAATAACTGAATTGTCATCTCTCCCTCTGAGACAGGGGCTTAGGACAAAGTGCTGATTCTGGTGGCCACAGTGGATGTTGGAGGAAAATTTTAGGAAGGTTGAAGCATCTCTGAAGACATTGAGTGCTCCAGGGTTCAGACACTTGACACATGCAGGTTCCTGAGCCTCATCTGGTGCCTATCAGTAGGCGTGGACTAAAATCACAGAATAATGGAAACACAGGGTTGGGAAAGACCTCTAGTTTCATCGAGTCCAACCACTAACCCAACACCACCATGCTCACCACTTATCCATGTCCCTTAGTACCACATCTACACACTTATACTGCCAGGGACTGGTGATTCCCCCAGTTCTCTCAGCAGCCTGTTCTAATAGTCAAGCACAAATCTTGTGAGAGAGATGTGTAATAGCATAGATGGTAAAGTTGCAGAACTTGAAATGTTCATTACTACAGAACTCATTGCTACATAAAAACCACTAGAGCTTTCTTGACCTTTGATTCTTTGTTATGGTAGGACACGAAACAGATTGACTCCATATAGTTGTCAGAAGAGAAAGAAGGCTTTATTTACAATTCCAACAGTTTCTTTTATAACATGCTGTGCTAAAAAGGTATGTCATTGGTCCATCGGACTGACACTTCTCTTCATTGGTTAAGTAATAGGAAACAACACCTGGGGACAGTTGTTATGGGAAAGGGAACATTGTTTACTCAACCTGTTTTGAGAAACAGAGGGAGAAGTTTTGAAAAGGGAAACTGTTGACAGCTTTCCCTTGGGAAAGGAGCTAGCAATGGTTAGCAAGCTAAAATTCTCTCAGGCTCAGAAATATTGAGCCCACAATTCTTTCCCCTCATGGCAGAGATCACACAGTGTAAATCAGCTCAGAGATGAAGTGAAAGCATATAGCAATCAGCAAAAGAAAACTTGACCTAGGGAGGAAGGAAGGTATTTTTTTTGTGAAACACAGGAATGCAGGCAAAGATATGAGGAAAACCACCTACTAAAGAGAAGCAAGCTTGTGAAGTGAACATAAAACCTCGTATGTTGCCTTTTCATGTCTCATGGACAGCCTACAGTTATTTCAAACAAACACAGCTTGACACAAGCGTCCTAAATTATATCCCTGTCTCAGTGGCTTTTTGGGACCTAATGTGCTTCACAGGACCACTGTGGACCTGTGGAGGAGATCAGGTGAGGCTGAAAGAACAAGGAAGCCGGTGAGCTCCCCCAGTCCAACATCTATGACATGAGGAAGATCATCTTATCCAATTGCAAAGTGCGGGAGCTACCTCAAAGCCATCTGTCAGAGGTTTCATTCCTTCTTGTTTATGGCGTGCTGGAAAATTGAAATGTTCCATGTGATTGCTTTGTGTTAATAAGAAGGAAAGTGTAGAAAAAATGCCCATGTCTTTTTGTTGCATATTTTGCTTGAGAAAACACGTGCTGTCTGCAGTGAGACCTCACAGCATGCTAATCCTTAAAGCATAAATGCAAAACTTTGAAACTGAAGGTTTTGTTGACCCTGGAAGAAAAAGCAGATTCCAAACAGAAGCTCAGGGAAAAAAAAAGTCTGCTATTCCATCTGTATTTGCTTTTCCTTTACTGATAAATGGATACAGCTTGCCTGTGTCATGGTTTTGTCCTGCTTATCTTCTGAATCTGCATAAACTTTATTTCTGGGAAATTATAATTTCAAGACCTGGTTGCAAGGTAGGCAGCTGAGGAGCTGCATCAGTACTTCCATCCTCTTTTTCACTGAATTCCTGAGCTTTGGGTTATGCTTTTGAGTAAAAAATTTTGTGATGGAGACTGTAGGGACTAAATGGCAGCATGGAAAATGTGAACCTCCACGAGGGTTTGAACTCTGGTCTACAGAAAACAACCTGATGATTGCAATCTGCAAAGGGCCATGAGAACATTCGGATTAAAAACTCAGTATGGGAAAACTTAAAATAAAATCTCCATGGCTTTTAAGGGAATTAGTTCTACCTTCGTGTTTCCATCGGGCCATGGACTACTTGAGGATATCTGTGGGGTTGTTTCCCCGTGGTCCATGCCTGGGTCGTTGATTCAGCTGCGGTACTGCGCTGGTGCCATACATGGTGACAACTCATTCCTGTGAGGTTCAAAGGGGAAGGAGAAGAAGTCAGTGCTAAGGCAGGCTGCAGTGTTTGTGGGGAAACAGCTGCGATCTGTCATTAGTTCTTCTAAGTGTTTAATCTGTTACATCATCATGCAGAGTCTGGTACTGTAGGATGAGATGCAATTGTTCTGTTTGACTTCAGTTCAGCTTTTTTTGGCCCCTTCAGCCTGAATGTAGGCTCTTCATGGCTGCAGTTTACCAGGAGATACTGCAGAAAAGTTCCAGTGTGCCTTTGTTTAAATAACATCTAATACATTCTGGACGATAAATGGTATGGAGCAGCTACAGTGCTGTTTCCAAAGAGCATCCTTGGCAAGAAAATAGAGAGGAAGGAAAGATCTGTTGTATGTGCCTGTGTATTGCCCCTAGAACCGGATCAAAGTTATGAAAAGAAACTCTTGTTTTGTTTCTCCACAGTTATTAAAGTTCACAGGCTTCCAAGGATCTACATTTCAAGACTATCATCAACCAAATTTTGTACATTTACATTTGTTCAAAATAGTTTCCAGGCAGTGGGAAATTAGTGATTAGAAATGGCTTGCAGTTTGGTGATAATTTGATTAAGTGAAATCCTTAGGAAAATGAGCATTCCAGGTCTTTTGTGTTTTCCTGCTTCACCGGTGGACCACAGCATCTTCCCCACCCAATCTCACAGGAGGCATCTGTTTTATCTCCTGTGTTTCAGTAAGGAATAGATGGACCCTAGTCAGGAAAGGTGTGAGGATGCCTCCAGCCAGAATGAGCAGCAGGAAAAGACATTAACTCCAAAAAATTGCCACTTCAACATTCTTCCTGGAGAACTTCAAATGCAGTAATTACACCCCTCTCCCCAAGAACTCCATGTACTCTGTTCTTTTAAATTAATTAATCCCTAAGTCTGAAGCATTCTGCAAACAAATGAAGAAGACTCATGCCTGTACATTTCTATGCTGGTCAGTGAGTTAGTGAAGAAAAGGGGAGAAATAAAAATAAAGAGGTAAATATTCAAAGTTTACCAAATGATCCATAAATAAAATAATTTTCTAATGTTGTGCAATGTGGGATATGGATTTTTTAAAATAAGAGGGTGAAGTGATATAAGAGTATAATTTGACCTGTCAGTCCTTGTTAATAAAAGGACAATTTTGTGTCCATCACTTTTTAAAAAATCTTTGTTTTACTAATTACTCCAGGAAATTTTGATTAAAAGTATTGATTTAAAAAAGGATAGTGTTTTTATGCCTTCCTGTATAACTGGGGATTTGTCTGATAGTCACTGACTCATGTATTCCCAGTTGGTGGGAATGGATTTACAAATATGTGGACCTAGAAACCCAAATGGATTTACAAACAGTTGCTTGAAATGGTTTTGCAGATCTCATTGTGATAATGACATATTGTCCTTGCTTCCAAACCATAGGCTTAGTACCAATGCAGTGCTACTTCAGGTGGCAGAAGGAGAGAAACAGCCTCACTTTCCTGGCTCTCTACAACTCCCTGAGGTTGGGGCCAGGTGGGGATCAATCTCTTCTCCCAGGAAACAAGTGACAAGACAGGGGGTAAAAGCCTCAAGTTGCACAAAAGGCAATTTAGATTGGATATTAGGAAGAATTTCTTCACAGAGAGGTTGTCAATCATTGGATCAGGCTGCCCAGGGCAGTGGTGGGGTCACCATCCCTGGAGAGATTTAACAGACATGTAGATGTGGCTCTGAGGGACATGGTTTAGTGATAGGCTTGGCAATATAGGGTTAATGGTTGGACTTGATGATCTTGGAGGTCTCTTCCAACTTAAATGGTTGTATGATTCCTTGCATCCTGGAGAATTTTCCAGCACTTGGCAAGCCCACATGGTCCAGGGTGTAGTACCCATCACTGGCCATGATCTCACATCCTTTGGGACACCATGTCGCAAAGTAGGCAAACCCAGCTGTTTAGGTACCAAAGTAAAAGCTCAAAAAGGACTAGTGAGACCATTCAGCCCATCTTCCTGGATAACAGCAGCCACAGACTTACCTTGGCTTAAATCCCATGGCAACTTCAACAGGCATCCCAGCCCTACTTTTCAAGAGGTACCGTCTTTGGCTGTGGTATTTCCACCACTGCCAAGAGCTGACCTGGGTAAATCTGTTACTGTCTCTCTTCTTGCCCCTGTTTCCCTTTGAAGCACCACATGTGACATTAGTGGTCCCTGTATCCATGCTGGGAACACCCTGAGCTGTAGTAGATTCTCCCAGGGAGTCCATGCTATTTCGTTTTCAGGACCCATGCATGCAGAACACATGAGATCCCTCAGGTAGGTTTTCAGTCTAAACCCATTTAAAACTTTATATGGAAAAAGGAAAGTCCATGCTCAGCAATATTGTATGCATGAGGCTCAGTTAATTCACCTTGAAAGAGGCCTTTAGGAGGACTTGCACATTCCTGGTGCATTTGGAATAGGACATGGGTGAGTGCCCAAGAGCAGCACCAGATAAACAGAAAACATTACAGCAGCCTGGCAAGGGGGTCATGGGATCTGCACGGCTGGCGGCACTGCCAGAGATCAGTTTGTGCGGCAGCCGCTTTTTCTCACAGATGGGATAAAAATAAGATAGATTAAGTATATCCAAGAAAAAATAGTTATGCAAAGGCTTGAGAAAGCTGCCAATGTCAGCAAAGGGAGGCAGTAATGTAAGCAAACTTCAGAGGATGGGAGCTGCAGAGCGTCCTGCTGGAGCGAGCAGAGGGGCCTGGCTCTGCGTGTCAGCTGGGTGTGGGGTGAGGGGTTGGCAGGGCAATTTAGTTGACTTGTGTCTTCTGTGTTTACCAAGGCAAGCCCCAATGGAGAGGCAGGTTTTTCTTTTAGCTGACAAATGTGCCTGCCTCTATATTAAAATGTTTTTCCCCCCTTCTGTGATTCAGCTTCTTCCTGAGTTGAATCACTCAGGCTGATAGATGCTGAAGTCCCTGCTGAAATCTGGAGCTCCCTGTCTGTGCATTTGATGTCTGTTCTGTGTCTCTGGGGTTAGAGAGATATTTGGCTTTAATCTTGCACCCAGCTTTCCATCAGATCCTTGGGAATGGCCAGTTTAGGCAAGGTGAAGAACTGCTGCTTTAGACTGAATCTTATATCAGTGAGCAGCAACACCTTAGCTGTCAGAGCTGTAGCACAGTCCCCAGTGAGCACAAAGCTCCATTTGGATGACTGATGGAGCAGAAGCAGATGGAACATCAGGGCTTTGAAGGGCTCAGACAAGCAATAGTTGCTGCTTCTCAGTGGCTCTGTAGTAACTGGCTGTGAGCTTGGTCTCAGGCAATGGCAGATTCATCTGCCCTTGTTTAGTCAGCTGTGAACCTGGCTTCCTGTAGATTTCTGGATTTCTGATTTCTGCTCTTCTTTTCCTTTTTTGGTCTTTTGGACAGTCACTACCACTAGGTCAAGGTTAATGGTGTAGGGTCTCCATACATTAAATCTTCACAGATGGCTGAGGCACAGAAAAACCTCTCACCTGGCACTAAGAAGGAAAGACTTATAAGTCCATATAAGTATATGAAGGAAGGGTGTCAGGACGGAGCTGAACTCTGCTTGGTGGTGACAAGCAATAGGACAAGCAGCAGAAGCTGATGCCCAGGAAGTTCCATCTGAATGTGAGGAAGAACTTTTCAGTGCAGTACCCAAGCATTGGAACAGATTGTCCAGAGAGGGTGTGAAGTCTCCCCCACTGGAGATATTCCAGACCCGTCTGGACACAATCTTGTGCCCTGTGCTCTGGGATGACCCTGCTTGAGCAGGGAGATTGGGCCACATGAATCACTGTGGTCCCTTTCAGCCTTACTAATTCTGTGATTCTGAGACCAAATCTGAAATGGTTCTTCTCTATTTTGTCAGCATTTACTCTGCTCTGGGGAGGTGGAAACAGTGAGGAGCATGACCAGAAGGAACAAAGTCCACAAGATATCATTCTCCACTAAGGAACAGTTATTTGTTGGCCTCTGGAGTAGTTACTTCAGACAAGCCTTTAAATGCACTTAATTTAGACAAGAAATAATCTCGGTGGGAGGGGGTTGAGAACGTGTAGGGAACATTCTGGGTATAAACATCTGCCTCTTTTTGGTTAACAGCCATATTTATTACATTAAAACAAATACCTCTATCTGACCCAGAGAGCTTGTGGAAGGAGGCCAGAAAATAAACTGTGTTGCTACTGATGAGATAATGGATCAGAAAAAAAAATTAAAAAAATTTTAATGCTAAAAAAAATACTCAGTCAAAATCTGTTTCTCATTTCTTTTTACATTCCTCTGAAAATTAAGACAAGTGTAGTTTTTCAGCTCAGCTTCACTTTGTAGTTGGTGGGTTTTACACTTGGCCAAAGAGAACTACAACTTGTCTTTCCCACATTGTTTGAGAACCACATCAAAAATGTGTCTGAGCAGCAAAGTTCACTCCCCCCATGCATTAGGGCTGGGGAATTGATGTGCTGTATATGAGAAAGGGTAACCAGATACAAAGATTGTGTCAAGACTCTTAGATGATCAGGAGGGAGCTGGATCTAGGCATTCCCTTCAGCCCTCTTCTCTAGAGCTGTCTGTCTGTCTTTCTGTGTCTGTGCAAGCAGTGCCACTGATGCCAACACGCTGATCCCTCTGTCTGCCTGGCCAGCTACACTGGTCTCCCATCTGGGGATGATTCAATTTCCTTTGCTTCTTTATTGGGAGGTTAAAGGAGCTGCTTCTTCTCCCTTTTCCTTGTAGATAATTTATCATTTGTGGATTTAATAACTTTTCATGTTTGAAGGCTTCCTGCAGATGGATTAGGAGGCAAGGCAAGCAGTGCAATGACGGCATTGTCAAAGCAAGTATCTACGGTGTATCTGCCTGTTCCCTGATCCTCCTGTTGTGTACACTGAGATTCATGTGTACATCCTGTCTGCCACTTGAAAGGCAACTTTGCCAATTGGACATTGTTTACTATAGGAAATTTAAAAGGGAAATTGTCTTGCATGTCTATCTGGTAGCTGTTGGTAAGTTCAGTGGTGATTTTATCTGCCTGAAAGGAGGTTGTGGACAGGTGGGAGTCAGTCTCTTCTCCCAGGTAATGAGGAAATGCCCTCAGGTTGCACCAGATAAGGTTTAGATTGAATACTAGGGAAAGTGTCTCCACTAAAAGTGTGATTGGGCATTGGAACAGGCTGCCCAGGGAAGTGATGGAATCACTCCCTGTAAGTTCAAAAATGTGTAGATGTGTAATTTAGAGACTGATTTAGTTGTGGGCTTGGCAGTGCTGGGTTAATGGTTGGACTCGATGATCTTAGAGGCCTTTTCCAACCTAAATGGTTCTATGATTAATGATTGTGTCAAAAATTTCAGAATTTCAGAATTCTCCTCTTGGTGTTTGGCTCATTGGTAATATGCATTCTTTTGAAACAGACAGACATCACTCGTTATCACCAAGTTTTGTATCTAGGGGAACCCCCCTGCCCAGAAACTTCTGTTGCCTCTCTTGCGAGCAGCAAATGGCACCTGCCATAACGAGTTAGGAGAGTTATGTAGGGATTTGCATTAATAAGACATTGAGCTGGAGATTTGGCTGGAGGCGTTAGCTCCAGCCCACCTGCTGTAGGGGCCAGATGTAAATCCATGAGGTCCTGCAGGGGTATGCTATCCTAGCACATGCCATCCCAGCCCTGGGAGCCGCCCCTGCATCTGTGAGTGGAGCTCTACTGAGCTGCCTGTGAGCAGGTTGGCTCCCCTGAAGCTGTTCTGTCACCGCAGCCTGGCACTCCATGGATCAGCTCTGCTTGTGGGACTGAAAGGAACTGCTTGTTCTTCAGCCTGAGGGGTGAAGCTGTGCCCTTTTGGGCTCTCTGGGGCCCAGTTTCAGTCCTGACACCTTGGGGGGCTTGCCACACGATGTGACTGTTCTTTCAGGATGGAGGTAACTACAGCTATTTTATGATTTATTTTGTTGTTAAGCACAGGAGGAGCATGAGGGAATACAGATGTCTGTCAGCTTTGCAGCAAGTGGCAGAGACCCCTTTGTGACAAGTTTGGGTTGCTTCTGTATTTCCAGTTGTTCCATTTTCTTTGATGGAGAAGACTCCCCTGAGTCTGAAATTCTTCTCTTTAAGTTTCTGAGGTCTGAGTCTTTCTTCAACAGTTCTTATGGATGTTTATTTTTTTCCTAAGCAAAAGTCTTCATGGGAATGCTCAATATATGACGGGCTTGCAAAGGTCTTTCCTTTGAATGCATGGACACTTTCCCCTGTGGTAGGGCAAGGAGTGATATGCAGGGTTTAGCTCACAATCGGCCTCTTGGGGTGGGAAGGCACTTGGATCACATCACAGAGGATTTTAGGGGGTCCCTCTGGTAGAAAGGTGGATCCATCTCTAGTGGCTGTTCACAGCCCTGCAATGAGCACATCCTTTGTAATGACACTTTTTTCTTCCTCCTCAAATACAGGAATTGTTTTACTTAACTTGATTTACAACTCTATCGACCAAACTCTATTAATACATTTTCCCAGTAAAGACAAAGCCAGTCTCTGCTAAAAAGTTTTTTTTTCCTCTTATGTAGTTTAACCCTATTAAAAGGAGAGATTAACCAGCACATAGAGTTCCTCACCCCAGCATGAGTTGCTCTGTTTGCATAGCCCTGTCAGCTGTGCCATTTTTCACACATCTCATGGACAAAGTGTTACTGGCAAAATGTTTATGTACAGAAGGAGTCAATGTCACGTACCTTCCCCAGTCCCTCTCACCCACCTTTTACTGAAAGTTTTATAGAGAGAGCTGCAGAGCTGGTGGTAGATGCAGCAGAGAGCAGGAGTCAAAGACCAAGTTTTGATGCAGGAATTTTCCTCATCAGGACTATGGCAAGTGGAAACACAAACTGAATAAGTGGGACTGACAATGCTGGACCGTGAGCAGGTTTTGAACTCCCAGTCTTCCAAGCACACCAGCATTTAGCCCTCAGTCTCCTGAGTTACACAACATTACACAACCCTTTTAAATGAGCCAATTATTTCTCTATGCAAGAGTGACTCAGAGAGATTTTCCTGTCTGTTGCACTTGAAATATATATTTAATTTTCTCCAAGAAAGCCCATTTTTATTTGCAATTCAAGTGAAATCAATATTCCAAAATGGCATTTCAATAAAATCCAAGTTATAAAGTAAACAAGGTAATGGGGGGAAAAGCGCTGTAAATAGATTTTCAAATGTCAGACAGTTGATATATATATTTTCAAATATGTAACTTGATTTCACGGTGATAAATATAGGAAACTGAGGGCAGGTGAACAAGAATTATGAAAAGAGAGAAATTAATGTAAAGGTGCCTGTGTTTTCCCCTTAGCTATGGCAACCTGCAGGTGTGTGGGACATGCCTGGGTGGAAGGGAGAGAACAGGTATTGTTTTTGTAACAGATTCATAGAACTATAGGATAGTTTGGATTGAAAGGGAACTTAAAGGTCATGATGTCCAAGCTCCATACAATAAGCAGGGACATCTTCAGGTAGATCAGGTTGCTCAGAGTCCTGTCCAACCTGACCCTGAATGTTTTTGGGGATGGGGAATCTACCACTTCTCTGGGCAACCTGCGCCAGTGTTTTACCAGCCTTATTTAAAAAAAAAAAAAAAAGAAAAAAAAAAAGGGCTGAAAAAAGGCAGTTTGCACTAAGAGCCTCTATTGTTTCAGCAATCCAACTCCTGGATTTTTTGTCTCACCAGAGGAATTCATAATGGTTAAGGAAGGAAGAGAGCATTAAGGAAGAACTGTGGGGGTCATTGCAGGAGTCAGTATTGCACTGATGCCCAAGCTGATGGGGCTAGAATCACCATCTCTTCTTCATCTGTATATCCCCCAGCTTTACCTAATGTTTCACATGCTGCACAAATGACACTCCCTCTAGCTTTTCCCAGGAAGGCAGAGGGTGGTTGTGCTCTGCTGAGCAGTGGCCACGTCCCAAGCAGCAGCAGCTTGTCTTATATTGGGACAGGACTTGCATGGTTCAAATTGTCCCTTGCAGTCACACACAGCAGAAACCCTTGTGATTTAGAAACTTGTGAGGAACCCCTGAAGCTTGCAAAAATGGTTTGTCATCTTCCTGTGATGAAAAACAGCTGGAAGATTGAAGAAGTTTTACATCCCCAGACATGAAAGGTGATGCAAAGAAGACAAGTGTAGAAATGCCACATAACCCCAAAATGATTTTGAGGTGGAAGAAGAATAGCAAACAATGCTATACATATTTTGTGCTTCTTTAATAACAATATCCCTCCCTAAAATGTGATCCAGATTTACCAAATGTGTTGTGAAGCTGGTTGGCTTGCAGGTCAGACAGGTGTGAATAGACCTTAGTCACCAACAAAGCAAGATTTCTAAATTAATTGCTAATATTTTGATTAGAAAGTTAGGGAACACTTTAACATGAATGAAAGAAACAAAAAAGTAATTCAGATAATAATCTGTTTGAGCGGAGAATTGGGACATGATTTCAAATTGTTCATAAAAAAATCAATGAGGCTGTGAATTAATACAACCAGTATCTCTTATCCTTGGAGAGCTGGTAAGCAGGGATGGGACATTTGGTGGGAGAAGAGACCATTGCTTTGGGACTGGAGTTCTCCATCCTGATGCATTTTTCAGGCTTTTACAGGTCACCACCTGAACAGGCATTTCTGAGAGTGGGCAGTTTTCCCTCCATGGGTGAGTGATTCAGGGGGTTGGTGTGTCCATGCTGTGATGTCCAGCAGTGGGCTGAGCTTGGCTGAGCTGCCACTTGTCACCTCACCGGTTTCATCTGCGTGCTCTGGATTTCTGAACAATGATTTATTAGTTTGGGAAGGTGCTGTTCACGTCACCCTACAAGTGGGCTTGGGCATCATCTTTGATGTGGAGAGCAGATGTGGTATTGTCACACCTTGCTGCCATGAGTCCAAGATAAGACTCAGACCTCCCAAGCTTTCCTGTTGTTTTGTGTTAATCCAGGAAATTCATCAGGCATCTTTCTTATTCCTGCTGGTTAAAGAGACTTGGAGCTTTCATTAGATGCTGGATCTTGATCCTGGCTAATGAAAAGCAGAGCAAAACCACATTCACAGTCTGGCAGGGAGTTTGAGTACTTGTGCAACAGGAAAGGTCCTCTCAGGTGCAGTTTATGCTGTATGCTTTGTGTAATGCTCAGCAAAGCCCTGTCAGTGCTGGGGTTTTCTGTTGTGCAAAGAATGCCTTTACTATTACTTCTATTTTTTTTTCTTGCTTTGTAGAATTTGATCTCTGCATTAAATTATATCACCGGTAACGGGTGTACTTTGATTATTGCAATGGGCCTTGCTGGATAGGGATCATTCCCTTCCTCAGTCTCAATTTGCTTTACCTTCTGTTCTAACTTTACTTTCTGAGGAAAGGAAAGGATTGTTTTCCTTTGGGATTGCCAGAAATGATGGTCTTTGATTTCTACATCCATGGCCTGAAATTGTTCTCAAATCCAGCCTGTCATACTGAAATGATTTACTTCTTTCATTGTTTGAATCTCCCCATTATTCCTTGCCAATTCTGTGTGTGAGAATGTTCATTCCTGCATTTACCAGGGTTTTCCGCATCTGACTGGACTGGCAGGTTCACATCTGTCTTTCATAAGGAGGATTTTACAGACAAGAACTCCCTGGAAAGGGATTAAGCCTTGTGGCTGTTGTTATTATAATTGTTGTTCCTGAGTTTGTCACTGCTAAAAGGATGGTAAATGCTGTGCACAAGACCCACCATGAGGAACTCGTGTCCCTTCTAGGAGATGGATGTCATCTTCTCTCTGCCTGTCATCACCTATATTACAATTTTTTCTTAATGAAAAGCCAGCAAGTGCTCACGGTGCAACAACCTGGGCAGTGCACAGCAGCCCCAAGGCTGTGGCTGAAGGCTCCTGGGTGATTCTGAGGCAGTGTCCAAAATGGATAAAGCAGGGAGGGAATACATATCAATACTTTCCTCGTCTTAAACCTATTTGTTTACTAATTCCTTATGGATCAGATATCTCCTGCTAGTGGTGGATAACATGAGAATCATCACTTGGTGCACGGAACAAGGTGTTCTTATATTTCTGGGGGTGGGTCTAGTTAGTTTTTTTAAAACACATGAAGTGGTAGAGAGCTGAAATTTTTAATATCTAAATCTCCCCACCTAGCATGGCTGGAGTGCCTAAGCCCAGAATTCCAAGTAGTTGCCATAATTATATGGTATCTGCAGGTAAAGTTGTGTCTGAACACCTTGAAGGGATCTGCTGAAAGCCCTCAGAAGTAGAAAAGTCCTATTCTCAGAACTGTGATCACACAGGCAGTGTGGCCAGAGCAAGGAAGCAGCTTTGCTGGCTTTTTATTCTGACACGGATTTGCCTTGGTGGCCGTGGGCAAGTCAGTTAAGTTCCATGGTTCAGCTTTCTTGCGTGAGAGAGGTAAATGCTATGCTGGTTTTAAAACATTGATGGTGTTCTTGAGAATTAATTAGTTGGTGTTTGAGGCACAATGGTTTCCCATAGGGGTTATTCACTGAGTTTTTGGTCCCTTTGCTCTGGAGGGTGTTAATTGCTGTATGCTTTTAGTATGGCCCTAATGAGATGAGAGTAAAGGCATATGGAGGTGAGTGTGTGATTAACAAAACAAGCCTCGGGTAGAACAGATTTCCCCAGGTGAGAAAATGGGTTTCTCTTGGCCTCTGGCTTTCCTTTTGGCATGTATTCCTGAAAAGGCCCCAGCCCAAAGAGCATCCCAAGATAAATCCCAGTGTTCATCTGTCTTGGGGCTCTCAAGGCTGCCCCTTTGCTTTCGGAAGTGCTCAGCCACGTAACAGCAGGAAGGATCTGAAATTGCCTCCCCCTCCTATCTGTGTGGCCAGGTGAGGAAGCGAGGAATGTAATTTCATGCACCATAAATACTAATAATTCTAAGTACTTAGGACTCGAGCATGCACATTACTGTGGTGTGAGCTCTCTCCCCTGGCTGCAGTTGGAGTAATCACACTTAGGACCTGTTTGTCTTGGCAGAGCTGCCCTTAGGAATGAGGTAACTTTGGAAAAGGCATTCCTTTACTCATGGCAAATGGATAAAAATATCCGAACTTCCACAGGCCTGGGGAGGAGAGCAGGAGTCAGGGTAAAGCACAGAGCACAGACCTCTGGAGCAAGGGCTGCAGGTCCCCAACACCTTGCCACAACACCTTTGTTGGACCAGGAACTACCATGGGGTGTGTTATGGGCCTCAAAATGTTTTGCTTACTTTGGCCACCCAAAGAATGCAAGTTACAGCTAATGACCTCTGTCCTTGCTGAAAACCCTGTTTTGCAGCTCAGTGACTTACATATTGAGTTTACAAGTGTCATATAAGAGCCTCTGCTCTGCCAATAGCTGCGAGAGTATCTTGGTCGGTGCTTTGGGACAGAGTAACACAGCACTGTTGTTAACCAAAGATGGGCTGAAGATTAATGTGCTTTTCCTCCTTTAAAATAAGATTAGGCAGCTTTTCTCTTCTATGACAGAAGAGATGCTGGTAGGGATGTTAAACTATTTGGACATGCAGAAATGGCATAGTGTGGACTGACTGAAGACTGATAGTTACCTTTCTAGTGTGTGTGTGTGTGTGTGTGCCTTTGTATAAAATGAGCTTTTCAGAATGAAACTAAAAAACTATAATTTCTCAGCTCGAAGGAAGGTAATGAAGTGCTGCAGTTATGCCTCTCCCTGAAAATCTGTCCCCAAGCCTTCACAGGCAGCTCAAAGGGCCTGCTCAGGTAGTTTATTGTGCAGTGAGAGTTCCTTCTGCTGCTTTTCGTGTGCAGCTGGAACCCCAGCCCTGGGTGTTTTTATGTGTGATGCATGTGCTTACTTAGAGACACTTCATAAATCACATTTGAAAAGTGACTTTTGTGTCTGTGTGTTTTGCTTAGTTTTGTTTTGGAATGTGGCAATAAACAACCCAACTAAAAGAAAAATCAAGCTCGGTATTGGCTCAGTCACCAGCTCTGGGGGAAGGGGGGTTCCGGACATCAACATATTTGTAAGTGTGCAGTAGTTGGATTGGGTGTATTGGCTACTTTTTTGGCAAGGCTGACATTGCTTGATTATTGAGAATGATTCTGTATTATTTATGGCACCCTTCTGAGGTTGCTCTATCTTTGCAGATGTGCCCTAAAGCAGGGAAGCTGAGCACAGGCAATGCAGCCAGACTGCTTAACTTTTATTGGAAAGCACTGCTTTCATTGTAAGAACAGTTTTTTACAGCCAGGCAGCTCTGTCTGTCCTTGTTTTCCTTCCAGGAATGCAAGGGGCTGTGGGGGAAGAATAGAAGCAGAAAAATGCTACTTTGATTGAAGCTCTGGGGGACCATGAAAAAGAGCAGAAAGGAAAGCAAGAAAACCATAAAAACACTATAGTAGAGGCCAGTGAAAGCATGACACAGTCCTAAGAGTATAATGGGGCTGTAGAAGCTGTAGCTCCCCTTTTCTCAGGATGCTTTTGGATTCTTGCTATGAAAACTCCTCCAGCTAGAAACGTTAATTGGGGAGGTTGTAGAGAACATGGACATGGTTTAACTTGTTTCCTCTTGTAGTGCATGCAATGGGAAAGGCTGTACCTCTCTGTGAGAGCAATGTAGAGGTCCCACTCACTGTCCGTGAAAAACTTGATGTCAGCCCTCAGTGCCCCATAGAGGTGCTGAATGCAGGACTGAGGCCAGGAGAGGTGTAAATCCTGACCCGCAGGAGATCTTAGGTGCTTATGTGCATGAGCCAGGAATCAGGACCACACATCATTCTCCCAGTCCCATCTTGAATGCTGCAGGAGCCAAATTTCACTCTGCCAGCAATTTTTCTGCCTCCCTGATCAAGGCCCACTGGAGGCACCCAGTAGGTGTCTGCCTTGTGTGGCTGATGTCTGAAGCAAGGAAGAACTCCTCATCTTTACCTAGACGGGATGACCGGGATGGCCAGGCTCTTGTTACTGATGCTCCTGAGAGAGGAGCAGCACTGTGGACCATCATGGCTGCTCTCAGGGGCACGGCCCTTCCTAACTGAGTTGCCAAAATCAAATCCACCCATGCAGTGATAAAGCTTCTCTGATGATGAAGCAAGGCTCTGCCCTGTGCCTTTTGGGCTCAGGGCTGTGTAGGGCTGAGCTTCCCCAGGAGGAGAAGGCAACTCCTTCAGCAGGGCTCTCTGGTTCCTTTCAGGATTTGGAAATTATCAAGCCCTCCTGAGTCTGAGCTGAGGTTTGGAAGTGCAGCCCTTGTCCCTTGAGCTCCACTGACAGTGTTGCAGAAGGTGGCTTTTGTGTGCACTTGTTTGATGGAGAGTGGCTGTGACTGCTGGGCTTTGCTCCGAAGCTGGGGCTGTCACTGTGACGAGATACTGCTGGAGAAGGTGAGTCCTTCAGGAGTGCTTATCTGAGCCAGTGGCATTCCCAGGCGTGTGCAGAGGATGCCAGCCTTAGATGTCAAAGTAAGTCTAGGTGTGAAGAAATTTAGTGAGGTGCCTGGGCAGGAAATCAGTATTTTTTTTGTGACTCATTTTGTTAGTGTTAAGCACTTACCTTCTCCCTGAAGTGAAATTCATGTGCCTGATTGCTGTGTTATGAATCCTACCTCCGGTGGTACTCCCTGGGTGAGAAATAAAATGAGGGCAAAGAAAAAGCAGGCAGAGTCCAACCTTAGGGCTTTGTCTTTGCTAGGGCTGATGTGGAAACACTGACAAAATCCTTTATGCCAGTGGTCAGGGCTCTGGAGCTCTCCTCTGCCTGTTGTGGCGTCTGCAGAGAAAGGCCACCTTGTCTGCTTCTCTTCTTTTTCTCCTTGCTTTGCCAGGATGATGTATTTATTTGGGTTAGGTGTCAAGCAACATCCTCTGCTAGAACAACAGCACTGGCTGCCAGAATCAGGCCACTGCTGGTCATTCACTGAAAGCTTGGTTATTTCGGGCTTTGGCTCTCTGCAACACTTAGGTGATGATTTTAGAAACGCTGCATTGGGGAAGCTCCCATCCAAATCATGCTTTGGGAAGAGCTCCTGGTCAGCTGGGAACGTGATGCCTCAGTGACTTATTGCAGACCTTAGCACTGGCACCTGAAACTGAAGTGACCAAAACCCAGTTGTCACATCCAGGTAAAGGAATTTGATGTTCTAGCAAACAATTTTGACTTAATTAGTCTGGATTAAGTCTGGAAGTCTCTGGAGATGTGGGGAAAGTGACTGGGAAACCAAGAATGATTTTAGTAGTAGTGTCTGTGACAATCAGACAGTTAAAAGCTGCTGATGCAGGTGGGCTTTGTCAGCATCTTCTGGTTCATGTGGAGAGGAAACTACTCACTCCTGAGTCATGCAATTGTGAGCTCCTTTTAGAAGCTCATTAGTCACCAAGCAGGGTGGACACTGACTACTCCGGACAGACATTCAGTCAGGGGAGACTTTTCTGGCAATGCACTTCCTTGCTTTGCTTTCCTTTCCATTAGAAGTGTTTTCCTAGTGACTGACCAAGGTTTTCCTGATGTAACTTCTTAGACCATGACTTGTCACACGTCCAAATGAGCACAGAAAACAGATTTTTTTTTCTGCTGTCTAGCAACCTCTGTATTTTTGAAAGCTGTTTTCATGTCTCCCAGATTCCTCCTCAGTCTCCTGCTGTTATAGTGACAGTATTAGTGCTGCCTAAAATATGTGATCATTCTTTCTGTTTCTTCTGGAAATTCTCATGGAGCTCCGTGATTCACTTGCATTCCAGAGCACCAGACCAGGCAGAGGACTCTGCTGGGATCTTACTGCTGTTGAGCAAAAGGAAGGGGTTTAGATCTTCTGGTCTGAGGTGCATCAGCCACTTGACATCACTGGTTGATGTTCACCATTCTGATCTGTGGACTGCTCTGCAGAAAGCTGATTTTCATTCTATATCTGCCTTGTGGAATGTTCCTGACTGGTTTTGGTATATTGGACTTGCCTGTACCTCCAGTCTCTCGAAATCACATTTGAATTCTCTCCCTCTCATTTCATTGGAGACCTTCCTAGTGTGGTATCATCTGCAAATGTAATAAACGTTATCTATATTCCAGCATCCTGGTCATTATCCAGGTACTCTGTGTTCAGGAAAATGAAAATATTTTCATTAGAACCGGATCTAGGACTGACCTCTGCAAAACCCTGCTTGATGTAACCTTTCACTGTGAAAAATGAATGCTTGATAACTACACATTAAACACTTTTCCAGCCAGTTTGGTTCCTGTTTTAAGAATACACTGTGCCTCTGTAGTGTGACTATGAGAAGGTCCTGAGAGACACTGTTCTTTCCAGAACATTGCTGATGTGGAGCCTCTGAATAGGGAAGGTTCAGATTAGCAGTAAATTAATCCTCTGGTGAAGGCAGACCATAAATGAAATGCTAGAACACACAGTGGCCACACTGAGGGCTACTGCTCATTTTTTTTCCCCTCATTTTCTGAGCAGCAGCAGAGACCACACAGCATTTGATGCTACAAAGCAGACAGTGCATCTTTCAGAACATTCCACTGACTTTCCTACCAGAGGCACATGAATTTTTCCCTCTCCAAAACACCTTTCCCAAGACAGGGAAATACTGTCTATAATGAGTGTTGGTGTTCCCACACCTTTCTGAAGAGCTGCACAGTTGGAAGTCAGCAGCCAGCCTTTGCCTGGAAAACAGATTTTATTTGCAGAATTGGCAACTCCTGGTTTGCGAAGACATTTTTCTAGATTAAAATGTAAGAATCAGGTGCTTACCAACAATAATAAATGAGATCCAGCCAGGAAGAATATATCATGAATTCCATCCCGGAGTACTGCGTCCAGGTCTGGGGTCCTCAGAGCAAAAGAAGAGGTGGACCTGTTGGAGTGGGTCCAGAGAAGGGACACAAAGGTATCAGAGCAGCACCTTCCCTACGAAGACAGGCTGAAAGAGATGGGGTTGTTCAACCTGGAGATGAGAAGGCTTTGGGGAAAACCCATTGCATCTTTCTAGTACCCTAAAGGGGGTTATGAAAAGGAGGGAAGAGGGACTTTTTATACAGGCACACAGTGAAAGGACAAGGGATAATGGTTTTAAACTGAAAGAGGGCAGCTTCAGATTAGATGTCAGGAAGAAATTCTGTACTCATAACAGAGTGAGACACTGGGACAGGATGCCCAGAGAGGCTGTGGATGCCATATCCCAGGAATTGTTCAAGTCCAGGTTTGACAGGCCCTGAGTGACCTGGTCTAGTGAATGGCATCTCTGTCCATGCAGAAGGCATTGGAATGAGATGATCTTTAAGGTCCCTTCCAACCCAAACCATTCTATGATTCTGCAGTTCTGTGGCACTGCATATAAATAGGTGCTTAGTAGGAATTTGCTGTTAGGATTTTTTTATTGTGCAAGTGTATTAGCTGCAAGAGGGGTAAAATTAATTTTCTCTCTACGTTGTTTGCATCACAGATTCTGACTTTAGCTCACCTCTGATCAAACTGTTCATTTAAAATATACAGACACAGGCTTTTTTGCCTGTGTTTCTGTCTGCTCTCACTGGCTGCATCCATACCAGCAAACTGCACAGGTCCAAGGTGTAAGTTCAAGCATCATTCAAATGGTTTAATTGTTTCTGTGCTCTTTGCCCTGGCTTTGCCCATGCTTCATAACCCTCATCCACACATGGTTTGGGAGCTAGCATGGCTCTTCCCAGTGAGCAGTAAGAATGAAGCCATACCATGTGGGAGGGTGAAAGGGAGAAAGTTTAGCCATATGGACACAATCTGTGCCGTGCCTTTTGCCCTGGGGGTCAGAGAATGAGCCTTGACCTGTCTCATTTATAAGCAGAGACGTAGAGGCTGCAGAACCCTTGCATTGTAAGAAAAGGTACAGAATACTTCAATAACATTTTCATTTATTTGCAAGGTCTCCTTCCCCTTGTCCTTCTGCCAGGTTTGTTTTTAAGTCCAGATGCTAGTACTTGCACATAGGCGAGTTTTATGACCATTCACACGTGCCTGCATCTGTTTGGACAAAGGTTCTTTTGTGATTGAGACTTAGCACTCCGTGAGCTATGGGTTTGTCTTCAAAATAGTTTTTTTCATTGATATCCAATTTATGGTGTGGAGGAAGAGAAAGACAAGTTTGTTTGGATTTTTAACTTCTTAAATTTATTCTGTGAGCATCTGAGTGTACAAGGATTCTTACACATGTGCTTCATGGCATGACTCGAGCTAATCACAAACTCTTGAACATAAAAGCAGGACAAACCTGGCTGATTGCTCCTGCCAACTGTTTGCTAAATTGGCTCATTCGATTCACTGAAATGGCAGAAAATTAAAAAGGCAAAAAAGTAACTGCTTGGATTTGCAAGTAAAACCAGCTTACTTTTGACTGGGCAGAGGAAGAGATCAAGTGTGGCTGTGGGGATAGGTAGAAATAGGGAAAGGGAGGGAATCAGAAGGAGAGAAAAGAAGGACAGAGACGAGAGTAACTTAAACCTCCCCTTTCTGGCGACAATAAACTCTTAATTGGCTTAACTTTTGGTGAACATTTACTTTTCTAGGTGATGGAGAAGGGTAAGTGACTTCAAAGAATAAGTCAGTCCAAGAATCAATAGCGTCTATTTCAGAGTGGGCTGAATTGCCTTGGGAAGGTGAATTGCCTCTGCCTGTTAGTGACATAGGGGATTTCATTGTCTAGTTTAAACAATTCTTGTACATTTTAGACTGATATTGGATGAAGCCTGATATTGGACCAGTTCACGTGGAATTATTGACATTAAAAAGTCAAGGCAAAGATGAAGCCTGACATTTCTGTATGGTTAGTGTCAACTCAGTTTTCTATACCTTCAGTAGTGGAACAAACATTTGGTACTTTGAATGATGCAAATACTGATTAGGAGAAACATTTATTGGTGCTAAAATCAATTGGTCACCACATAGTCCCACACCAGGCATATTGGATATTGTGCCTCGTTTTTGTCAGCCAGTGGTGCTTTTTGACACCAAGATGAGCAATGCAGCTGCTGAGCTTGAGGGAAGGGGTGCCATCCAGAGGGACCTTGGCAGTCTCCATGAAGTTCAACAAGGCCAAGTGTCGGGTCCTGCACCTGCGTAATCTCCAGCATCATTACTGGCTAGAGAGTGAAGGGATTGAGAACAGCCCTGCGAAGGACATGGGATGAAAATTGGATGTGAACCAGCAGTGTGAGCTTGCAGTATGAAAAACAGAGAGAGAGAGAGTGTTTTTTCCAAGATCCATGGACAGGTCAAGGGAAAATGATTTTAAGCTGAAAGAGGGTAGATGAGATTAGGTGTAAGGAAAAATAAATCTCTTATGAGGGTGGTGATACGCTGGACCTGGTTGCCCAGAGAAGATGTGGATGCCCCATCACTGGAAGTGTTCGAGATAAGGTTAGATAGGATAGAGCTTTGGGCAACCTGACCTCAGCCTCCATGTCAAGGGGTTGGATTTAGGTGATATTTAAGGTCCCTTCCAACCCAAACCATTACGTGACTCTATGATTTGGACTCCTGTTAACATACCTTGAGAGGTTTTCAGTTTGTTTTATAAATCTGATTTCTTTGCAACTCTCTTTTGTAGATATCACAGAATCTCAGCATCAAGTTGGAAGGGACCTCAGTGGGTCATGTGCTTTAGCAGAATCACCCAGAGCACAAGGCACAAGATTGTGTCCAGGTGGGTCTGGAATATCTCCAGTAAGGGATACTCCACACTCTCTCTGGGAAACCTGACCAGTGCTTGGTCACTGCACAGGAAAGAAATTCTTCATATCCATGTGGAACTTCTGGGCATCAGTTTCTGCCCATTGCTTCTTGTTCTATTGCTTGGATTTCAGGCTTGTTGTTTGGAAGTGTCTCTGCTTGGTCAAGGAGGTGGTCTGGGGAAGCATTCAAAGTCAAAATGTGAAAGGGAGAATAACTCTCCCTTAGCTATGGAGGGTACCTCAGTGGGAAACCTTTCACAAGAGTGATTTCTGTTTGGAGATCAGGTGCATTAAAGGTAACCTCAGTCACTGGCCTGCTGTTGTGACTAGGGATGAAAACTGCTTTTCTTCTGACTTTGTGCAATAATGGTCCTGAAATAAGCCTATGAACCAGCACCTGCTGTGTCACACTAGCACTTTTAATAAGGCACATGAGCTACCATGGGAATTACATCATGGAGCAGAGTGGAAGTGTATTGGGATATTTGTTTTTTTTCCAGATGATACTTCTGAAAGTTCACAGGCAGGTCTAAGCCCTTACTTTGATCATTGTCATATTAAAAAACTTTCTGAAATGTCCTTAGCAGCTCCAACAGGAACTGGTCCACCCTCAAGATTTACCAGCTCCGTGTTGTTGATTGAGGGTTGATTTTTTCACACTTCTGATTGATTGGCAATTATGAGGTCTGCTTGTTACAGGTTTCCAGCATAGAATCAGTGATTATTTTTCTCTGTTAACGATGTTATGAGCCAAGCTCTGAGCCTCTAGCAATTCTCTGAATTGCTCATCATCATCTTGAATTTAGATTTCATGATAATTAGGATGTCTGAGTTGGACATAGAAAACGGGCATTCTGATCTAACCCTCCACCATGTAAGTTGTTATTTTCCAAGCCATCTGCGTGCTGTGAATGCAGACTGGGAAGCTGCTCAAATTTTTAAAGGTGAAGAGGATAAAAATAAGTTTTCCTTAACAAGTCATTTCTGAGTGTTTTGCAAACCACGTCTTGAGTGTCAGCAGGACACTGAGGGGAGTCTAGTCATATAAAGCTGTAAACAGGAATTAAACAGACTGTGTTTTGTAGATGCACATTGCTGGAAGTGGCTCCCCACTTGCTTTTGGAAAGACTCAAGCCCCGTCCCAGGGCAGTGTGGGGTGGTTTGCCCCTTCTCTCGTTGCTGGTTCTCAGTGCTCTCAGAAGAGGAAAGAGGCCAGAATGGGGCACTAGTCACAACCAGATGTTGGGCTGCCTCGTGTGCCAGGAAGTGGTGGGTGATAAATCCCAGGCAGGGCTGTGCTGGGGGGAGGTGACACCCCTTGCACATATGATTGCCATTAACCATTTGCTTTGCCAGAGGGAAGGGAAACAACAGGGCAGGGAGCAAAGAGGGGTCTGGGTCCCAGGGGCCACGGGACAGCTTTCAGAGGTGGCAGGGTGAGACACACTGACTTACATGTTGTCTCCATGGGACAGATGCAAGTGTGGGAGGGTTTTAAGTAGTCTTCAGGAGTCAGGAATGTGAGAAATTAGCATCAACATGAAATAAATGCATGCAAAATGCATTTATTTAGGTTAGAGGGCCTTATTACCTCATCTTGGAGAGAGAACTATGCATAAGAGTCCGTTGCCTACTTTAAATACTATGCCTGGTCAGGTAGACCTTCCTACCTTTTTGCTCATTTATTTTTCATCCCCCAAGCATGTGATCCACAATGCTGGAACAGAAACATAGCCAGAGCCAAACTAGGTAAAATAAACCCTGATTCTTGCAAGTGGCTGCAGGCAGAATTCCATCACAAACAGGCAATGAAATAGGATCATAGGATCACTTGCCATATGGTAATTCAGGTTGGGAGGGAGCCCTGAAGGGCTCTGGTCCTACCTCCTGCTCAAAGCTGGGTCAGATACAGGGCAGATTGGGTTGCCCAGGGATTTGCAGCAGGTAGCATATAGGATGTTGGGAAACAGGACAAATGCTGAAATGGTTATATAGCCTTTCTTTCTGCATAGTGAATATCTCAGCCTTTAGATTTGGCCTAATTGTGTTTTAAATTAGGTGTTTTTGTTTGAACTGCAATTAAAGAGCTTTGAACTAAAACCTCTTACCCTTCAGTCATATTCAGCTACCACTGTACACATGGACATGGATACAGGACAACCGGTGCAAAATGCCCTAAATTTTCTGTCTGGGAGGTCTAGGGTGGGAAAAGAAAGAGGATTAAAAGCTAAGGAGGGGTCATCCCTAAGTGTTCTGGGAGAAAGATGGTTCCTGGAGGACTGCTCCAAAGGAAGACAGAGTTTATGATGTCCAATTTGGGGAATTCCTTAGAGACAGGAGGGTGAAACAGCAAGGGGACGCTAGTCCAGGGGAACAGGAGAAGGAAGAGTGTTGGCTGCATGAGTACGTGGGGAAGAGCTAGGAGGGGAACAGACAATTCTGGCAGAAAAGAAAGAAGTCTGATCATGCTGAGATCCCAGAAAACACTTTGTGAGCACATTAATAGTAATAGTAATGCAGGAGCTGATAGTATGGGAGTATAGTTCATGTTTGGAAAAACATGAGGTTAAGTGATATAATAAGCAGAGTTGAAGATGCATGCTTTAGCATAATGGGAAACTCATTACACATACATTTAAATATCTTCTCCAGTACATCCAGTGCTTTATAAAGGTCATGGGCTCATATGCAGAGTTTAAAAGCCAGAAGAGACTGTGGGATCATCCAATATGATGTAGTACATACAAATCTAATTACATCTTATCCATGTACCTTTATACTAAACTCAGTAAAATAAACACATCCCATCTTGGGGTTTAGACCTTCTCTGGAGAACCCATAAGAAGGACAAGACACCTGTGGCTGTGATAGTAAAGATTAGTGATCCTGACTGTTTAAGACCTGCAGTGTTTCTATAATTTGGGTAGTGTGCTATGACTGATATGTTCACTGGAAGCTGGCAGTTTCCTTCTCTTCATACATCAAGGCATCTTTCACAGACTCCATGTTGTTACAGTTAACAGCACTCTCTTTCCATTTTCCGGCATAAAGCATTTTTTCAGGTCTTGAATCACATTGATACTTTGGAGCGGCTGCCTAGAACAGAGGCTAGACAAAGTTAAGAGAATAAAGTGGGTATTTATTAAAGGCCTTCAATAGATACACCTTGGGCAGTCAAAAGCCTTGCGGAGGCTACACCCAAGATGGACAATGGTCATGAGTTTTTCAGACAGATGTAAGTTTGGTCTATTTGCATATCAGGGATTAATTCTCCAATTGCAGTTTTAGGTTACGAAGTCATATCCCCCCAGTTCACTCCTCCTCAATTCACTTTTGTTTATACGTTTTTATTTATAGTTTTGGGGGCTGTAGGATGTCCTTGGGTTCCAGGTCCAGAGGAATTGTTTTGTCTGACCAAAGAGTGAAGACAGTAGTTAACACTTTATATGAAGTTTAGAGTTATGCACTAATGCAGCACAGCATTTGAAAAATATAAAGGCTAAAATCTGAAGACATCAATATGGCAGATTCATCTCTGTGTCTTCATTCATCTTTTTTCAAGTTAAAGCAAAAGGACTGCAAGAATCATAAAATCATTAAAATTGGGAAAGACCCCTGAGATTTGTTAACCCAACACTGCTCTGTTCACCACTAAACCATATCCCTAATCCCCTATCACCACTAAGCCACACCCACACTTTTTTTAACATTTCCAGGAATGATTTTACCATCTCCATGGGTAGCCTGTTCCAATGCTTGACCACCCTTTCAGCGAGGCAAAACTCCATCCTTTAGATAGGATTTGACTCTAACTCCTGCCCTGCTGCTCTGCTGCCTGATGGTTTGCTGCCATCATTGTGTGGGCACGAGCAGACCAAGGTCATCAACCCAAGCATGCCCTGTGGCTAATGACCAGCCACAGATTTTCTATTTGGATATTTCATATCTGAACAATTCAAGATTTATTGCTTCCCCTGAGGGTCTTTTAGGACCAGATCTTTTCATCAAGTTGTTTGTCTAACTCCGTCCTCACATGCAACTTCCTACTCTACCACAAAATCAGCTATGTAGTGTTTATATTTATTTAGAAGCATTCTGTTCCCTGTTTTTTTGTTTTTGTTACTGGTTTTCTTTTTGTTGTTGTTGTTGTTCATTAGCATTAACTTTACATTTATTACAATATATTCAGGGCCTAATAAATTCTAATATTGCAGCCCTCCAGATTGGCATAAAAGGTCTGGTATTCTGTGGATACACTGGAATTATGCATGCCTCTCCTGTGTGAGTTATTTGAATTTGAAACCATGGCAGTGCAGGGCATTTAAAATGTTGCTAAAGCATAAAATTGCAACAAGCAGGGAATTTATGTATGTGCTAATGTCAAAAAAATGGATGAAAATGGTGAGTGATTGCGCAGTGAAGCAGATGGACGATAAGGAATGCACATACAAACTCAGAAGGCCTTTGTAGAAAATCCTAAATTTTACCATTCAGACAATTATTAATGGTTCTGTCTGAAGGAAATTTGCATGTACAATAAATTTGATATGTGGAATCCTTTCAACTTGTATTCATTGTTTGGGTTTGCCTTGCATGTAAGTGTGTCATGCGAGTAATGATCATTTTGTCTCAAGCTCCTGTAGAAAAAATATGATCTTTGGAGAGCTTTGAAAAATGCTATTAATCATCTCTGCTTCCCCCACAAGGAAGAATGGTTTGGAGATTAGGGCTTTGGAGGGGCACTTGGAGGATCTGGTTTGTGTTTCCCAAATCTATCAGGAACATTCATACATCTTCAGGTTGTAATTCAAAATAGTTTATCTAGCAGCTTAGTAGAGGCAGAAATAACCCCATTTTCAAATGCAATAATTTGGTTAGGTATTAAACCCTCTGTAAACTCCTTTGCAGCTGTGGGAGTGCTTGAAAAGACTAAAATGTGTCTCTCTGTACCAAGTTCCTACCTTTAAAATACGAATAATAGACTTCTTTGACCTTTTTACTTTCATTGTCCCTTGATTTTCTATGTCAATTATAAACATTTAGGAGCAGGAATCCCCTTAAACAGTGTTTATGTGGTTGCAGGGAGGACATCAGCCTTGTTTTTGCCTTTGGGTACATTTGTAAAATGAATCTTAATTTGCAGTCATTTACCCCAAAGTTAGAAGTCTGGGAAGAGAGTAGGTTAGGAGTTTTCAGACACATAAAAGACTTGCAGAGTTGTGGAGATTTCCTATTGATCACCTTGCATGAGAGGCTAAGAGCGTAAATTGTAGCAAAGGAATTCGAGCTCTATATTCAGAAAAATGTTATAGAGGTGAACAGAGAGATGTTCTGGAAACATCTGAATGGTTATCACTGGGTCTACATCATTGAGGGTCCTTAAAAGGAAGTTAGATGGGATCCTGCTATGGGTCTAGAAGGGTAGACTAGATGACCCAGCAAGCTCATTTCCAGCCCTGTTTCTCTGTGACAATCAACTCCGATTTACAATTGCCTCAGGCTGAACTAGTGACTTGCCTAAACTCATGTAGTGTGTTGTTCAGAGGGCCAGGATTTGCTGTGCTTCCCCTCTGACTGTTTGCCAGTCGAACTCTCCATGGATTTCTCCTCAGCAGTGCCAAAGCTAATGCTGCTCTTTCACTTTGGGATGTTTTTTCCTGAAGCACAAAACTGTACCTTGAAATATGAGTTTTCCGACCGTGAAGGCGGACGTTTGTTTTCACACTGAACTTGAGGCAGGACAGGAGAAGGTGTTTGGTTTTCGGTGACGCTACCCACATGTGATTTTTGGCTTGGTGCACAGAGAGTGGAGTGGAAAGCCTTAGTTCCAGCTGGCCTCACTCTACAGCACAGGAGTCCCTGCCAGATTTCTCAGGACAATTTAAATCAGCTCAGACTCTGGCGTGCTCTCTCTTGCGCAAATGGGAAGGTACGAGCATCTGCTCTGGGGGTCTTACTCCTTACCAAAACTCGCTGAGTTAGGTGTTAATGAATGGTGATGAATGGGCACTGCTCAGAGCACAGGGACTGCACTTGTCCTGTGAAATAAAATGTAGCAAAGCCTCTCTTGTCCTAGGGATGAGTAGCACAGCAGGACTTGCATCTGGCCAGATGTTTTTCCTTCAAAACCAGGCAGTCACACGTATCCAAACTACCCGAGGGCAACGATCCAGACTATGGCCAGCTGTGACTGGGGAGAGCACTAGCTGGCACAGGCCAAGTTGCTGTCGAGCACTGTTTGAACATTTAAAGAGTACAAATGATCATTTGCTAGTGCCTGGACCGATGCCCTAGGCCTCCTCAGTTTGCAAGGAGGACCTACAGCAGCAGTGCCAGCACACCAGGGAGCCCAGTGCTGGGAGGAACCGTACAGCTGAGCTCTGTGGGATGCGCTGGAGCTCCATCCTGGTGGAACAGCATGTCACTCAGCTGAAGCCTGTACTGATGCAGCAATCAGTGACTCACACCAGAAATCCAGTGTTTAAACCTTCTTCTAAACTTGTGCCAAAGCTCTGTGCTGTGCTCCTGATGCTTTGGCCAGGTATCCAGACTCTTGGCTGGGAGCACCCAGACAGGAGGGGTGCCAGTTCTAACCCCATCTTTTGTGGTTGCCCTGAGAGCTGACAGTGCTTCTGGTGTGAGCCAGTGCACCTCTAAGACCTGGTGGCTGGGGATAACATGCCCATAGACTCAATGTACCATATATTTGGGAGATGTTTTGGTTGAGTTCATTTTTGAGGAGAAATAGTTGGTAATTGTCAGCTATGGACCAAGGCTGTCTGAAGACTTTGAAAGGAAATGTTTTCTTCTTGACAAAGGATACATTCAATCAGATTTGGTGGTAGTGCACGTATGGCACTAGAATGAATCTTCTAATCGAATATGCAAATCAAATTTACTTTGGGTTTTTTTTTTTGGGTCACTGGCTTGTAGTCTTTGCTACACTCTCTGGGTCTGTTGCAGGCAGACACACAGGACCAGTCTCTAAACAGTTTATAATGTTCAGCATTTAACTTACAAATGGGGACTAGTGAAGGCTGTGGAGCTGACAGCCCTGTAGCCTGGGGTGGATATGCACTGGTTGTCAGCAGAAATCACACAGTCTCAACCATGTCAGCTTCCCACATCACCTCCCTGTCACAAGCTTGCTTGCTCCACATCTGGATGTGAGAGCCATGCCATCCCTGGGGAGAGGGGGCATTCATATTTTTTTTGGCATTCAAACCATGACAGCCAACAAGTCTTCCTTTTAGAGGTGTTGGTAATTGGGATTTTTTCCTGCCGACTGCTGAAACAAGGGTAGCATATTCATTTCACTCATTCATTTCACTTAATTCATCACTCAGACATAATCTTTCGCCTTTTTGGCATATTTTTGACTGACATCTGTGGAGTGGTTGAATCCCAATCTCTTGATGCCTGACTGCTTGTGTCCACCTGGGAAAAAGAGCAATCCCTATATCCAAACATTTCTCCTACAAGGCTAGGATGTGGTCTGGTTCACTCTGGCGTGGTGATGCCTTTTCCTGGTCTTAGAAAATTCCTGGTCTTAGAAAATTTATCCACAGTTAATGAATAAGGGTTTTTCTATCTCAGTATTTTAATAAGGATCGTTATTGGTGCACCACTTTGCCAAGGCGGAATGTGCTGCTATGTACATACTCACGACAGAGCAAATATACAATGTATAGACCTAACAAATTAGCATATCCAACAAGGATGCCTCAATGGGAGGTCTGGATGAATGGCCTGATATTCCCTCATTAGAGGAATTCCCCCCTGGATGGGCCAAATCTCCAGTTTACAGGATATGTTCTAGAGAGGACCTTCGTTTCCCAAGATATTGTAGGGTTTTCCAGCCTCCTACTACAAGGCCTTTGGGATGCTTGGTCTCCTGGCCTAACAAAATACTAGGGTATGCTAAGTTATCACACTTAAGGAATTACAAATACACATGCTAAGAGGATATATAGAAATTATATAAAAGGTATATAAAAGAAAAGGCAAAAAATCATCTTGGCATCACTGGCAGTCAGAAACCTCAGCAAACTGTTCAAATTCCACAGTGGTCACTTCCACACTATGGATGTAGAAGGGCTCAACTGTTTTGAATTTTCCCTATATTTGTAAAAATAAAATGATTCCTAAGCAAATAATTAAAAGTACTTTGTTTGATTAAGGCACACATGTATCAGCAGTATTTTTACAGCTCTTTGCTGCCATTAGTGTGAAAGCTGGAGCACAGAACAAAGGAGATAGAAGATGGCTGGGTTAGGACTAATGGCATAGCCAGCTTTTAGTCCCTCTCTTGACAATCCATCTTTCATGGTGTCTTGCGTCCATTTGTGTTCATGTGCCAACAGTAGCAGAAGCCAGTGTAAGACATGCTATTGAGCTCTTTGTCAAGGTGTCTTGGGGCAAGTCTTCCATTAATAATTAATTCTAAGAGGAGTTTGTGCTCTCCAGAGTTGGAGCCAGGCCTGGGAGCACAGCCATGGTAAGCTGTACCTGTATTTAGCTTGGATGAAAGGTTTCTGTCTCAGGAGAGCTGCAGTTCTTGTAATCTCTGCCTGTTTTGGAAGTGAAAGGATGCAGTTTGTTGTGTCTGTGGGTGATCACATTGCTAGAGCTGTATCTGCTCCACATGTGTTTTTTATTGAGAGTACAAACTGGGTCTTCCGTGCCGAAAAACACCTGATAAATACCAATTGAAGTACAAGAAAATAAATAAATGCAAAACATGCCTGTAAAAGATCAAAGCATCGCAGCATCATAGAATCACGGAGCAGTTTGTATTGGAAGGGACCTTAAAGATCATCTCATTCCGACCCCCTGCCATGAGCAGGGACACCTTCCACTATCCCAGGTTGCCCCAAACCCTGTCCAGCCTGGCTTTGAACACTTCCAGGGATAGGAGAACTTCTCTGAGCAACCTGTGGCAGGGCTTCATCACCCTCACAGTCAAGAATTTCTTCCTAGTATCCAGTCTAGATCTACCCTCTTTAGGCAGGACACTCTTCTTTTAAGGGCTGGAGGTGTTGGCCTGAGGGAGCTCTGTCAGAAAATGGACTTTTGTTTTTGCTCAGTCAAACTGAGAGGGAAAAGAATTTTTAATATCCATCTGTAACATCATATTTTTGTAAAAATTAAATCATGGTTAATTGTGTCCAAGTGTGACTCTGAAGCCTTGTCTAGATGGAAATGTTTGTGGACTGAGAGTATAAGCACAGGAAGTTATCTTTTATCTCTGCAGTCGGTCCTATCACAGGAAAAATGCAGTGATGGGAAGCAATCTTTGCTCATTAAATCAAATGATTGATACAAGCATGACTTAAGAATAAGTTCCACTGTAGTTTTACCGAGTGATTGTAGTGACATTTACAAGAGAAATCTTGGGAACCCAAGAACATAGGGGAGGTGTAGCTGAGCATCTATGATCTATTTTAGTTCTCTGTTATTTGCATCATTTAACTGAAATATGGACAGATTAAAAGTCAGAGACTTCCCTTTGACATAAAAAGGAACATTTATAGCTTGAATTTGACCCAGGAGACTATTTTATCCTACCATCTCTCCCTTAAACCCTGCTGGTGTCCTTGATGGATGAGGTGTCCAGTATGAAATCCTTTCGCAATCACATGAGCCTGATGGACTCTCTAACGCAACCTTTGTGTTCCTTGTGTTTAACAGGACAAGAGGACATTAGGGTAAGATGTGGTAATGTATTTCCTTCCTGTTTCTGGGCAGTGGCAGCTCTAGCTGTGCTAATGAAGTAGTTTGATGAAAGTAGTTTGATAAGAGTGTTCAGCTTGGGTTGGCTGAGTTCCATCCCTTTATCCTCAGAGGAGGCTGAGAGCTGCTCCCCACGGAGCTCTGACAAATTGAAGGCATGTGTCCTGCTCCATGAGGGCAGATGGTGCAACCATCTTTGCCTGTGGAGCATTTCAGCATTCAGTGTTTCTAAAGGGCTGTCTATTCGGATAACACACAGCTGATAACGTCCCTGAGCTGAATATGTGTCACAGCCCTGTGTCTGGGTACAGTCCCACAGGGCTATTCCAGCTTTCTTTGCTGTGGACCAGCAGCAAATTCAGCTCTTTGCTTGGCCTGACACATCTCCAGGTCATCATTGGGTCCTCTGTCTGTTGTGTCCACCGACCTGTGATGTGATGTCCCACATGCTCTGAGCCCTGAGGAGCAGCAGTGACCTCCCAAGCTCGGACAGATGCTTAGTTTTTCTTTGACCTCTGGACTTCACTGAGCGCTTCTGAACAAAACAGTGCCAAAGCCCAGCTCTTGACACCTTGGCCAGGCTGGTGGTGCCCTGGGCACTCTGATCTAATGGGTGGCATCCCTGCCATGGCAGGGGGCTTGGAACTAGGTGGTCTTTAGTGTTTGTTTCAACCCAAGACAATTATGATTCCATAATTCTATGATCCGTGACACTGGAGCTCTGTGGACCATCCTGCTAAGTTACAGAAATGACATTTTATGTTGTATGATCTGGGCATGGCTTAGAAGTCAGCAGGGACCCCATGCTGTTCCCAGCAGGCATTTTGGATGGAGTCACCTTGTTTTGAGCGTGAAGAGAGTTTAACGACCCAAAGGTCACACTGTTCCAGGTGAATGGTGTGTTTAATTTTCTTGCATCACAGCAACCACAATTTACTTCTTCCAGAACATATAAGAGTGGAGGTTAATGCTCTTTGTGTCATTGTAAACAGTTTCAAGGATCAGGTGATCTTTATTTTATCTATCACAAAATCTGCATGGGTCTAAACAGAACACTGGAAGGACCACACACATTTTCCTTCCCAAGTTTTCTCATTGTTTATGGGGATGAAGCTGGTGAAGGCTCTAGGAAGCATCTTATGAGGAGTGGCTGAGGGAGCTGGGGGTGTTTAATGTGAAGGCTCAGAGCGGACCTCACTGCTTTCTACAACTTCCTGAAAGGAGGAGGTAGCCAGGTGAGGGCCAGTCTTTTTTAGCACGTCTCAAGTGAGAGGACGAGGAAGAATGGCCTTCAGTTGCACGAAGGCAGGTTCAGATTAGATATTAGAAAAAAATAAATTCACTGAAAGACCAGTTGGGCATTGGAATAAGCTGCTCAGGGAGGTGTTGGAATCGCTCTCTGGAAGTGTTTAAGAGGTGTCTGGATGTAGATATGTTTTAGGGGTGATTATGGTTGGGCTGGGTTAATGGTTGGACTAACTGATCTCAAAAGTATCTTCCAATCTTGATGCTTCTGTGATTATGGGATGATTTCAGGCACCCTTTGCTTGAAGGTCAGGGTCTGCTGATGGGGGTAGGGTCATCATTCCTATATGTGGGTTCATTTTCAGGTCATAGCATCCCTTTTCCTCCTCAGGCAGGTGCTTGTTAACTGCAGAGAGTTGTAGATATGGGGTATTTAGTCTCTGACCTTTCAGGCAAATCTAACAAAACACATCTTCAGATGACATCAAGGCGCCATGGAGGAAGAATATTTTCTGCCTCTGAAGATGATCTGAGGAAATAATACAAAGTCTGTGGGTGGACATTGTCTTCATGCATAACAAACAGCACCAACCAACAGCACTTCACTGCCTGCTTGGCCTGCAGGGAAACAGGTAGGCTGGGTCTTCGAGGACAGGTACATGTCCCTGCTCATTGCAGGGGTTTGCATGAGATGACCTTTAAAGGTCCCTTCTAACCCAACCCATTTCATGATTATTTGAAGAGTTATGTGACCATTTGTTTCACCTCTGTCCTTTCAGTCCTGTGACAGCAGATTTACAGGGTGGTACAGGCTGCATGAGGCTTGGTGCAAGACCCTGCTGTGCAAACTGCTGTGATTCCCCTTGGAAGAGACTGGGAAACAACTGAGAGATGAGAGTTACTGCTCATATGTCCCATTAGATGCCTGAGTTTGAATAATGTCCCAGCCATTTCACTCCTTTTATCAGCCTGTTGTAGGGAGACCAGCCTGAAGATGGATTTTGATTTCCAACTCTGCGAAACTTGGCTGCAAACTGGTACTTGGGTGCCTTCAGAGCTTGTGGTGTTGTTGGGAAACTGGGCAGGCAATTCCTTGCACCAGCTGCTGTACAAGCACAAAGATGCCATTTCTTCTCCATACAGTGTTTGTAATTAGTGTGCCTCTTTCACAATGAGCCTAACTTTGAACTCCATCTTGTCTTAGACTTTCCATTACCTGGAACATAATTGGAAGTGAGTTATTTGCTCAAAGGTGAAAAAAATAGCTTTGATGGAAGATTTTTTTTTTAAATACAGATTTTTAAGATTGGTTCTTTATTTTCTCACAGAGAAAAATCTGAAACAACTCAAAGGTGGAAAGCTCAGACTAGATAGAATAGTGATTCAGTTCTCACCCTCCACTGTAAGATTGATTTTAATGGAATGGTGGAATTCTAAACAAGGCAGTGATGTAACAGATTTGTACAGAGGACTTGCTGCAGTTCTTGCTGAACTGGGAGAAAGTTAGGAAGGAGGTTTACCTGAGTGTAAATGAGATTAATCTCCTGTCTTATTCCACTGAAACAGCCAATGCTTTGATCTTCGTTCAATTATTTTTTGTATTCTCCCTATGCCCAGGAGTTATGGGCATGAATCACAGCCTTCTCCTGCCAAGCTGAGGTCAGTTTTAATACTTTAATATTTGATATATCTCCTATCAGCAGTCTGCATCTGGCAGTCAACAAGTTAACAACTATTTTTCTCCTCTAGCTGTTATGATCCCATGCAGTTATTAGAGTTAAGGCAATTAAGGTGGATTACTTCAGATTTTAGGTAATGTGGATGGTTATTGGAATTGCAATTAATAACATCTTGTCACTATAACCCAGGCAGGTTGTGAGGTAGATTTTATCCTGTGCAGCTGCATTGATAGGGATTAATTTTCCTTTGGCAGCTCCAGTGTTTGTAAGCTGAGTGAATCCTGCAGCATGGATCTTTATAGAGATGGGCAGTGGCTCCCTTGCTATGAGGTGGGGTCACCCCAGCATGGGACAGAAGTACTTTGAAGGACTGTATTTATGAGTTTTCCTGCTGTTTACGGGGTCTCATAAACCATGCCTTTCTATCCTCCCATCCAGGAGATTTGTTAAAGGTTTACTTGTTCAAAAGGTGTTCACAGCCTCTTTGTGCTGGATTAATCCTTTTATCTGATGATAAGATATCAGGCTTGGTGGGCTCAAGATATTCAGTGGAGGGAACAAATACTGCAGTACAGAGCATTATATTCCACTTGAAACAAGTGGCACCTTAAACTGAGTGCATGCCAGATAAAGGCTCCGCTCTGGGTTCCAGTTGCTAGCAGCAAAGGTATGTGTTAATGTCTTCATGTTTTTTCTAAGAGTCCCAAAAAGGAAGCCTAAAAATAGAGGTCCTACAGTATGGAGTTCCTTGGCTGTGAGTTAGCAACCTTTGGAATTCCTTTGCATTTCCTTTGGAATATGTGATAAGAAACACTTTCAAACACATGGCAGGATAAGATGGGTCTCCATTTACACATTTTAACTGATTGAATTCAGCAATTTTGAAAGGGGACCAATGCCAGTGGATCGGCCTTGCTATCCAAACAGGCAGAAAGTGGGCTGTGCTTAGCTAAGGCCACCAGAAGAAGAGCATTGCTGACCTTCCCAGCACTATCCCCTGGTGCTTGGCTGGGGTGGCAATCTGGTGAATGAAGTATTGTAAGCAGTCAGGATCTTCATAGACCTGCCAGCCTGTTAGAGAGGTCTTAAGGGAGCCCCTAGTAGTCCTGGAATAACTCCTGTACTAATTGGTGGGTAGGATTTGATTCGGTGTTCTGGTTCTATTTTCTATATTTATTTTTAACTAAAAATCAAACTGTATTAACCCATAACATTTAGGATTGTTCACCTCTGTTAACTTTGGAATAGATGAGAGAAGCTTTTCTTCCCAGCAACGTCCCACCCCTGAATCTATATCCATACATAATGTGCAAGCTTGCAGCTCGGTCTTTTAAAGCTTTACATGCCCTAGTGCAGGTATTTAACTGAAGGGGTTAAACTGGGATTAGTCAGCCTATCTATATAACTGATGGAGGGACAAATTAACCACCTCCCATCCCAGTAAAGTGCCTTCAATTACACGGCATAAATCCAGGTATCATTTGAGACAGTCATATAAATGAATCTTAATAACACATGTGGAGAGTGGAAAAGAACAGACTGGTGCGCATGAAATGTCCCTGCTGAACATTTCATGAAGCCTAATAGAAACAAACACTTAGCTTTAAAAATCCTTGTGTTCTCTTAAAAAAAAAAAAAACAGAACACTATCAAGTACTGGAAAGCTGCCACAAGAATCCAGCACTGAGTATTCCCACAGTTTCTTCCCAGTGCTCCCAGACTGTAGCTGCAGGGCAAGTTGCATAAGAGCATGGGGTAGGTGCTCTGGAACATCCTCACTGGGCTATAACAAAACCCTGGCATTGTTTTCCATGGTCTGTATCTGCTTTTATGTGGCGTCAGGAAAGTGACTGTAATTTGCTGTTTCACAAAACTGGCAGTTACTCACAGTAGCAATTGCAGTAAGATTTGGGCTTGCAGTCCTTACTGCTCCCTCGGGGTATGCATGGAAGCAAGATGATGCATGCTACGTGTTTTTCTACCAGAAAAATAAATAAAATAAAATACATAAACCATGCAAAGAACTTTTCACAATCTCCAAGCCAGATTATTTTAAGTTGATGCTGTGTGTTAGAGAGGTTCTGCCTGTAAATGTACTTCTTTGAAAAAACAGGGGAGGCTTAATACTCGTAATTAAAAAACATCTATAGGGTTTTTCCTCAAACTTTCCAGTGTGCTCAGGAAATCTCAGCCCCACAGGAGGATGTCTCACTGGTTATGATCATGTGAATGGAAGGATTTATATTGAAAACAGTTTTGTCACTTTGTTCACAGATCCTTGGATTTCAGGTTTGTTAGTGTAGCCTGGCTTCTGTAAGCCAAGCACTGAACCACTAAGGAGCCAGTGATCCCCACACTGAGTTCTGGGTCTCAAACTAAACTGTGTTTTTGTTCAGTAAATACTGATCTGCATTCCTCCGCATATAATTGAAGGGTATTTACCACTGTAGCTGCCTCACACAGTTTTGTTTACTCTTAATCTTTATTCCAATGCAATTGAGGTAACCTTTCCCTGTGCAGGGTTTCCAGTTTGAGCATTTTGTGAGACCCTGGGAATTGCCGCACTAAGTCAAACGTTTGACCAGAAAAGTCACTGCCTTTAATGGCAGAGGTTACCAGCTGCCTTTCTGATGACTTTCCTCATCTCCTGCTATCAAGACACTGCTGTCTTTCTGGGAAAAACTTCTAGCCCCTTGCTTAGTTCTTTGCTGTTTGATTGCAGAGAGGAAAGGCTGATGAACTGATAAAGAACTAGCACACACTTTTGGATAAGTAGCACTTGGATAACAAGAAAATATTTTTGTGCAGAGCATAGTTTTGCTGCTGTAATTACAAACACTTTAATTAGGCAAGGAGAGCAGATGGGAAGAATCTCCAAGCTGTGCCTGCCAGCAGACACTGAGACAAAACATGAGGGAACATCCAGAGGTATGCTGGTTGTGGTTTCTCTTTAAATTAGGTTTTTCTCTGGATTGCTCTTCTGGCATCTCAGAGGTCACCAGTGGTCAGTGGACTACACTGATAGTGACTACAGTAATATTGCTTCAGAGACAGATCTCGAAGATCCCCTAAATATCTATCTTGGTCAGTAGTCATGGAGCAGAAATTATATTCCTAACTCTTGGAATATAATGATTGGATCATATCAGGCTAGTTGTTGACTCAGATGCTGAAGCATGAGGCTTCTTACTCTTTATTAAAATATTTGGGCAGCACAGTATAGCTGTAGATGTTATTTTCCCTGGTACCTTCCTTTCCTGCCTGGGCTTCTGCTTCCCTGCCATTCCTCTCCTGTGCTTGGTGGAGGCTGGCATGGCTTCTCATCAGCTCTAGAGGGTTTCAGGACCTCTGGGCTTTACTCCATTCCTTTCTCCCTACTTTATCCTGGATATCCTTTCCCTGGCTCTCAGTTGTCTCACAGTGATAGATAATGCTCACCCAAACACTTTGGGTACACAGACATGAAGATCTCCAAGGGCTATTTTCTCTGACAGTGTTTGAATACAATTTTCACTGAAATTTAAGGGAGAATCTTTTGGCCCAGGTTTACAGAATTGATTGCTGTGACTCAGCTGATTCCTGATAACTTTCAGGGCTAGAACCACTCGGGAATGTGCTGGCATCCTGAGCACAGAGACTCTCCCTTGCTGGTGACCAATTCCTTGCATGAGCAATGCCCTGACTCTGGATCAGCCACACTTGAACACACAATACTCATTGCTCTGTCAGCATCCTCCTGGGAGCCCGATGTTGTGGCACATCCTTTCCTGAAAAATAGAAAAGCGGTACAAAAGAATTTCTGCCAAGCCCTACAGCCTAAATGTCAAAACAGTTCTGTATTATAAGAGTAATATCAGTACTATGTGTTGGAAGGGACCCACAAGGATCTCCAAGTCCAGCTCTTAAGTGAATGTCACAACCTTGCATTTTTAGCACCAAGCTTTGACCAACTGAGCTAAAGTCTTGCATTGTTAAATGTTTGAATGAAATAAGTGAAGACGATGAGAAGAAATAGGAGTTGTGTCAAAGTCTGAAAATGAGTGTTATTCTGAAGTGGAGTGGATATATTCAGAGCATTGCATAAAATTCCAGTTTGTAATAAGTCTCTCTGAAGAAACCAACAAACAACTATTCCCTAAATGCCTAGTAAAGAGCCAGGGCTGGTTTGCAAAGTGAAAGTATGTGACAAAGGCAGCCCAAATAGGGGAAATGGGGAAGACTGAGAGAATGAGCCTGACTTCCTTGTTAATCTGATTCTTCTGGGCCTGGTGGAGGTGAGATGCAGCCATGCTACCAGCAAGGTCCTAGAGCTACGGGTGGCAAACGTCCCATGGTGGGATGTAGTTGAGTATGCTGGAAACTGGACAAGAATCAGCTTGAGTCTCATCCTCCTCAAGATGCCTTATCTTATGAAAATGCAGAACTCTCCTGATTTTGGGAGCAGGCAGAAATTTACCAGATGAAAGTAACTCTGTATCTGCAGGTATCTCTTGCAAGGCTTTCTTCCTTTTGATCCATTTTTCTTTCCAAATAGAACATGTAGGGAGCAGACTGGTGCATGTGATGCTTTCCCCTGTGCCCTTTGGACACCAAAAGCCACATCAAGAAGGAGATTTATGAGTTGCTGGCAATAGATGCTTCATATTCTGTTATTACATTTCAGATGATGAAAGAAGAACAACTGACTTTCATGGCTATGAAAGCAGTAGGAAAACTGCGTGTGGATAGATCAAGCACATGCATAACTGGATAGAAATTAAGGTGTTTATAGCTTCAGATTCAGATTTGGAAAGTTCAAGATAGCAGAAAAATATGTGAATAAAAGATGTGAGACAGTTTGTAAGATTTCAACTCAGATACACTCAGGAGAATAAATCCAAAGGTAACATTAGGATTCATTAACTATCCCTAATTAGGCTCCTAAATTTAAGTAGACAGAATCTTCCCTGGAGGCTTTCAAAGGCACCCACCTTTCACTGTTGATGATACAGGCACCTTAGGAACATACCTTATTTAAGGAGGACTTCTTCCTACAGGGCAGGCATGGGTTGAGTTCCTAGATTAGGTGAATTGGATTTTCTAATAAGGTTATTGCATTTCTGGGCAGACAGAAATCAGAGGAGTCAGGGAAAAGTGTTCTGTTGCCCTGTGCAGGAGGAGGAGAGCCTGGGAGGGAATGGTGCTCCTGTTTGTCTCTTCCTGTAAAATCTCAGTTGGAGGTACAGTGTTTCCTAAATCTCCTTCATCTCCCAAAGCCTCTCACATCACTGGGCCTTTTACCTGCAAGAGATTTCACTGGGAGGAACAGTGAGACCGAGCTAATTTGTGTTCCACAGGCTTTGTTTCTGGATTAGAATTGCTTCCACTTCTGAAATCACTTCTCTGATTGCAGCCGCACGAGGAAAGGATAAGCATGTCCTTTTCTGTGGAGGTCAAACAAGAGAAAGGGTTGTCTGTATTATATTTATATTCTTATTGCACAACACTTCTGTAGTCAGCTGCTGCCAGGAGATACAGTAAAAGGCAAAGCATCTGGGCTGTCTCAGGAGGAGTCTTGGCAGAGTGATCTGAAAGCTTTTACGGGTTGTGCCAGACATCCCAGCTTGTACCACTTCCCACTACCCCCAAATCTCCAGCAGAACAGATTCCTGCTTTGGGCAGAGTCTGGAGGTAGGGCCCTAGTGCAGGCTGTGGGCTTGGGGAGGTGTAGGTGGCTTTGGTTGTGACAGGGTTCTTTTCCCAGACAGTCTAGCTTGCTTTCTGCATGGTGCTTGGAAGTGGCCTTACTGTAATTGGCATGAGTCACTTCCTTGTTATTGGTGGTTTGGAACACCATGCATGGAAAACACGCCTGCAGCAGGCTGAGGAACTCCCTCCTGCTCTTGGGCTTTGCATTCGGTTTCAGAATTGCTGCCTATATCCATGCTGGGTGAAAAAATGCTTTCTTCAAAATAACTGAAGGAGATGAAGCTGAGGTCTGGACCACTTGCATTTGTTAAATCTGTGATCTGATGTTTGGGGTTTTTTTTTATGAGAGTGAAGGTTTTTCATGGCAGTTTATTGGTCAAATCCCAACTTTCAGACTTACAATCTGTTGCAGAAAGTCCCTTCATGTCTCCTGTTGTCTCCTGGGACAATTTATACTTCTTGCTTAAACGGTGTTGTACCTTCAGTCTAAAAAAGGTATATGATGGTATGACGTGCCTTTGCAGCCAAGGTACAGAGCCTATGTCAAGTGCTCTCAGCCTTTTCCAAGGCTCATGGAGACATTTGGGAGCTGTAGGATCTGATGGTCTCCTATCAGATGATTATACTTCTATCTGACCAAAAATCCCCCCTATCAGAATGTCTGGTGGAAGGGCAGGACTTGAAGGTAGTCTGACACAATACACATGATCGTGAGAAGAGGCAAAATCTCTTTCTATGTGAGGCCCTGAGCTAGATGGGGCATGGATAGCTGAAAAAGGTTTCAGCTTGTTCCTTGGCCATGTCTGAGACCCTTGGGATAAGGCCAAGGGGGTAGGGTGTGCCTCAATTTACTTCTGTTAATGAAATTACCATTTTCCACCCCCGTGTTTCCAGCTACACAGTGGTGTTTCTGTTGTCACCAGGTGCAGAGCCTTCTTTTGTATGGGATTTTTCCTTCTTGCTCTCTGACTGTACTGTGATATTTTGTGGTCTGGCACAGCCCAAATCCATTATTTTAATAGGTGTTGTTGACTGACTGCTTAGTGAATTTAGGTTTTACTGCACAAATCCCACTTTTAGTTCTGCAGTTTGAGAGAGCCATATACACGTTATAAGGAATTGCTTTCTTGTAACAACCTGGAATCATGAATGATCCTATTTCAGGCTGAACGCTGCGCATTTTCAAACAAGAATCCTTCAGAGATGCTACCTCTAAAAACATACAGTTGTTTATATTGGGTGTTTACTCACAGGAGGATTTTAAAAATAATAATAATAATAATAATAATTATCATTATTATTATTTTTTTTAAAATATGTTGAGCACCAACACTTCCTGGCCCCCACCTGCCTGGATAAAAGGCTTGGCTGTAATTTTCCTTGGTAAGAGAGTCATGTTTTTGTTCAGTTGCACTCTGCTTCAAGCATGCTCAGGAGGGTTTGCTGAAGATCCTGCAGACCTGCTTTAATTGTGCTGAGCTTTGGGAGCAAACCTTATGACCTGGAAATGCACAGGAGAATATAGAGCAGAGGACTGGAAAATGACAAGCCCCTTGTCTGTATGTTTTTAACACTGAGTTTTCATTGATCCCCATCCATTGACTGATGTGTATATGCAATGAAGATGGAGGTCAGGGGATAATTCCTTCCTGAGAGTGGAAGTCTTTAAGCATGTTTAGGACAGAGTGAACATCAGAAAACACCAAATGATCAAATTAGCAAAGAGAGTGCTAAATTAGAATGGTTTGAATGCAAGGCTGAGCTTGTTTCCTTTCTTTGGCGCAGAATCCCTCTGTGAAATTGGACAAATCATTTTGATATTTAAACACATTCAAAACTCTGTCCCTGAGCCAATTCCCCATCCATAAAATATGGGGGCTATAGCATCAAATGTTTTGATTAGGAGAATAATATATGTGCTTAAATTGAAGCACTCAGCAATGTTGGAAAATAATTACACAGAAAGAGCAGTATTCCTGTGAAAATAATATATTGTGGCAATTGGTTGAACCCCCAGGACTGGAGTGTTTAAAACCAGAGAGCTCAACATAGGAAACACAGTAAATTTTCTCATTATGGTCTTTTCATACCTGAAGAGGGCTTACAAGAAACCTGAGGAGGAACATGGACATGTAATGACAGGCCAAGGAGGAATGGCTTTAAACTGAAAAAGAGTAGGTTTAGATTGGGTATTAGGAAGAAATTCTTGACTGTGAGGGTGGTGAGGCCCTGGCAGAGGCTGCCCAGCGATGCCGTGGCTGCCTCATCCCTGAAGTGTCCAAGGCCAGGCTGCATGGGGCTTGGGTCAACCTGGTCTGGTGGAAGATGTCCCTGCCCATGGCAGGGGAGTTGGAACAAGATGATCTTTAAGGTCCCTCCCAACCCAAACCAGTCTGAGATTCTCTGCCCTCAATGAACAGAGGTGAGGTATTGACTGGCCTTTTTCATCTTTTAGCACTACAGTTCGGAATGTTGCTGCTTGTAGACACAGTAGCTTTTTCTTTTGGTAAGCCCTGGCTTTTCTGGCCACACAAGAAACTGTCTGTGTGAAAATTCTCGCAGAATGCGCCTCCACCAAGTACAAATAAGGATACTGTCAGCAGCGCCAGCATGGGCCTTTTCACACTGTCCTGGTGGCTGCTCCTACCGACCCTGATGGATCTGCTCTGCCCATGAGAGCACACTCTGGCTTTGATTTTCCTTCACCCCTGTTTCTGCAGTGGCGGGAGGCTGTCAGGCAGTGGAGGAGAGGTTCTGTTGTGAGATTGGTGCCATTAATTTGTTGCAATGGGTAATGCAGCTCTTGGGTTGGGAACTGGTATAAATTATTGAGAGCACAATGTTGATTCAGACAGATGAGCAGTGGGACTGGGATTGCTTTTAAAGCAGACACAGAGGGATTATGTAAAGACTTGAAAGCCTGTAATGGCAGAGGAATGAACCTGCTGATCCAAAAGCTCCCTTGCAGATTTATAACCTAGAACCAACTCCTGCAGGTACCTTCATGGAGTGTCACAGCGATGGTGATGCTTTGTCTCCAGATCAGGTGCTGGCTGACATGGAATCCATGTGGTGATGTTTGAGTTGAGCCCCAGGGTGACTGGCTGAGCAGGGCCTGCCACCTGAAAAGTTACACCTCTGCCTGTGCTTCCCAGATGCACTTCCCAAGTTGCTGTAGAATTTTGTCATTTGGATAAATACCCACATCTCCATGCTGACTGCTGCCTCCTGAGCGACTGAAAGTCCCTAGAAGTCCCCAAAGCAACTCATCTCCTCTCTTCCAGACCATCCCAGCTCATTTCTCATGTGCACTTTAGGTTCAGGGCTCCCATCATTGAGGTGTATTAACACTTTGATTGAAGCTGTTTCTTCCCCTCTTGTCCACATCCATCACCCATTCTGCTGACTAAATTGCTTTAATTTCTCTGCTCGTTGCATGGACAAATGCCAGCCTTACCCTGCCAGGATTTCTGTGCTTAATACTGAGATAAGACTAAAATCCTTGGCACTTTTTTTTCCTGGTGGTTTTAATAATAAATAACTTTCCTTGACACTTTGCTTCAACTCATGCCATGCTTTGTGTCAGATGCACTCCTCTCTGGAGAATTTAAGGAGGGCATTTCAAAGGAACCAGATGTTTAATCTTTCTTGTGGAGTTGGCTGCCACACAGGACTAACTGGAAATTGTGAGGTATTTTACACTTGAGAAAGGCTTTCCATTTCACAGTCTTTCTAAATCAAAAGAAAGCTGTGTATCAGCTGAGCATCGTATGAACTAAAAAAAGAGCAGACTTGCTGCATGCCATCTCTCTGTGTACTCTTTGCAAAGATGGGCCTTTCCTGGCAAAATGTATTTAAGATGTTTATGGAGTCCGCTGAGAAAAATGATTCCTTGAAATGGAAAAGTCCAAGGTTATGCCCTGTAGACACCCTGTGCTGCACTAAGTTGCTTCCAGAGTTTTAAAGGGATCTAGTGAAGTGAAGAAAGCTGAAGTGAAGAAAAGCACCTCTCGGAATTTTTGAAAGTACCAAATTGTGTGCTAATCACAGATGTTAAGCACACGCCTGCTTTTGGGAATCTGTCCTCACAGCCACCTCTGTTTTAAGGCACCAGATGATTACTTGATAATGTTCTTACTTCCTCAGCCATCCCAAAGAGACAACAGCACAGCCCTACTCCATAAGGTGCTGGGACAATAATACTCTATCAGTGCTCTCCTTGAATAGTTCTCCATCTCTACTCTTCCTTGGGATGCTGTTGATCAATTGCTGGCTGATTTAGCAATGTTTTGCTTTACCTGACTTGTTCCCTGGTCCTGTGGGTGGCATTCAAGTGGTGGTGGCACAGATGTCAAGATACAAAAGCCATATCTCAGTTCTCTGGGTGTGCTTAGGAAATGATGGTGTTTCTTCCCCCTACTTCTCTCAAATGTTTAAGTGTTGTGTAGTGTGCTTTTTCTAAGAAAGGTGCAGATCCACCCAGCCTGTGTTGTGCCCTGGTGATGGTCATGAATGCTGAGAGATAGAGGAGATGTTTATGAAGAAGAGTAAGTCTGAAACATGAAAGCATTTAGCTTAATTTTCTTCACTGGATGCCTATTGACAGATTACTGGGATGTAGTTTGGGTGAAAAGTGTATAAAGGAAAATGTCCTGTGTATTTGAAATGTTTATCAGGTTTTCAGTCTGAGATACAGCAATAGGACTCTTTATTTTTGGAGGGTGCTGAGCCCTATGCCCTCTGCATCCTTTTGGGTGCCTCAAACTGAGTACCCATAACTGCAGTTCTCCCTGGCTGTGGTTTGCAGAATAATCTCTGTTCTACCCACCACCTCTCCAGACTTTCTGATATTTCCCTGGCTGAGGTATCCCCCTCATTTCTGTCTGGTTCCTACCAGGGATGTGTTTTTTTGCTGCCTTCCAACTGTTGCCAATTCAGGTTTCACTAGAAACCTCTGTGCCAGCTCTTTGATATTCAGAGGCTGTGGGGTTTTCTGTCTGTTTCCTGACCTAACATGACTCTACTAATAATGCAAGAACTTCAATGCTGATGTCCTGGCAGCCTAATACAGGAGGTCAGTCTGTAAATCTAGTTACAATTTTCCTTGCCTCAGCAAAGACAGTAAGTCAAACATAATGTAAACAAAGTGGTTGGATCACTTCACCCACCAGTAATGTGGTGGGTGATGCAGGCAAATTTAATGGATGCGATTAAATCTCCTGTTCCAGTCTGGCAGCTGATTAGCTGCAGGGGGCAGGCAGGAATTTCCTTTCTGATCCAGAGTTGCCCTCTTTCCAAGTCCTCCTTCAAGCTTCTGCCAAGCATCTCAAAGTGCTTTGCATTTTTAATTGCACTTCTTCATGCCCCTGTGAAGGGTGGAGATGAGAGATAGCATGATCCCAAGTGGAGCCCTGGGGAAACTGAGGCACTGGGAGGTGGCAATCTACTTGGAATGAGAGAGGAAGGTGGTGTTACATTTGGAGGAAGGGGAAATGGGCATCCCAGAAATCTTCTCCTGAAGCTATGTGGGTCTACTGAACTTGTGCCTAGTGCTCAACAGTATGTGTCTTAAGCACACTAAAGTCTTTGTTGTCTGCTATGCATTAATGTATAGTCACTGACAGGAAAAAGACACCTTTTTTCCACATTTTCCTGTGGAAATTTTAATTTATTTTTGTCTTTCATCACTTGATTCCTCTGCTTTCTGAAGAGAATGACCTATATATATAGTTCTTCTCTTTGTATAAAGAAGCACTCTGCTCTGAAATAGCCTCAGGTATTGGCTGTGGCTAAGGAGGAGAACTGGTTCAGCTCCATGGATGACTCCATTCTTTGTCCCTACAGGGGAAATCGGTGAATTTACTCTGTGGATTCACCTTCAGTGGGTGTACACTGAGGTAGCTACACCAGCTTTGATTTCTTTACCTGGTTGTACAGCTGAAGAACTGGCCTTATAAGGAGGAGAAAACACTCCTGTTATTAGTGCATGCTTTGATCCAAAGAAGAGACCAGAGACATCCAAAAAATCTGTCACTTAGTAACCCATCATTTCACCTGCATGTTGCTCATGCTGTGGCTGACAAAACACAGGCAGTTGGGATTAGCTGAGTCTTCATGTTCCTCAGGATGGTGGGAATGGAGCCTTTCCCATCTTGCAGCCTAAAACTCAACGGGAAACAGTGTATTTTGGATCTCACATGGTGGGGTGGGTTTATTACAGCAGGAATTTATTTTTGTGGTGGACTATTTAAGATTTATGATTTCACGTGAACAGCATCATGTAGAGTCTGGTTTTGTGACTCTGGAGCGAACAGAAACTTCTGATGTTCAGTCTTGAGCCCACAGCTTGATGGCTGGAAAGCTTGATGGCAGGATTTCAGGCATAGCTATAGCCCCCATTGCTAAAGGGCATAATGTCCAGCCTCCTGTCATGGCAGGAACAGAGAGAGGTAACTGGAGTGCTCTGAAGCCTAGAGCTGAGGCCAAGGCCTGGCTTACTAAGCTCTATTTCAGTTTCTGAGATGAGTGTCTAAACAGAACATCTGAATCTGATCCTTAGCCTAGTCTCAAGGCTTAATAGTAAATAAACAGTATCTTAATCACTTCATGGTTTCCAGCATTCTCTCATTGAATGTCTCTGTGCTGGCATTTGGAGACCATTCATCATAGTGGAAAATGAGTGTCTGTTTGGACTGCACATGGTATAATTAACTATCAGCTGAGCCCATAGCATGATGTGACAATTCTCATTCTGACCAGCTGAAATAACTCACTCGTAACAACTGTGCTCTTCTTGCTCCTCTCTTTCAGTTCCCAAGAAGCTTCTGCATGAAACTCAGGCAAGACCAACCAATCAACAGGGGTATCAGAAGCCACGTTTTCCACTGCAGCCAAGAGTGTTTGACCCCAATGTCATAGGGGACGGCGTGTTCCTTTTGGATGTCTCTCCTTCCAACATAGAGCGAGCTCTCCCAGGTAGCTGTGACCATTGTGATGTTGGCCCAAACCTAACTGTGCTGTGGTAACTGTTCCTTTCCATCTCTCCTTCTCTGGATTTCTGTATTGCTCCTAAAGCCCATCCAGTCAGAAAGGGCTGTGGCAGCTTCAAGATGTGACCAGCGATGGGCTAAAGTGAACTGTGAAACTGTTCAAGAAACACCAGATTTCTTGGAGTAGCAGTCATGGCCGTGCATGTCCAAACTCATAACAGAGATACTTTCCAGACCTGTCTAGTGGCAAAGAAAAGAAACAAACAAACAACAAAACAGGGCAGAGACAGTAGATCTGCCTCATGGGACAGAGAAGTTTTCAACTGAGCTTTGAAATACGATGCTATTTTCATAAAATGCAAAGTGAAGAGATATGAATGAAGTTAGATCTTAGCAATCTCTAGGGATAGGTGAGTAGGAGGAAGGGGTGGTGTTTGAATGAAGGAAAAGCACAGGTGAGCACGTGTTGAGTTCCTCGGTGGTTTCCCAATATGCAGGAGATGGTTTATGACACTACTGAAAATCCCAGTCTGTGCTCCCAGAGATTCAGCTTGCGGGTGGGTATGGGCAGAGCTTGTCCCTGTCTACACTCCTGGCAAAGTTAATCCACAGCTTGGATAGGCAATTCAGAAATAAATAAGAACTGGCAATAACAGGTTTGTCAGTTTGGAGGCCTTACTGAAAAACTGTCAAAGAAAAGAGTTTTAAGTTTGCCCCAAATAAATATTGTGATCCTGGAGATTCTTTTAAGCAAGGAAAAATATCCTGAGCTCATTTCCACTCATCTAAACATTTTACTTCTACAAATGACACCTTTTGTTTAGTTTTCACATAGTTTATTCATTCACTTTCAAAATATGCACCACTTTTTAAACAAAGGTGTCATTTTGAAATTAAAACCTAGAAGAATGTTTCAAAAATAACAAAATACTTGGAAATGTCTGTAGTCTCCCTTCCTGTTTTATTTATTTTATTAAAATGATTTGCTTACATCAGCCTGGTAAAATGAATAACCTTTCCTGTGCTTATACTGTGGTGTTGGACAAATTTACTGCTGGCTGAAAGAGTTTTGTTCAGCTTTGGTGTAAACTCACAGATAAACTGTTCAAGTGACTGGCAGTAGCTAAGAAAGGGTGGTGAGGAGAAAACTACTAGTAATGCCTGGTTAGGCATTGACAAATCTTCAAAGCTAGCAAGGAGGAAAGAGAATATCTTTTAGTATGACCCTGAAAGGAATGGCAGACCAGGGAACCACACAGCGTAGCAACACATGGCCCTTGTGAAATTGTGTGTGTTTGTTTTTTCCCTCCTGCATAAGTCCAGTACTCTTCTGTCATCCGTGCCTGTGCTTGTACAATCCTGCCAATGTTAAAACCAGTTCTGTGGTTTTGTGGTGCTCTTTGCTGGAGCTTAGTGTATGCAGGCCAGTATTCATTTAAAAACATGTTTGATTTCATCTGTTCATTTGACAAGTTAGAATTGAAAAAAAAATAAAAAGGAATTCTTCTTACATCTCACGTCGTGAGAGGAATTATCCCTTAGTCTGTCTCCTGAAGCTGTGAACATGTGCAGTGTTGTTGCACATGGTTTATAAGGGCTGCTCCACACCCAACATAGGTGGTGTGACATAGGAAATATGTATGAGATTATATCCTGGTGGTGCCCTTCATTTTCCTTGACTGTGAAGGGATTTTACATTAACTATTTCAGAGCCAGACCTCAGTCAGGAGACAGTCAGGATTCAGCTACCCCCATATTAATGTGTCATTTGTGATGACCTGGGGTGTTCACCTGGCTTCTAGAAGGGTGAGCATTTCCCCTGCATCCCTTCCCATACCTGCCATCTCTGCATGGATGTCCTCCTGACCCTGGGGTGTCTTAGATGTCTGCATATGAGCAAATACACTGAGCTTTAAAGTGTCTGCTCTGGAGAGAGCTGAATGACTCCTTGCTATCCATCAACTAATAGCAGGATTCTCTTGCCTTAGTTTAGATGCATGGTGCTACTTGAGATGCTCTGAAATATCCGAGGTTCAGTTTTTAGAAGTTAAATATTTACCCTGCTTCTGTGGATTTCCTTGGAACAGCGGTAGGGAAAAATTCATACACTTGTACAGGCAGATTTACAAGATAGGGAGGATAAAGGAGATATTAGAGGGCATGTCAATCTGAATTTAAAAAAATTCTAAATTAAAAATAATTGTGAAATGTTGCTATTGATTTCCTGCCAAATGTGCCCTTGGAGCTTCTGTGTCCCTTTTCTGCTAGGGACCTGCAGTAACGTTTATTCTCCTAAAGCAAGAGGCTCTTGGGAAATTTTACGCTTTGGGATACGGCGCCTAAGCACTCATGTTTAAACACTTTGCTTGAAGTCCAGTCATTACCTCCGTGGTAAGCTTGAACATGTGGCTTTCCCAAGGCCATGCAAATATTCAGTGGCAGAAGCACAGCTGTGCCCACATTCCCTGGGGCTGTTCCCTTACAGTGACACCTGGACATCCATCCCCGGTGGTTCTGCTCGAGGCAGATTAGGAGTTGGCGTCACTGCACACATATTCCTGCCCTCAGTCTCTCTCCATCCAGTATTACCTGTTCACTTTGAACACCCCTCACTTTCTGTTACGGCTTCCTTGGGCTGAGCTGCTTCCTGGCACCCACAGGAGGAAGCTGAGGGTGATGTTTCGTGCTGCTGGGAAAGGAGATGGATCAGGCAGCCAGGGAACAAAGACCATCTCACATCACAACTCCTGACATAATGCCATCGCTTGCATGGCCCTGATGGCATAATTGGAGAGGGAGCTGGCTGTGTCCTGAATTTAATACCTGCAGATAAGTGGGAGCCAGGTGGAAGTCTGTGATTTTACACAGTGACGCTTGCTTTTGGCCAGAACTAGACACCCAGAGAAGGGAGCCTGCAAATCTACCATAGCTACAGTTAAAAACTCACATGGATAGTGGAGCTGGATCCTGTGCACTGACTTTTTCCTGTGTTGAAAACAGTTACTGTTTTGCGAGTAGTGAAGGTGTCTGCCTGCAGATCAAGGTGTGGGGAGCCCTCAACAGTGAGCTGATAAGGTCTGAAAGGGTCTCTTTGAGCCTCCTAGAATGAGCTGCCTCCTTAGCTCCAGTCTTCAACAAACAAAATCAAATCATTAACCCATGTTCACTCACCTCTCTAGAGGGGAAATGGTGTCTGGTGAAACACAATATGAGCAGGCTTCTGAAGGAAGTCATAAACTCAGGTCTGCCCATCCCCATGAAGGCTGGAGGGAAAGCACGTCTGTTTGCCAGGTGTGGATGGATCACTACAGCACCACATCAGCAGCGAATTGTGGGCTCTGCTTGTGTTTTCCAGTCCTCCTTACAAGCTTAGCTGAACCCACTCTTGATAAAGGCTCCTTTGATTTACATAAGAGAGAAGAAACCTGATTATGTATTTGCTGTTGCATAGGTGGGTGTGTCTAAGTGGTGACACAAAAGAGCAGGAGATTGGGGAGAGTTGATGATGCCTAGATGCAGGTGGGGTATGAGTTCAGCCCAAGCTACTTGAAAACATTTAGTTACCCCCCCAAAAGGGGCAAATTAGAGTGGCTGCCTGTTGACCAGCTCCAGGTTTCTGAACACAAAGCTGACCTGGCAGGAATAAGGCAGGGTAGGACTGGGTCACGTTCTACATTCCTCATTCCTCATTCCCTTTCTGTGTCAAAGCAGAGAAGAAGAAAGGGAGGTCAGCCACTTTCTACCCTGTAGACAACACCCCCGTCCTGCTCCCCGTGGATGAGACACGAGCACCGGCACTCAGTAGCAGCAGCAGCAGCAGCATGGAGCCCGTGGGCGTCGGCACGGAGATGGCCCTGCTCAGCAACATCCTGGCGGCCTATGCCTTCATCACAGGTACGTCAGAGGCTCACATCTCCCTGGGCTCCTGCAAGTTTTTTGTAGACCCTCCTTTCACAGTCACCTGGGGCTAAATCTGCCTCTCTGAACTGTTTGTGTACTTCATTCTTCTCTCGGCGAATTCTCCCTTGAAAGGCCTGACCGGGGCAGCTCTAGCAGGCAGTGAATAACAGAGTTTATTGTGCACTGCTTTCCACTGGGTCTGCTCTCATCTGGAGTTAAATACAATGTAATCTTACATGTGGTATTATTCCGAATGCTTCATTTTCCTGGAGATCAAAGCCTGGCTCATTAGGGAGGCAAGTTTGTTGTCCTGTAATTTGTAAAATAAGCAGCACTCAAATCTTTACACTGCTTAAGAGAATTTGGCTTACCTTCAGTAGAAGTGTGAAGATGAAGTAACTTGGGAGTCTACTTAATTGTATATTTAAATCTAGCTTAGAGTAAGATTTCCTTGGATCAGAGTTTATCTTTCACCCACATGTATCTTTCAAGTAACAGGGGAGCAGTCTTCTAAAAAAAATTCACTTTAAAAGGTGAAAGAAATGTGACAGAACCGGGGAGGGGGGGATGCCTTTAAACTGAAAGAGAGTGGGTTTAGATTAGACATTAGGAAGAAATTCTTTACTGTGAGGATGGTGAGACACTGGCATAGGCAGCCCAGAGATGTTGTGGCTGCCCCATTCCTGGAAGTGTTCAAGGCTATATTAACTAAAACTACAGTATTTGTGAGCTACTTTTTCATGCCTCCCTGCTAATTCAGTCTTGCTAATTCATTAAACAGTAGTGTATTCTTGGTGCCATGCTCTTCCTCTTGCTCTTGCTCTTGCGTGCATACCACCATGCTGCTAGTCCAAGTGTTTGGATTTGAAGCAGCTAACTTGGGCTTTGCACTTTGGAACCACTGAGTAGATTAGTGAGAGTGTTTCTGCATAATATTTAGTGAAGCATTATTCTAAAAGGACTATGAAGGGTTATACAAATTTCTGCTCTTCTAAACATCCAGTGCTGGCATCAGAATCCATCTTCTCATGACAGCCCCCAGAGTCAGGCAGATAAATGGAATTAGTAGTGTTCTTCACAAAAGATAGATGAGCAGGATAGATTTGTTTTCTTGCTTGGGTATCTCCAAGGAAAAGCTAGAAAAACAAGTTTTAAAGGAATCTCCTGTCTCCCATTTCTTCCCCCTTACCTACAGCTACCATTTTTTTACAGGAGAATACCTACCTTCCCCTCCCTACTATAAAACAAAATGCTGTTAATATTGTGTTCCCCATCTGAACAGTAATGGGCAGAGAAAGTTGTAGGATTAGTGGTCCAGAATGGTTGGGACTGTGATTCAGGGCTGCTGACAATGCTCCATGGACTTTGCTTCCATTGACCACAGCAGAGCTCTTTGACTCTATGTTGATTTTAGGGCACAAGGTCTTGATTCATCCCCATCACAAGGTGTTAGTTTTGGCAGGAGCCTCCAGATTTTACTGCAGCACAAACAGCTTTAACTGTCCTGTTGCTGTGGGATCTGTCTGCCCTGTCTTGTTATGGTTTTCTTGTGTTCACATCCCCTGGATGTCAAATACATAAACTCAGACCTCAAAACTTTGGTTTCAAGTGCTGAGTTCAGGACTTGGTTGCTTATGTTTTCCAATGTATCATGGAACCATAGAATATTTTGGGTTGGAAGAGAAATGAAGATCAGCTGGTTCCCATGTTCCTCACCATGCTTGTTAGATGGGTTTCAGTGTCAGTGACATACATGTCCAGTTTGTTATTTATTATAAAGAGAATTGATGATTGACCCATGGATTGAAACAGCAGATGTCCTAAACCATCTTTATCTGCTGCATGTAATTTAGCCTCTGCTTTTAGTGGAAATGATGGATTTGTCATGATTTACTTTGTTGTATGTGAGTATGGAGATGTTTTAGCTTATGACTTCGAAGACAAACTGTGTCACAGGGCACAAATATAATTTGCATAAAACCAGAGCACTGCCAAGCTGTTCCTCTTCATATTGCATATTTTGAACAGCAGAGCAGTTGGATTTTTTTTTTTTGTGCCTGCCTGAGTTTGGGGCCCTGAAGGCAGCTCAAGCCACAGCTGATGTCCATAGAGGATCCCTTATAGTGGCTCAGGGGAGACAGCATTGAGCTGCCAGGGAGGGCTGGTTCTGGGTCACACATCTTCCCACTGCTCCTGACCACCACTCTGGTGCCAAAGAGAAACTGTAGTGCAAGAACTGCTCTGTTCCATCACACTGAAAGCGTCCCTCAGGTGCTCTCTGCAGAGTGAAAGTGCTACACTCAGGGCTTCCTCGTGCTGATGAGTTGTCTCAGAATAGGAGTTTGCAAATGCAAATTGTAAATACGCATGGGCAATATAAAAAAGTGGGTTTTCTCTTGGGGCAGAGGGTGGTGGATACCCTCAGATCTACTGCTGGGAAATGGAGCTTTGGGTTTTTGCTATTTCATGAGTAAAGTGCAGGCTTGAAAGGATGATCCTCTCTACTGCCTTTCCTCTCTCCTGGCAGTGGGGTGTTTTTTAGCCAGGGGAGAGCATCCAAAAATAATGGAATCCCTTTTGTGCTCAATGGTGTTCTCATTTTCTGCACAAAATGGCAGTTTTGGGTGGGCAGCTGCAGGTGAGGAGTCAGCAGACTCAGTCACTCACACATGCAGAGTCTTGCAGTGCACAGAGAAGTGCCAGTATTAGCAAAAGACTCTGTGCTCATTTCCACCATCTTTTTGACTGATATTCCATATAAGAGCTGGGAATCTTTCTATGGACAACTGAATAGAAAAAGTCACAGCACAGCAGGAAGCAAAAGAGTCCTGGTTTGCAGCTATCATAGCCAGATATCAGAGCCAGTTAAGTGTCAGTCTCATTCCAGATTCCAGAACCTATTTCTTCAGAAACAGGGAAAAAGTGTGAATAATGTCTGTGAGGAATGAAATTAGTAGCTGATCCAACTGATAAATATTATTTAGAGTTCAGTCTCGCAGAAGACTCAGAGACACCCTTTGTTTGAAAGCTGATTTTCTTTATAGAATTAGGTTTTTAATTAGAGGCAATTTCTGCCTACAAACCTCAGATGTGTTATTTGTCATGGACCTGTTCCAAAACCTGCCTGAGTGCTTGGAAAGACTTCACCAGTTGCAGTGACAGCTGGAACTGCCTTTGCAGTCACAGACTATCAGCAAGACCAGAAACGTCCCTCGTGGTTATATAAATATTAAACATTCAAAATTTATCTGAGCTCTTCCAGTGCCTCCTTTCGGACAGGAGAAATCCCAGTTTTGTCACTGCATTCAGGAGGAAACAGTTGGAGGGAAACTTCTACAAATTCCTGTTTTATTCTTCTTTCATAAGCAAAGCTTTGCTGCCAAGTTATTAACAAGGGGCTTCCAAAATACAGCCCAGGGGAGATCATTCCAAATTTTAGACTGCTTGGCCTGAGCCTTATTAATAAAGGGCTCCTGGAGAGCTTCCTCTGTTCTATCAGGGGATTTCGGCAGCCTGTGGGGCTGACTGTAAATTCCCTAGAAGATATTGCTCCTACTGTTTGTCTGGCCATGCTTAATGCTGAACGTTTTACTGGGGGCCCTCTGAAATTTTCCTCCCCACTGAGGTTTTGGAATGCATGAAGCCATTAGAGGAAGCCAGCAGCGTTAATGCCTAGAGTGTTTTTTTATTTATTGAAACAATTTATTATAATAGCAATAACAGCCTTGGCCTGGGGCTTTTCCTGGGGAATTAATGGCAGTCTGGGTTGATGCTCCCAGCAGATTGTTAGCCCTCAGGAAACAAGCTCCGTAATTGCTGCTGGTTTGGTTGGAAAAATAAAATAAAATGTGTTTTTAATTTTTTTGGCCAATTTGAGTCCCTAGAAAATGGTGGCTTTTATGTAGAGGGTTATGTAGAGCATATATCTTTTGCCTGCATGGACAAATTTCAGGCTTGAATCAGTGACATTTTTATCAATGCTTTCAATCCAGAGAGAGAAATACGAGGAAGGAGAAAGGTAGCCCTAGCAAAAGAGATTGGCAGAAACTGGGTCCTGCTGGAAGCTCTGAGCTGTCTCCCACAGCATTGGGAGAAAAAGCTTCAGTGTTCAAAATCTGTGTTTTAATGAGGGTATACGCACATACACACACAAGAATGCATATCAAAATTGTGCTAACTCCTGCGGCTCATGTCCATATACATCTAAAGAACTTTTTTTAAGTCTAATGAGTGCTTTAAGGAGCTTCACTGTTGGTGTGATGAATCTGGGCCACCTTTGAGCTTTTGGAAGGTGCTGAACATCCATTTGCTGAGGAAGGTGGCTGGTTTTGGTCTTTACAAGTAGAACATGCAATGGGTTAGGCTCTCAAAATCACTAATCATCCATCAAATCCCCAAATCTAGGCTATTGCTGACTTGGCTACTTCAAGTGAGAAAAAGCAGAGCAGAGACTTTTCAGCTAAAGTTGCCCTTTCTGCTGTGACAAAAAAAAAGAGGTGCTGATGTGCGAGTGGATTGTACATATGATAAATGCCAAGACTGCAGTTGAACACAGGGTTACATCTCCGTGAGGAAGTCCAGACAGTGTCTCAGATGTTGACAGAGTAGCTGTAGGAGCTCATAAATGCCACTGTAGCCCAAAAATTCAATTACAGCTCTTGCATGAAGGGCTGTAGGGACGAGCACAAGCAGGGGAAGAAAAATGGTTGCTTAAGTAGCAATCCAGGTAAAATTGCTCATGAACTGGATACAGTAGCATGGAAAAAGGAGGAGAAAGGAAAAGCAGGACACAGGCAAAATCAGGGGCAGAGAATCCCCATGTGTCTGTGTCTCAGGCTCCAATCTATGTTTTTTTTATGAGTTGCTCTAAAGAAGCGAGCAGTGGAACTAACGCAACCAAATCAAGCCCGTGTGTGTGCAGAATGTGGTGCTCAGGGAAGTGTGCATCCTCTCAGCCAGGCAGAGCCAAGGCAGACTGCACCCAGTGTCTTCCAGTACTAACACCCCAGTTCTGATCCTTTGCTCACACTCCCATGATCCAGGTGTCTCCAGAACACTTCTAGGCCTACCTGAAAAAGGAGCTGGGTGATTACTGTCCTCAGTTAAATTGCACATGGAGGTGAAAGTGGTATCAGGTAGGGACTCTGCTTTTCCTGGGTTTTTTTTTTGCTTTGCTGTTCACATAGGACTGGATGGGAAGCAGAAGCTTTTGCTTTTTCCTCCTACTGCACAAAGGAGGTGGCAGTTTTAATTTGAGTCCTGACCCTTGAAATCAGAGTAGCCTTTGGCTTCAACGGAGGCAGGATTTCACTCAGCCAGGCTGCTGCAGGGGCCATTGGCACATTCTCCTTGCCTGCTCTGGTATCTTCTCTTTTACCTTTGGAATTGTGCTGTCTCACTCTTGTCAAAACATTTCAGTTTAAAGCCTGTTGCTTTGGTCTTACTTGACCTTCCAACTACTGCTGCATTTCATAGGGGTGTTTGGTGGGAAGATACCTTATAGACCATCTAAAGACCTAAAGACCATCAGTTCTAACCCCCTTGCCAAGGGCCCACTGGCACATTCAGTTTAGTGTCCTGCTTGTTCTTTGCCTTACAGCTGAGTTTGTAGGAGGCTGGTCCACTTCTTTCTCTTTTTTTGACTTATCTGCTGCACTTTCCTCATCTTTCCTTGTCCTATCTTCAGCCTGATTTTTCCTCAAGTCACCCACACCAACCACTCTTGGATCAGCCTAATGATTTCTTATCCAATTTTCAGACTATCTTGAGATCTTCTTCTACCTTGGCTCATCAGTCACCTTTGGGATTCATTTGGGAGAAGAGTGAAGAGCACAAAGGCATTTCGTCTCTCTAACTGTTCCAAGAGCACCTTCAAGCACTGAGCTACATCTGCCTAGAACAGCACAAGCCAGTGTTTGGGCTCTGACCACAGACTCAGAGAATAATTTAGGTTGGTAGAGGCCTTTGCAGGTGACCAGGTCCAATCCTCTGTTCAGAACATGTCTAACTTCAACTTTAGAGCCAGATTTGAAATTAGGGCAGGGTCTTGCCCCGTTCAGTTTTGAACATCTCGAAATAGCTTCCAGTTCATCTTTCACAAACTTTGCTTCGGGAGATTGGCTGGAAAGGGCACTTCTAAAAGCACTGTGCAGGGAAGTGAAGTCTTTTAGCTACAGAGATCTTTTGGGGCCAGATGTCAGGGTCTCAGCTGGTGGAAGCTGTTATGGATCCATCACAGGGTTCAAGGGAATAAAACTCATCCGAGGAGCTGACTCCATCCTTGAGCTCAAGACACCCAGTAGACACTGCAGAGTAGAGCTGGCCATGACACTTCTGCTTAGTGCACCTTTATCCATTTAGTGTACCAATAAACCAGGATGATTCAGCCCAGGGGAATGGCAGTTACAACATTTATCATAATTACACTTCTAAGTAGTCCCATGAACCAAAAAAAAAGAAAAAAAAGGAGGTGGTAAATAAACAAGATGACCTAATTTGAAAGGTATTGTGGATCCTTTGGAGTCTTGTTATATCGCCTCAGAAATGTGGCTGTGCAGGGTTCATCCTGTTGGTGCACTGACTCCAGCTCTGCCTGTGGAGCACAGGTAGATATTTTGGTGGTCTGGGCAGGGAGCCAGCACTTTTGCCTTAGATAAGCAAATGAAGTCTATGAATAAATAATGCGCATTTTTGCCATGCTGCCAAGCCTCCCATTTCAGCCGGGCCACAGCACAGGGCATATAAAGTTTTGCAATCATCTTTGTGCTTGGTTGGAAGGCAGTGGATGCGGCAGCGAGATGCACTTCCCTGCAGCTGGCTGTGCAGTACCCTGGTGTCAGCCCCGTGGGAATCAGATTTAATTCTGTGGGATGCTCCCTTCCCTTCCAGACAACTCCAAAACACAACTGCAGCAAACCCGCATTCCCCATGAAGGCAAATGCCTTGGCAGCAAGTCTACGATTTGAATTCCGGATTGCACTGGAGGGAGGAGACAGAGGAGGGCATGGAACTAAAAGCAGCCGCTGGAAACTTGGCCCCTCCAGAAAGAGTTCTGCCGTGTGCATGGAGGGGCCGAGTGTGTTCTGCTCTTTGAAGGGTCCTTTGCCTCCATCATTTCCTTTCTCCTTGCAGAAAACCCCGAGCGGGCTGCCCTGTATTTCGTGTCCGGAGTGTGCATTGGACTGGTGCTGACCCTGCTGGCCCTGGTGCTGAGGGTGTCCTGCCGGACGGACTGCAAGCGCTCCTCCTCCAAAAAACCTCCTCGGGAGCGGGAGAGCGACAGCGACAGCAGCGACAGCGACGACGACTCGGACACCACGTCGGACCTGTCTGCCCGCAGGCACCGCAGGTTCGAGAGGACTTTGAACATGAACGTGTTCACCTCGGCCGAGGAGCTGGAGCGGGCGCAGCGGCTGGAGGAGCGGGAGCGCATCATCCGCGAGATCTGGATGAACGGGCAGCCCGACATCCCGGGCACCAGGAGCCTCAACCGCTACTACTGAGCCAGGATGGGGCTCCAGCACTCCCGCCCTGCTCCCCGGGGCTGCCTCACGCCTCAGAGGGCAGCGGGAGGGAACACGACATGGGTGTCTCCCCTTTTCCTATCAGGTGTGCCACCTGGAGCGGCGTGGAGGGACGGCAGTGACGTTTCCCCATCTCTCTCTCCCTGACATGTTGGTGTCACCCCTCTTCCCGGACACTTTCTGGTCTCAGAGAAGTGATTGCCAACTTCATTTCTGAGTGGCAGGCGGGGAGGAGACAATGGCAGCTCCCCCTGTGGGATATGGCAGGATTCGGCCCTGGGCACGCCGTGGTGTGACTGCTCCTGTCTTGGCTGGAGCGGGAGGCCGTCCAGGATTTGCTCTCCATTTAGGATTTTTTGGTTTCCCATTCCTGAGGACTGTGGGAGAATTGTGAACAAAATGACAACTCTGGAAAGATGATTTGGGGAGGGAGGGGGAGGTGCATCCTCACCGATTGTCTTGTGACTTCAGAAGCCATGAGATTAACCTAATTAAAACCCAACAGCAAATAGGACTTGTAAAGAACTGGGGGATGGGAGGGAGGGGGATTCTTCCATCGTGAAATCATCTCGGTGCTTGGATGTTTGCCATAGTGTATTCAGTTATTTATGGCTGTCTTTTCATCTTCCTTTTCAATGGGAACATTTAGTTTTTTTTACTGACACNTTTTTACTGACACCTCAGGGATAAAATCCTATTATTTTTTTTGAGTCTGCTGTCCCTGCTGGCCCCTGTCAAACACAACCCAACCCATCTCCCAATAGTGAAATTCTGGTAATATAAGAGATGTGTCAGTGACTAGTGAGGAGTTAACAACCTCAAAGAGGTTGAANCTACAGTTTTCCTATGGATAGCAATGCACAATGTTTTATATATTTTATTAAAAAAATAAAATTATAAAAAAGCCTGTGTTTACCAGAGGAAAACCAACACTGAAGAAGCCATGTCTGACAACAAAAAGGGTAATAAATGCTAAATAAACTCTGGTTTGCTTCAATACAATTGAATTTGCATCCTCACTTTTGGCATAGGTGTTGCTTGAGGGAGATCTTTGGTAGAGTAGCACACCTCTGCAGGCAATCAAGACTGATGTTTTCTGCATGCAGGGAACTGGCAGCATCTCTTTTTTTTGGCTGCAGCCCATCTATCAACTTTTGTGGTGCACATGGGCAGGAGAGCTGAGCAATGGGTTGGTTACTCAAGGGGCCACTTCAAGGTGATTCATGATGCTTTGAGTCTGTCCCCCATACTCACATCATACCTGAGCCAGAAGCAAATGTTACATGAACTTAAAAAAAAAAAAAGTGCTTCTTCAGTTGTCCCCTGGAGTTCTCAGTGGGATATCACCACCCCCTACACTCCCCAAGCAGCAGTTCACATCACCTTAGTTGAAGAACGTGGTGTTTCTCACATCTGCATGGCACCAGTGTAAGTCTGCATGGCTTTGAGATCTGCTCCTCTGTCATTTAGGCATGGAAATATTATTTCCAGAATCTTAAGGGTTTGCAAGGAAAACAAAGATCAAAAGCTCTGACTATCCAGAGCTTTTCCCAAGCTTTAAGGAGAGATGGAAATGGGTGGGCCTGCCCACAAAATGAGGATGTTATAAGGGATTTTGTGTGGTGCCAAACAGCTGCCTGGTGGGGCAGACCCCTGGCACTTCTTGGGCCTTCTTGGCACTCCCTGGGATCACAGGGGCTTTTCCCTGGATGAGGAAAGCTGCTTTGGAAGTGCCCACAAATACTTGTCGTGGCTCTTGCAGGTTGAGAGCAAAAAGAGTAGCTGCAGCTGGTGGCACTGGCAGTGTCTGAGGTCAGGCTGGCTGGTGGGAGGTGGCTTCACCTGGGAAGGGAATTTGAGCACTGTGGAGTGATTCTGGGTCTGGTCCTGGAAAGGCTCAGTATTGAACTGGAATGTCATTTTTGCATCTAATATGTAGAAATAAAGCAGGAAGCAGGTCCCAAGCCCTGATGCATTGCCAAGTGCTTTAGCTGGAATGTCAAAGACACTCTGCTGAGGGTGTTGAGGAGCAAAGACAGGGTGAGATCAGTGGGGTCAGTTCTGCTGGCCATGTGTTTTCCCCTAAAATGATACAGTCCCTCAACCTTGGTGATTAAAGGACAGCATGTTTTCAGATTTAGAATGTTGTGTCCTGGGAGATAGCTTGCAAAACTGATTTTAAAAATGTTATAAATGAGTGGATTTATGTGTATGATTTTCCCAAATGACTTTTTTTTTTTGACCAGAGGAAAGAACAACTGTGGTAAATCTAAGTATACCTGATATGCATCTGTGGGATTAAAATATCTGCTTCAGATGTAAATCACAGCCAAACATGAGTTACAAATGGATGAACAGTCCTCCCTTACCATTGCCAGTGCTGCTGTAAATCTTCCAGATGACGTTTGAAATAAAAAGGAGGAGGGTTGAGCAGACAAGCCCATCACAGCCTTGCCCTAGGTAAAAAGATGTAACAGAAGCAGTCTCACTGTCTTCACACCACAAGCAATATCTTCACATACTTTCTAGCCCCCATTTTGTCTCAGGGACTTGCATTTCTAAGAAAAATTTGACTAAAGGAAAATTTTGACTAAAAGCATATTTCAATCCTTTGAGCTGCAGAAAAGACTTTAACTCATTTGGTAACTATTTCTCAATTTGTCTCAAAAGTGCTCAATTTTTGTCTTTTTGCCTGAGGGACAAAACACAGTCAAAATTCGTAGGGTAGGAGTTTGGTGGTTTGCCTTTAGCTCTAGCAGTGGAGCAAATCCAGTCACCTGGAGTGGGGAAGAGCTGGATTCACTGGGGGTGGGGTCAAATCTGTATGTCTTACCCTGCAAAAGAATATCTTAATCATACAGAGGTTTGGACTTGTCTGGTTTCTACCTTCTGTGTTGTACTCAATGTGTCATGTGAAACATTAAAACACTCCTAGAGCCAGGGAGCAGAGAACAATAGCTGTTCTACCAGCCTACTGTGAATCTCTCTTGTAGGAGGTTATGCACAGCTCCGCTCTCCTACTTCCATGCTTAATTAATTTTTTGCATTAAAATGAAATATTGTTTCCAGCATAACAGTCTTCAGTTCCCCAGGACAGATAAAGGAGTTGGAATAGATTTTTCCTCTTTCTGAATGAAACTCCTTATCACTGACCTTTTGGGTAAAGAGATGCTGAATTCATTATCTACGTGCATCTGTTTTTTGTGCCTCAGTTTAACTTCAGAATTTTGTAATGGGATAACAGAGCAATCTTGGACTTGGAGTTGATCACAGGGGGAAGCACATGACATTATATTTAAAGGAGCAGCATTGCAGTTGTCATGTGCCATCTGCTGGGGCCAAGGCTTGGGGCAGGTGAGCCTTGAGCAGTGAAATGCCTGTGCTGGACACTTTCGCACCTCTTGCAACTGCAGGATACTTGGATTAGTAACCACAGAGCCATGCAGTTGTACCATGTTAGCTTAGTAAAGTGTGAGTGTGATGGGTTGGAAATCTGAGGGTTGCACGCCTGGGAGAAGATGAACACATGGAAGCAATGGGTCAGGTTTTCAGAGCATTGACTGCACGTTCATTATCCTCCTGTCTGGTGGGGCAGATGGGGCTATTACAGAAGTCATGGCTGTGCATGGAGAGGTGGCAGAGAGTAAGGTTGCTCCAGCCAGACCCCCATCCTGGTGTCCTACTCTCTCCCCATGGCCTCTGACTTCGCAGGGCTGTTTTGCCCTCCCGCCACCATCTGGCCATCAGCACTGACCTCCTTTGTGGGCCTATGTTCAATGTACCCTGAAAATCTCAGTAATATGGTGTTTGCTGCCTTTCCCATGTCCACCCTGGTGTTCATATCCTCGATGAATTCCAGCTGGTTGATGAGGCATGCCTTTCCCTTCCAGAGACCACGGTGCCACTACTTAACCCCTTGCCTACCATCCTCCCCAGCACCCCAGGGGCTACGCAAATAAAATGAGCTCCCTGAGCCATGGTACTGCCAGGATGTACAGCATATGCCTTTGGTGCTGCAGGGAATCTGAATTTCCTTTTGTGCTGCATGGAGCGTCTCAAGTTTCTGGAGGTGTCACAAGCAATTAATCATCTTAGACTGGCCCAGAAATCCTTCTGCTCAGAATCATTGTGGAGGTTTCTTCAAGTTTTAATAATCTGATCTGAGTTTCTAGTGTCCTCAGATACCCCTAAAAAATAATTCCCAGTGTTGCTTGCCTTTGCTTGTACACTCACTAGAGCTGGTGCAGCTTGCTCCTTCACAAAATTTCCTCTTTTTTTTGTGGTTGTCTCAAGGACTCTCAGTTAAACACAACCAATCAATAAGGCAGAAATGGTTTTGGTTCCTCACAGGGCAGCTCACCATTACGTGTGCTTTCCTACACCCCTGAGCTGAAGGTGCTCTCTTACTCTGAGTGATGCGGTGGTTTAGTAGTATTTAAAGGAATATTAAGGTAAATCAGTTGCTCTGGGGATTTTCAGTTGCTGGGCACTGAATGAATATATTCCAGAGATAGTGATGTAATGCCACCATTCAGATTATTGCAGCAGGGAGCCCTGGGGCCCTGGGGTGATGTCGCTGGGAATGATGTGTGGGCTGAACCATGACCGTGGAAGCTGCTTGGAGGGGCGTGTGCCACGGGTGCCCTGGAAAGCGTGCTCTAGGGGCATACTTGCTCATGTCATGAGAGCCACTCAGTTCCCCAGGTGGATCTCTCCAGAAGGATGGATGCCTTTGTCCTCAAGGCAAACTTGAGTGTGACCGCCCCATGATTTCCCTTGCTGAGGGGATGGATAAGATACATCCCTTGTTCAGGTTCCTGGAAATATGGACAGAACGCCTCCAGAGTTAAGTTTAATGGATGTCAACATTGATTCTCTTTTCCCTCTGTCAGATCACCAGTGGGGAGCTCAGGAAGGCCACCAGAAGGAGAGGAGGTGCTGCACCAATGTGCTCCTCACTGAACCTCTGGTCAGACCCCTTGATGGTTGGGAATGAGGGGCAGGGAGCTCCTGCTGCCACACCTGTGACCACCAAACAAGGCTCCCTGATGTTGAGGCTTCAGCAGGAGCCCGGGGAAGGGGGCCTCTCTCTGATGACCAAAGGCTGTTGACACAGTACTGGGGCACTGAGGTCAGCACCATGAGCATGGCCAGGTAAATGTGATATCCACCACTCCTACTGCAACCTGCCAAAATGGCAAGGTTTCCTGGCCTGCTCCTCTGGAACCGGTTCCTGGGGAACAATCTGATTTTTTGGTACTGGAGAAGACACTAATTTGGGGGGTGGGAGTAGACTGGTGGTAAGCTGCCCACCTACACGTCAGTGATTGCTTCACACTGCACTTGTGCACTTGCAAATATGTGTCTTCTTCCCAAACCAACAGGACTGTCAGAATCATCCAGAAAACATTTCAAAGTCATAGAATCATCGAATATCTTGAGTTTCAAGGGACTCAAGGATCATCGAAATCCCACTCCTGGCTCTGCACAGGACACCCCAAGAGTCACACCATGTGCCTGAGGGCATTGTCCAAATGCTTCTTGGACTCTGTCAGGCTGGTGCTGTGACCACTTCCCTGGGGAGCTGCTCCAGTGCCCAGCCGCCCTCTGGGTCAAGAAACTTTTTCTAATGTCCACCCTAAACATCCCCTGACACAACTTCAGATCATTCCCTTGGGTCCTGTCACTAGTCACAACAGAGATAAATGCCTGCCCCTCTTCCCCTCATGTGGAAGTTGTAACTGCAGTGAGGTCTCCCCTCAGTCTCCTCTTCTTCACACTGAACAGACCAAGTGACCTCTGCTACTCCTCGCAGACAGAGAGCTTTCACCAATATGGTTGCATTTTTAATTCCAGAAAATCACCACCTAATTTAATGCTTTGTTACACCTGCTTTGTCTTTTCACCTTCCACCCTAATGAAAATATGAATTGGTAAAACTAAACCTTCAGGATCCCTCCCAATGTCTAAGCAAATACAAGTGTGTTTTATTTTATTTCATTCTACAATAATAGAATCTAAATAAAGTGCTTGGAAAAATGTTCCTGTGGAGATTTTTATTCTTTTTGATTTAAAGGCATTCATTTTAAAAGAGAGCTCTCTGAAGAGTATGTGATGTTTTCATATTCTTATAAGATGTTTTCTTATTCTTTCTTAGCTGTACTACTAGTGGAGCTTCTAATCAGTGGAGAGGGGTATGCTATTGTGCTAGTGCCCAATCCATCATTCTTTGGAAGCATTTTTAATTTTACATGTCCCAGTCCATCCTATGTTACTCCTTTGCTGAGCAACCTCCTCCCATTTAACCCCTAGTTTTCCCAGCTATGGCCAGGGCTGTAATTTTTCCTCCTCTATTTTTTCCTTGGTGGCTGGGTTGCTGTGCTACCTGTTTTCCACCAGCTGCTGAAGAAACATCGAGTTATGGCACTGGAATGGACCTCGGCTTCCAATAGTTCATCTGCCATTTTTCTATTGCAAAACATGGGGATGGGGGGCAGAGGTGGTGGTGGAAGGTAAAAAAAATCAAACCCTGGATTTGGATAGTTTTTTCTGTTGAAAGACATTGTTCTGAGCTAAGCTGGGTGGCTGGGAAGGAGATGAAATCCTCATGTTGAGTCTGAGCTTGAACAGGAGAAATGCAGTCTTGGGGAGAGCCTGTTTCTGCCAAGGCTTTGTGTCCTTCGCCAAATGCAATCATTGCCCCTTTGGCTCCTCCTGAGAGCTTCAATCATTTCTCCTGAATAATAAATTTATGTTTCTGGAGCAAAAACTTTCTGAGGACAAAGAGTAACAGCAGGTGGGGAGAAAAGTTTCTTTCTTTGAGCTATTAGAAAACACCTTTCCCTTTTCATTATGACTTCATGAAGAAATATAAGCTATAATGCTGTGATGGAAATTGGCATTTAAAAGCCCTGAAATGGGACACCCAAGTGAAAAGGTATCTTTCTTTGCAGTTTCTGCCAGAACATTGACTTAGCTTGTTTATTCTCTGGTGATGTTTGGAGTCTGATATTACTCTGTACCATGAGTGAAACCAAAACTCCCCACAGCACTTTTTTTTTTTTCCTGGGGATGTGGTGCCATGCTGGAAAAACATCCTTTGGCTTTTGAAAAGGCAGTAATTTGTACATTCCATTTCTTGCAAAAGTCTTTGAAATTCCCTTTACGAGGAATGGTCTTCTCCTCATTTCTTGTGTGAGATGACCTTTTAGATGAATGGATTGTTTAGAAGGGACGGGAGTAGTTCTCCTTCCTCCTGCATTTTTGAAGCCTCTAGACCACCCATGAACAGCAGAGTTCAGAGGCATCTGATGGTTTTTCAGAATTGTTCTTTGTATTGGTTTCTTTCTTTGCTGGCTGCTCTGAAGTAAGAGACCCAACTGGACCTCTGTGTGTTACTGTTTCAGGCCACAGCTCTCCTGGATGCCCAAGTTCCCAAAGTGATTACAGTACCAGTAATGTGTCTGAGCATTCCTGGCATCTTTTAAAAGGACA
>WBMY01014138.1:529929-597420 GCA_013397315.1 Donacobius atricapilla
GACTCCCGGGGACTCCCGGGGCCGGTGGGGCCCTGGGCCCGGGCCCCTCCCGGCCCGGCCGCGGTGTTACCTCATGGCTGGGTCCGTGGAAAAGGGGTGAGTCTCCCAAGATTCCTGCATTTAAGCGGTGTCCCAAGGGGTGTACACTTTTTACCTGATTGGCCAGCTTAGCTGTCAGTTCCAAAACGGATCAACAATTGGTTTTTCCTACCATTTATGCTAAACCAATACAACCACCCATGAACAGCAGAGTTCAGAGGCATCTGATGGTTTTTCAGAATTGTTCTTTGTATTCATTTCTTTCTTTGCTGGCTGCTCTGAAGTAAGAGACCCAACTGGACCTCTGTGTGTTACTGTTTCAGGCCACAGCTCTCCTGGATGCCCAAGTTCCCAAAGTGATTACAGTACCAGTAATGTGTCTGAGCATTCCTGGCATCTTTTAAAAGGACAGTTTAAGAGAAAGGGTTCAAGAGGGATCAAGCAAACCAATGTGAGTCAGAATGGGTGACTTTGCATCCAAACTAATGCAGGAATTTTCTCCTGGAACTTGAAGTGGTCTGGTAATGACAAGTTTTCTTCTGGGAACTAACTAAAAAAACAGAAAAAGTAATTGCTACAGATAGTGCCTTGAAGATGATACTTCTCTCCAAACAGCAGTTCCAGAAGATGCTTTTCCTAGGAGGAAAAGTCTAATGCTGTCTGACAAGACCCTGAAAGCTGCCACTCACAATCTTGGAGTGCTTTTGAAACTCCTCTGACCCTTCCTGTAGTATATCAGCATCTCAGCAGGCTTTCCTGCGTGGATCTAGGGTCAGGGCTGCAGTACCAGAGGTGCTGGGGCCCTTGTGCCCCAGGGGAGGGAAAACACCAGCAGCACGAGCAGGGATGAGGCTGGTGAGGAGGAGCCTCTCCCCAGATCACTTGCTGAGGGCTGGAGTCCATCAGGGGGTGGACTCTGGCTCATTGGTGAGGAGAGAACAGGAGAGAAAGGGAGAAAGACAGGAACAAGAGGTCTGAGAATCAGAGAGCTTCTTGAATCTAAGCACTCTGCTCTACAGGTCCCTCTCCCCAACAGCCAGGCATTTCAAAATCCCTCCCAGCTATAGCCCTCCTTCTGGAGGCTTCTTTGCCTGGTGACATAGGCCATGACACAGTCTCCTCTAGTTTAGTTGCTCCTTTTGGATGAAAACTCAAGCCTCAAAAGCTTTATTTCCAGAACATGAGCCACTTTCAGCAATGAAAACATTTTCTGGTGAGGAATAAGTCCTCTCTACCGTCCACAAAAGACAAATCTCATTTCTTCTTGGTGTGGTGGAGCTGTATGGCCAACCAGTGGGATGTGATTTACCACAGGCTTATTTATACCCTGGCAATGAAATATGCTGTTTTCCAGGATGGAAAAAATGCCATTTGAATGTGAAATAATTATGTTTACTTCCTTACTGTAAATTAACATTGAAAAGCAAAAGCAGCAGTGAGAGCAGCCAGTGTTTATGTCTAATACACCCACACAGACTTCCTCCATGAAAGAATGAAGGAGTAAATAGTTGCTGAATGTGTCATTTTGATTTGGGCCATTTCTAGTTCATATCAAGCTATTATAGTGACAGAAAAAAACCCCCCATAGTTCTTGGCTTGTAATCTGGAATATTTCAATTAAAAATTGCCTAACGAGGATGAAGGGATGAATTGACAAACTTCATCACAATTAACCCATCTCCACAAATCTCTTCTCTTTTTTTTTTTCTTTTTTTTTCTTTTTTTTTTCTTTTTTTTTTAAGAAAATAAATGTTTTGCTGAAAACTACTTAGCTAATCCAACACACTAGGAGCCAGTGGAGCTGAAGCTAAAGTCAGGCTGCGCATAAAACCAGACTTTTTCAATAACAGCAAAAATTAGAGATTGGAAGAAATGAACACGTGATAGTTTCTATGTGATGTGAAATTTTTAATCAGTGTAGGGGCTTTCTGAATTACATTCCTCCTTCTGGATCAGAAAGAAATTCAGAGACGGTCCTGATGTATGTGATGTGAAAGGGGTATTGAATGGTCTGGACAGCTCCTGCTAAATGTATTATGTGTGACACTGAGTGTCTTCCACAGGCTAAATGCAGGGTGTGCTCTGGCTCACGTGCTGGTGATAGAGCAACCCAGAAATAGCACAGGGCTGTCAGTACCCTGGGCTATCACTACCCTGAGCTATCATGCCCTGAGCTATCAATACCCTGAGCTATGAGTACCCTGAGCTATCAATACCCTGAGCTATCAGTACCCTGAGCTATCAGTACTCTAAGCTATAAGTACCCTGAGCTATCAATACCCTGAGCTATCTGTACCCTGAGCTATCAGTACTCTAAGCTATCAGTACCCTGAGCTATCAGTACTCTAAGCTATAAGTACCCTGAGCTATCAATACCCTCATCAACTGATGGCCCTGCCCATGGGGTGAGACTTCTGTCCTTGAGCAGTAGCTGTCCCTATTAATTGAAACTGGCTTGATATAGTCACAGGAGATTTTCCTTTTATTTAAGCAGCTGAGAAGCAGAAAGTCCTGACTTCACTTCCCTGGCATGCTGACCAGCTCACTGGAGGCCCTTGGTGGGACCAAGGCCCATCAGTGCTTGCTGGAGTTTGTAGCCATTAGTGATTGAGCTGAGAGAGGGAAAATGGCATCTTGTGTCCAAATGTTTTGGAGCTGTGGGAGAGTCTGGCAGGACTAAGGAAGCTGGTGTGCACGGAGCAGTTTGCCACCACTCAGAGATGAAGCTTCTCCAGCCACTCCTCTCTCATGGAGACTGATAGTGTGGCAGAGGAATATTGTTAGTGAGGAGGTGTCGTACCCCTGCCCTCCCCGAGCTGCTTGAAAGCCCTCCAGGCTGTTTGGATCAGGCATTCAAAACAAAACCAGGATCAGGGTTGACAGCCACCTCTGAGTCCCTCAGGGAAGGATACCATTAATAACAGGGTTACATGCCCTGTTCCACCACTGCTGGGGTAACAATGAGGCATTTCTTTATAGATACTGCTCCTTTAGGCTTCATTTTCTGGAGCTGAGTTCCAACACCCTATCAAACTGTATCATGGCTGCAATCATTCCTCCTTCCTCTTCGCAGCTCATGGCAGTGTTGGGGTGCTTTGCAAATAGTACATTCTCAACATGCCTGAATTCTGTTATTCTGCCCATCTCAGAGCTGGGGGGAGAAACAAGGGATAAAAACCCATCTCTGCAGCTTTTTTGGGCATGGCATGATGAAATGGTATTGTGTCTAGTCCTTGGCCATCACCCAAAGAGACTGACCATCTTTGGGTATCTGCCTAGCTCAGCAGAAAAGACAAATTTAAAAACAGAGGAAGGGAATTCAGGTGTGCAGGGGGATAACAAATGTCAGGCAATTTTAGCATTGTAGGTGGGAAATGATCAATGCATCTTGAATCTCCTGTTTATGATTCTCAACCTTACTTCAGAGGTGCTTAAATCTCTCTTGAGTATATAGCTATGGCCAGTATTGGATATTTAAGATTTGACACAGAATTACTGAAGAAATTCTCTGCATCCAAATGCCCAGTGAGACCTGCTGTACTGAGTGTGTGGACATTGTGCTCATTCAAAATGACACAGGAGTTGGGACACTTGTCTGGGAGAAGGTGTGTCTGGGTTGTTGAAGCTCTGCTCTCAGTCTGGTCAACCACTGATGGAAACAAAGGCCCAGACTCAGATCTCTCTGGTTTCACAACCCTCCTTTAGATGTCCAAGCTACAGCAATGTCTAAACACCAGAGTGTAATGAGACACTTAGATTAAAATCTGTGGAGTGGAGTCATAAGGCTTAAGACAGGTTCTGTTTAGGTCATGGCAACCTGACCTCAATAGGTTTCATGAAGCAGAAGTTTTTTCTAGCTATGCTTGGGTGGAAAAAGGCTATCTACTGCTCAGAGCAGAGGAAATCTCAAGATATTTCAGGAAGATTCTAGCCAAATTTTCCTTGTGATAATTGTGAGGTATTTCCTGAAAATATTGATGATGTGGAGGAATGATATATTTGATTTCTAAGCAAGGTTCTGAATTTATTGCTGATCATACAGAAATAACAGAAGCACAGGTGCATTCTTGTGTAAAATAAAACTACTTAGGGCTAAACAGTTATAAAGGCTGGTAGAACTTCCATTTGAATGTATGAAATATTGATGGTCTCAAGGTCTGGGGAAGTGACTTGCACTGATTAGCTCAGTGCAGGACTCTGAATATTGCTTTAGAGCCATTTGTGTCAAAAACAACTATCTCCTCTGAGAGAGGGACCTTTGCATCATGATTTATAATTACAAACTTCTAAATACAAGATTCCCTTGGTTGTGAATTTTTTAATCTTTCAACCTTAATTCCATGTCATGTGGTTCTAGTGTCATGTTTTATCTTTGGTTTTATTCATAACATGGCCATAATTTCCTTGCTGACCTTCTATCAGTGTATTCATTCCGTTTCAAAGGGCACATTGTCCTTCACTGCCTCTTAGCAGCAGAGGAAAAATAAGTTAATGGTGGTGTGTATTTTGAGCAGTCCTTGGGCAGAGATGCTTTATAAACATGACACAGTGCATGGTGCAACTGCTCACCATGCCCTGAAAATAATGAGTGTCTGTGATTTTTCAGCCTACAGATTATTTTGTGACTCATGTTAGAAAGGCCTGAGAATTAGAAAAGTTTTAGGTATCTTTTATATCTAAAGCCCTCGCCTTGATTGCTGATGTAGAAGTTGCTCCTTCTGCCTCTGTGCCTATGAGTGTAGCACTAAAGGCTCAGCAGTTCAGAGAGAAGCCAACATTTGTTGAGTGAGAGATGAGGTGGTACATTAATAGTGGAGTTGTAGCGGTCTGAAGAGCACAACCCAGTTCTTGCTATAACTGATCATTCTCACATTTCACTCAGAGAACTTAGAAATATTTTTGAGATCACTCCTGGTTTCTGTTGCAGGGAGAACTGTGTTTTCCCATGCAGAAAACTTCAGCTGGAGAATTGGAAGCACATTAAAATGCATGCACATGTACACATATGTACAAAGAAACACACAAAACTGATCAATATTCAGACCTCTAGCCTGATGATCAGGCACTCCTCTAGAAAATAAGCACTGTGTATTTGACCACAATAATAACTTAATTTTACTTTGAGGGGCTCCACCTCGAAGAATTTGTAAGATTTTTTTGCCTTTCTCTATAATTGTACTTAAAGATTTTGTGTTCAGCACTGTAAAGCTGCAAAATTTAACAAGTTAAAAGTCTGTTACCAAAGCACAAGAGCAGCAATTACTTTGGGATGGGGAGTTCTGGTGGAACAGGACCCTGTACCTCAGCATCCCTTGGGGCAGCAGGAAACAACTCTCCTCTCAAAGACTGCTGAGGTTTTGTAAGGAGCTATTTTTTGCCACATGAATCTGCAGCTTTTGAGAATGTACTCCTCCATTTACAAAAAAAAAAAAAAAAAAAAAAAAGAAAGGTACGTCCCAAATCAGGGATTCACTGCTGGTCTTTGCAAGCTGTTCCATAATGTTTAATATTGCAGTCTTGCCAATTATTTCTTTGTTATTTTTCATTCAATTGTCATTGTTTGTCATGAATTTCAGACTTAACCCGCCTAACATCCATGTTGATTTATTCAAGCGTTTCTTTTTTCAGATCAAGTGAATCAGTGTGCTGTAGATCTTTCTTTTTGAATGGATAACAACTAGGGGAACAGATGGCAAAGGGCCTGAATTTCACTTCATGCTGTTTTTTTCCATCACATTATTTTTAGTGATTGATGTTTCATCTGTTTTGTGAAGGTATACATAAGAGGTTTATAAGGTCCCACACTATTACTTCATTAATTAAAAGCAAATGAACTACAGAGAAGTTTCTACACTGATCTATTACAGGATGCAAGAGAGTAATAAGATCATTAATGTTGGAAAAGATGTCGAAGATCATTAAGTCTGGCCATAAGCCCAGCATTGTCAATTCCGCCACTGAACCATGTCCATAAGAGCCACATCTTAGAACAGGCTCCAGTAGAGTTATGCTGATTTAGGTGAAGCAAGAGAAAGTGGTCAATAAATGCATCAATGAAATCAGCAAAACCTCCACTGCAATTACGGAACTATGTTCTGGTTTTGCTGAAAAGGAACCCACCTTTATGTCCGAATCAGACCTAGTTTTCTCATTTACCTCATATACAGAATTATGTATAGACTCACCTATGGCTTTGCAAATGGGGCAGGAGCAGGGACATTTCTAACACCCTGTGGATGTGTATGGATTGGGGGACTGTCTCTGCTACAGCAACCTTTGTCTAGCTGGAAAAAAGTGTTGGACAGACAAGCACAGCTTCCCATACCTTTTATCTGGGGTCTGTGCTGTCCTAGAGAGAAAAAGTCATGCAGAGACAGCAATTTGATGCTTGTGTACTGCAGTTCTGCACTGTGGAACAGAGATGGTTAATTCAGAGCCTGGGGTGAGACACTGTGTGTGTCTGCCTGAAAAAGTCTTAGATCTGCTCTTCACAATCATTTGTTTTGATACCTCTGTCCTTCACTATCCCAGTGATTAAAAGTTTGGATTTGTCCAAGCTTCTCCTTGGTTGTCTGTAGTTCCTGGGACTTGATCCTCATTACAAGTTCTTATAGGTGTTAAGTGAGAGTCAATGCTAAACAGGAGCCTATTTAATGAAATATTTCAGGGTTGGTACCCAGTGCTTGATTAACATTTGTGCTGTATACTGTCTTTTTGGGTGTCCCATTTGGGCTGCAAGTCAAGGGCAGATAATTTCCAGGAACTAACAGTTGTGATTCTGGCATTGATTTGTTTGGGAAGTGGTTGCTTGGTTGTGGAAGTAGGTAAACTCTGTCTGAGATACATCCTTTGAATCTTACTCGTGAGCGGCAAGCTGATCTCCAGATGTCCCCAAAAGGTTCCTGCAGCTCTGTGCCACATCTGGGCTCTGTCTGTCTGCCCACGACTGCTCTCAGCTCAGCATCACTGGCTTTTCACAATGAAACCTGAAGCTGAGTAGGCTGCATTCAAGTAATGGGCTGCTGAAAAATTAATCCACTCTGACAAATTAACAAAAAGAAGCTTTGGACCCTTCTCATATCTCTGCTGCAAACACCATTTGAGCTAAACAGTCTCAGCTCTCCAGTGTAAATCATAACCAGAAAAACATGGCATGGCCATCATTAAATAGGATGTTTTCCTGAGTTTTCCCTCTTCCAACTTTTCCAAAGGCAGAGCCATGTAGTGGCTTTAGTGCCATTTCCTGTGTGTAACAAGCAATTTATAATGCTCATCCTGAGCTTTAAGGGCAAAAAAAAAAAATCTTTTAAAGACAGAAGTGTAAAAACAGAACTAAGGAGTGGGTACTACTTAAAGTGATCAGTGCTTTTGTTTAGGCTTAAAGAAGTGCTCTGAATAATAACCTTGAAATTGAGCTGGTGCAGGAAAAATACCAGAGAGTTACTCTCAGTCTGTAACTGTTCAGTCAGATTGAGATTTAGCTTGTAGAAGTGTGTTGGGAAGTTTTTCATTGTTTTTCTCACTCCTCTCTTGTGAAGGGTCTAGAAGATGTGGCCATAATGTGTTTTAGGCATTGCAATGCCCAGCTCTTAGCTAACATATAATCTAGGTGAATCCCCAACCCTGAGTAGGTGTCTAGGTCTCTAAAATGTGTCCATCTGCAGCATTGCCTCCTCATCCCTTACCTGCTCCAGGACTCCATGTTCAAAACATATTTATATACTCTGAGGACTGCCTCTTTGTCTGACCTATGTTTGGTGCCATATGATGCTTGGTACCATCTTCCAAAGACTCAGAGTCAGGAGAAGTTGATTGCTGTGGTACTTGCCCTGTGGCATCCTCTGATCTTGCACCATGGTGCAAGAACTGAACAGAGGTGGTCACATGGCATATTTTGGGAGAACAAGAGGCACCATATGGTCCTTAGATACCTGTCCAAGCGTAGCAGAACCTCTTAAAGGTGATTCAGCTCATCCTGAGGTTGGTATCCAGGGCAGAACAGATAATTTATTCTCTGAAGACTTTTCTGGGTACCCCCAAGTCCTTGAGACTTCAGTGTCCCATTTTTTCCTGGTCAGGAAGACAGTGCAAAGTCTCAGCACTTTTGCTTAGGGTCAGTGAGAGAAACCTGAGGCTCTGGAGAACTTCGGATGGAGGTGGCTCAGAGAGAGTCCCAGGGCATCCTGAGGATGAGCAGAGTTATATGTTCAGGGTAGGAACCTACTTCTCCCTGCAGCTCTTGTCCCCATTACCTCACATTTTGTAGTGTGTTATCCCGGAGGATGGTGAATCCAACGCCTTTGGCAGATGTTGCATTTGCATTAATATTTTAGCAAGTAAAACAGAGAAAAACTTTGTAGATGTTGCACTGAATCACCAGGCTGGTGTAGCAACATGGAGTTTCAACATAAGTGACATAATCAATTCTGACTAAATGAAGCTAAATTTCTAATTAGGTTTGAGTTTCTCCATATCTTGTATTGCCTGGGCTTTTGGAGCAAGACTTTGCCATTTAGTGCATTTAGTGCTAAGGGCAGCTTAATCCTGCCAGAGAAGCTGAGGCTGTTTTCTGCACATCACTCAGCACTTTGTTTTGGTTCATCTTTTATGATTTTGTTTTCAAAAGAGTTGTGGTTTTTTTCTTTATCTAAAATCAACAAATAAAAGCTGCAAAAAAAAAAGCAATAAAAAAGGAAAAAAGATTTAAGGCAAAACTGTCTGGATGAGAAAGCATGGCTTGCATGTTCGCTGAGAAGCAGTTTAAGGTTAGACATCTGCCTTGTAATAGGTTGCGTCTGGACACAAAATGCCAGTGTTCACCAGTAAGCCTCAAGAAATGCAAAGAGCTTAAGCATAAATTTTTTAAGGTCTTGTATAAATCATGCATTTTATTTCCAGGTGCTTTTAGTTCTGAAAACAGATCTTCCCCCTCCTTTGGGAAAGAAACTAAACAAGACAAAACAAAACCCTAGAACATTCCTGGGGAGATTAAAAAAATCATAGTACTTTTTTAAAAAAGAAAAAACGTTATGGGAAAAACTGATTATTTCTGATGAGCTCTAGCACTGGAATTTCAAAATTCATTTTATCTAATGGGCAGAAATTATTTCACCTTTGGAGGACTCTTCAGCACGCAGTGTTAACTTTTCCTGAGGTACCTGTGAGAAAGAAGCCTTCTTCCTCACCCATAGACAGCAGACATGGACTGCAATTGATTGAGTAAAAAGGGTTTTACAGGCAGATCCTCACCTTGTGTCCCATAGGGAGGGGAATCTCCCTGCTGGGACTTCCCCAGGGTACTCTGGTATCCTTAGTTTGCCTTTAGCATCTCCACCCATAGCAGCAAATAAAATGGGGGAGGAGCTGCTTTTGTCTCTGAGGCCAATTTGTGCCATTTAAATTTGTATTAATCCTTCTAATCCCCAATCCAGGATGGCTGCATCCAAATCACCCACAAGTCCCTGTTCTAACCTGTGCCTCGAGCCCCGAGACCGGCCCAGGTCTGACCCCTGCCAAGGGGGATGCCAATAATACAACAGTGTGGATGGCTGAGTGGCACTTTTGAGGCCCCATGGCCTCATTTCATTTAGTCCTTTAAGACAGAAAATTAGTCTTGACAGGTCCAGAGATGAGAAGAAGGCAGCAGAACTGCTCTGGATGCTCAGATATAACTCAAGCACTAATTCCTATTGCTGGGTAATCTCTGAAGAGAGAGGTGGATCCAGATCCTCTTCCCTTGGAGGGGTTGCACATCAGTCTAAGACGGCAGCTGCCTGGGTGACTCTCCATCCTTGGGATTCTTCAGTGTCCTGGCAAATCAAATGTGACTCAGATCATCTCTTTTACCACCAGAAAATGAGGGGAGGAAACCACAACCAGATGGGAAAGAATGGGGAGAAATTCCCATGTCTCAGTTTCTCCAGCCCCTCACAATGAGAGGATAGAGGTGATATCACGAAGAACTGTCTGCAGAATAAGCAGACATGGAGGAGAAGGGTAGGAGAACCACCAGATGAGATTTAGCTTAATCCCCAAAGGGTAAAGCTCCAACTGCTTGGGGCATTGGGACCACATTTAGCTGTGAAAGTGTTTAAATGAGTTAATCGTGGCTAAGCTCCTTGTTGAGGATTCAATATCTTTTCACTAAAAAGCAGATCATGTTAATCCAAATTTTTTCAAATCCACTTTTATTCAGATTATGAAACTTTAGGGCACATTAACTGTTCTCTAGCATGTATGTGCAGGCTACATGGCAGCTCTCCCCTTGTTAAATCTTTTAAGCATATGTATTGAGGGACAAAGCAGTGTTTGGATTAACTATCTCCTTTCATGCGCTCTCTTTTTTGGGGTTGATTTTGTATTCAGTTACAAGGATGGCCTGGTACCTGATCATTTGGAGATGTTTTTGGTCGAACGGGGAATGAATCACCTCAACTTAAAGGAGCTGTGAATCACATGAATTCATAACTTGCTTCAAGCTTCCTTTTTTACAATCAGGATAGACCCTGGAAGCCACATAATCCTGTTGATATGTGAACGGGGACTCAAACCCAGGCTATTTGAGATCTGATTCTAGATGGTCATCTTCTGGAACAGACAACATTTGCAAGAGCTTAGCGTTATGACCAAATATCTTTCATGGCTGGAGAAGCTATCAGGTTTATAGTTTTTGAGGCAAATTTCATATTGGTTGGAAGTATGGATCTGGCTTCTTTTAACACTCCAGTCCTGTAGACTAGGGGTGAAGGGCTAAAAATTTCCTCACTACCTAATGTGCTGTAGACAATTTATGTAAAAGCAAACGTCCAGAGGTGATAAATAATGCAATGGGCTTGTCCAAAACTCCCGTTTTTGGGACCTGCATGAATAATGTATGCTAAAATAAAATGGACAAGAATTTCTAAGTTTGTTAATGTGTATTAAAATAAAATGAACAAGAATTTCTAAGTTTGTTTAGAACCAAATTAAGTGCTGATAAATTAAAAACCATGGTTGTCAGTGCTGGTTTGGAGCTGAAATATTCTGGGACACCAAACAAAATGAATCACCAACATTCCATGTCCTGAAATAAGCATCTGCAAAATGTCTGCATTAGCATTACTATTATGAATTTACTCTGAGGAGACTTTCAAGCCAGAAGGGGCCACTGGGTCCAGCTGACTAACTCCACAGCATAGGGTTTAGAGTTACACTGAATCATTCCTGTCTTGGGACTTCAGACCCTGGCTGAGACAAAGCAAAGGGAGGCAAAGAAGAAAAGATGAATATTTGCAATGGCTTGAATGAGAATAGAGAGAGGAAAACTTGAGAAGTTGAGGGAGATGAAAGGTGAACCTCCAGATCAGCATCTGAAGATCACTCACCATATGTTGGTTTAAGGTTTAAAGTGCAGTGATTGACCTGCAAAGCAGTGAAGAAAGTATTTCTATCTGTGGCCATCAGTCACACAGCTCAAGCTACTGCCTCTTCCCATCTTTGGCATTGGGGAGCCAATTCCTTTCCCATGAGCCATCAAATTGGAGCACTAAACCTGAATTGCTTCTGGGATCAATTGACAACCTCATGTTGGGAGAACGAAATCCTCTTATTTCCCTTTCACTGAAGTCATATAGTCCAGATAACTGGAGGCTGAAATTAAGGATGTGACTACACCAGAGAGTTCAGAGCAGGATGTGAGTTTCTCTCCCCATGGTCAAACCGTTAAACTAAATGATCAGACACCAAACATTTTCATCAGTCATCTTGCTTCATTAAGCTTGGGGTTTAGTTGAAAACCACAAATGGAAAATGGAGATTAACAAAAATGGGAAAAAAAAAAAAAGGGGGAAGAAAATGGACGTTTTTGCTGAGGCAAAAATTAGGGAGATCTGTTGAGAGGTTCCTTCTGACTATTTTTCAGAACATAATTCGAGACAGTTTCCTTATCCTCACAATGCATATGTGGTCCAAATGAGGTTCAGCTGCTCCTGGTGCTAGACTGGTCTCCTGATTAACTTTTTCCCTGCCTGGGCAAAGGGAGGATCTGGCAGCTATGAGGGTGTCTGCTATAACACTCCTAGGCTCTCAGTTTATCCTGCTACTTAGTAGGATGCTGTAGTGGGAGACAATCTCAACCTAGCTGCAGCAGCAACCGAAATATCCAAGGTGGACAGGACAACCAGGACTTTTATTTCCATCCTATAGAGTGGGAAGGGAGACCCACAATATGAAAGTCAGCTGTATCCTGGGCTGCATCCAAAACAGGTGGGCTGCAGGTGAGGGGGAATCTGTCTCTCAGCCCTGCTGAGACCCCACCTGCAGTGCTGCAGCAGCTCTGGGGTCCCCAGCACAGGAAGGACATGGACCTGTTGGAGAGAGTTCAAAGGTAGGACAGCTCTGTGAGGTAAGATGACTGGATAGATGAAACACCTCTGCTGTGAAGAAAGGCTAAGAGAATTGGGATTGTTCAGCCTGGAAAAGTGACCTAATTGTGGCCTTCCAGTACCTGAAGGGAGCCGACAAGAAAGAAGGAGGCAGACTATTTACAAGGGCCTGAAGCGACAGGACAAGGGGAAATGGCTTCAAACTGACAGAGATCAGGCTTGGATTGGATATTAAGAAAACATTCTTCCCTATGAGGGTGGTCAGGCACTGGAATAAGTTGCCCAGAGAAGTTGTGGATGCCCCAGAGATGTTCAAGGCTGGGTTGGAAGGGGCTCTGAGTGACCTGAAGATTTAAGGTGTCTTCCAACCCATTCTATGATTTTATGAATATATTGGATACAAGCAACTAGGAGGACTCAGAAAATTGGAGACCCACGTTCCTGCTGGCAAACCAACACCTGATTCCCACTGGTATGTGTGGAAATTCAGTGCCTGTGTGTTATGGAAAACAACATGCTGAAATATGCCCTGACCTGAGCTAATTTACAGAGCCCTGGCCCAGTGCCCCAGCTGCAGGGACACTCTCTGCTGTTTGGTTAAGTCCCAGTTTCTGTGTACACAGACCCGATGCCACAGGCACTCAGATATGGCTGGGCCAACACACAGGTGCAGATCAGCCTAAACCTTTCACCCCAGCTTGGCTTCCGCTTCTTGTTGCACTAAACCATCTCATGGCCTCTACTTGCAAACAGGTCCTTTTTTTCCCCCTGCAAGGAACTCCTGTTCAGTGTTTGGTCCTCTGGAGCTGCTGTCCTGCAGCACTAGTTCTGTTTCACTTCAAAAGCCAGGTATAGAATATTTCTCTAGTGTCCTCTCTATGCCAACTGTAATTTATTAAATTATGCTTTGAACATTTCAGATCACAGTTGGGCTGCAAGGTATTGCACAAAATAGGAGCATTTTGCTTGCTGAGTGCACAAGATGCTTCTTTGCCCATGGAATTCTTTGTGATGTTTGGTGTGTCTCTTGTTCAGTTTATATTGATGGGCAACTATCCTTGTTCTCTTTTTTTGATGTAGATTGTTTCCTGGACCAATACCATGTTTTAATTCTGTAATATGAGAGTAGGTGGAAGTAAAGAAACTGATAAAATCTATCTTTGCTGCTGGTGAATTTCTGAGATGTTTTCTTCAGCTGAAGTTTTGGAGTTTTTTGTATATTGTGGTTAGGAGTCCACATTTAGTGCTGCACTGTTTGATGTTGAAGAAGCCTTGACAGGGGTTTGCTTTGGTTAAAGACAGGAGGATGCCTGGAAGGCAAAGGGGAGGTTTCATTGAAGTTCATGGGTATGTCCAGTGTGCAAGGATCATGTGTCCGCATGGACACACTGGAATGGCAGTGAGCTGACTTTTACTATGTGTAAAATTATTTGTCTTCAGGTTTGGGTTGAGATTTGGAGAACCTTTCTCTCAAAGCTGGGCAGCCTGCTATGGGATGGCTGCAGAGGATTCCTTGGATATTAGGAACAAATTCTTGCCTGTGAGGGTGGTGAGGTACTGGCACAGGTTGCCCAGAGAAGCTGTGGATACCCCATCCCTGGAAGTGTTCAAGGCCAGGCTGGATGGGGCTTGGAGCAACCTGGGATAGTGGAAGATGGCCCTGCCCATGGCAGGGAGCTGGAATGAGGTGATCTGTGAGGTCTCTTCCAACCCAAATCTTCCTGTGGTTCTATGATTTGTTGCTCCCTGTGTTGAATCCTCTTCACACAGACACCTTGGGCACTGAACATTCCTGGCATCACAAAATCCTGGCTTATAGGGTAAAACAGCAGCAAATTCAGCTTGCTTTGAACACCAGGCTGTGCAGACACAGAGGCAGCTTGGCCGTGCAGGATGGGGCAAACAGCACAGCGTGGCAGATTTTTGGGCTCATTTTCTCTCCTTGATCAACAAGGTTTTGGCACAGGTTGCTCCTGCACACTTCAGGGTAGAAGCCAAAATAGAGCCATTGCAGGGTCGAAGCCAAAGTAGAGTTTTTTGAGGCTGTCCTCAAATGTAGATGCACCTCATGCTTGCAAACATCACTCTTGGATGCAGGCAACCTGCATTCTCCAAAACTTGCTTTGCCCACCCAAGCTCGGAGGGTTATATCCAAATGTCCTTGCTATGTGGGAGAAAGGAGGACAGTGAACAGAAGCTGTCCCCAGGCACGGCAGCCTTGCCACAGGCTGCACCTTTGGAGCTGCTGAAGTTCCCAGAGCTCTGCTGGGGGGAAGAGGAATGAGGGGGCTGCAAGTGAGGCTGCCATATGGGGATGTGTATAATGCTAAACACGTGCACAGATCTTTCCAGTTATTCACTGGAGAGCAGAAATGTCGTGTTCCTTGTGAGCTGGGGCAGGAGGGGCCCCACGTCTGAGCTGGAAGCAGAGCCAGGCCCATAATGGAGTCCAGAAGACGAACTTCCGTGAATCAAAGGCACGCATGTTTATTTACAGTACTGCCAGCAGCGGGGAAGCCGCCCCAACAAGCTCATAAACATATTTACAGGGATTTCACAGCAAGGTTTGTAAGGAACAATAAAGCAATCACTCAGCACCTCTGCTTAGGAGCTCTTTATGGCAAGGAGTCCTACCCAGAGCTATGAGGCCCTGGCTGAGTCACTCTTTACAAGGCCTCGGACCCAGCCTGCTTCACAGAACTTTATTGCTTTTCTCTCCCAGAAGTTTTCCCAATTCCCTCTGCTCCTGTAAGGAGCTGGTCTGTTCTTTAACTTGTCTGGGATGGGGATAAGGATAACTCAGCTGCCCTTCCTTCTCCAAGGGATGGAAAAGCATCTACCTTCTACATGTATTGTCTTTGAGTTTCCACATTTTTTGCAGATGTGTGAGAACCATGTCTAGTCTCCTGTAACCATCTGCTCTTCAAACATCAGCACTCACCAAGGAAGCCTGAGAAACTCCCAGGTGTTCTCTCAAAGACTGTAAATCTGTGGCCCTTGGTACTTGCATTGGTACTTTACCGAGCATCTTATACCCATAGCCCTTTCCTTCACCTCTGGCCTGAGAAAAAGGAACCAGATTGGACTGTTCTAGTCAAGTTTTCAAGTCCAGGGGATACTTTCTTTCTGCATTAATTGTTTTCCTTGAGGGGGACATGATGCCAGAGGTAGAAAATCCCCCAGGACTTGGCACTATGGTTACAAAGAGGGCCAGGAGGAGTGGATTGAAGCAACGCAGGAGCACAAATGAAGGAGAGCAGGAGAACCAAGCTTTCCTCCTTTGTCCATCCCTGAGCTGCTGGCCATCAAAGCACACACTGTGCTGCCAGCTCAGCTTGGCCAGCAGCCTCAGCTGCAGCGTGGAGCCTTTGGAGCCTGTGCAGGGCTCCTCCCTCTGCAGGGCATGAGTCAAAAGGGACTGTGATGGTATTTTTAGCAAAGAGCACAAAAATATGTGGGAAAGGTCATGAGTTGTCCTGTGGAACAGCGGCTGTTTCTTGAGACATCACGAAAGAGGGCTGATGGTCTGGAGGAGGAATGCTGGCAGCCTCTGGCATGGATGGAACCCTTGGGAAAGGGCTGGTCTCTCCACTGCCTTTGAGGACAACTGCTTAGAATAAAAACAAACTGAAGGGTTTTAGTGGTCCCAAGCAAAAGGCAAGCTGGGCCCACTGCAATTTGGATATGCTCCATTACTGACATGATTCAGTGCCCCATTTTATTTCATTTTGTTTCTACAGCAGCCAGCTAGTAGCATGACCTTCTTAGACCTTTAAAAATGGCCTGTGCAGGAATAGGAAGAAAGGATTTCAGCCAAACTTTTTATTTTGACCGCAAGCTGAGGAATCATTTGTGTTGTTGGGCTAGTGCTTGGTTTCCTGAACTGGTTATTGCTGTTCTCTTTTTGGAGAAGAATGTGGTAGTGGCAATTCTTGGACCTAAGGCTGGAATCAGAACTCGGAATGAGAGGTTAAGGACAGTGCAGAGGCTCCAGACTTAGACAAGTCTAGTCTTGGCTTTGTGAGTCAATTCCTATCCCTGCTAGGAATTTGGGTTCAAGCTCTGGGTAGTCTCCTCCAGCATCCATGGTTCTGTGCAGATAGCTTATGGCATACTTGAGAAGAGATTCATATAATCATTATAGCTGGAAAAGGCCTCCAAGGTCATCTGGTCCAATAATTAACCCATCCCTTCCAAGTCCACCACTAAACCACGTCCCTCAGTGCCTCATCCACATCTATTAAATACCTCTGGAGATGGTGACTCAGACTGTTCCCTGGGCAGCCTGTTCCTATGCCTGTCAACCCTTTCAGTGCAGAATTTTTTCCTAATATCTAATCTAAACCTGGTGCAACTTGAGGCCATTCCCTGTTGTCCTGCCCCTTGTTACCTGGGAGAAGAGACTGCCCCTCACCTGGCTCTTGTGCTTCATCTGTTTTAGTTGTGTGCAAAACCCTTGGAGGCTTTTTCATTCTGCATTTTGGGGCTGTTACTGCAGTTTCCAGCTAATAGTTCTTAGCTGAAAACTAACATCTGTAGAATCACATATGGAAGTTTGGGGAATGCCAAAAAATGCTCTGTTTTGAAGGTCCTTTTCTGACTTGGCTTCAGGGTTTGAGGACATCTGTGGGTGTCTGTGATTTCCAGTTTCTAAGTATCTAAGCAATCTGAGCAAACTCACAGTAAATCACCAGTAAAATACATCTCTTGTCCCTGCTCTTTGAAGGAGAGGTTGACTAAATGACCTTTCAAGGTCCCTTCCAACCCAAAATATTATTTGGTTTGATGAATTTGGATGCCCTTAAATAAGCTAAATGTGCCAGGAGTTCTAAGATGGGTATTGATTACAAGCAAGGGTCTTATACACCATGTGGATGCATGCTCTTCAGGTAGACAATTTCCCATTAAATTCTCCCAAAAATATCCAAAGTATTACCAGTATTAAGAAATGGTGCAATCATGTTTGGAAAAATGTCCTGAAATCCCAGTGGGTTTTTTTTTAATTTATTTTTGTTTGTTTTCATTTGTTTGGGTTTTTTTTTGTTTAGTTTAGGTTTTTTCCCCCAAATGTTGCCTTTATTTTGAATTTTTACTGATATGTTTGATGATTTGGCAGTTTTGCTTTCATTGCTCTGCTTGGGTTTCCCTTGTTTTCCTGCATTTTTCATTGATTAGGTGTCAGTGAGGTGAGAAGTTGGTTATTGATGTGAAGAGTATCAGAGAGTATTAGATTTAAGGCTGTTCAAAGGAAAACAATTTGGGCAATTTCTATTCCATTATGAAATTTAGAGCATTGTATTTTCATCCCAGAAGGGACTGGACAATAAAAAGTGGAAATTGTGAGAAATTTTTACAAGAAAAATATCTTGTCAGCGTCTTTACCCTCTACTAAGGATTCTATTCAGTTCTGAAAGAGCAAACATCTTCTACTGAATGTCACCAGTCAAGGATTTCCTTGGAGGCTGCAAATGCCTCCTTTAGAGCTTGAGAGCTGCTAATCAGACAGTCTGCAAGTATTGTTGAACTGGAGGTTCACATTTTACAATCGTTTTTTAGAAGTCTCTATTCTCACTGAGAACCCATGCAAATATTTTAGGAGCAAGAAGACATTTGGCCAAGCAGCCAAAACCACAAAGCTGCATGGAGGCCGTGACCCCTCAGGTAGCAGCTCGTTCACTCCAGGGCTGTATGAACTGTAATTTAAATTAAAAAAATAATAACTTGTTTCCTGAGGTCTGCTGAGGCATTGATACATCCTCTCTCATCCTTGGAATGAGAGTGCGAGCCAAACAAAGGTGCGAAAATAGAGGCTCCCTGTGCATCTCTTCTGCAGAGGAGGAGAATAATTGTTGCCTAAATTCAGTTTAATCAGCACTCTGTCCCTTGGTCCTAGGCTTTGCTCTGTATCAGCCAAACATAAGGCCCTAAAGAACAGGGAAAAAAGTTATTTTTGGCTTTTGGATTGCATAATCTTTCAGGTGAGGTGTTCAGCAGATGATGGTGCAGAGGGGGAAGCAGTGGAACTGGCTGTGCAGCTCATCCCACCGCAGAGCTGAATGTGAGCCTCGAGAGCCATGGTGTTAATGGGCCAAAGCACATAGGAAGTGAGCAGGGTGAGGGATAAGTCTGGATCTGGGGTCTGACAATTCCCTCAGGTGCCTGAAAGATCCAATGTTTCTGCCTGAGCTGTTAAAGGGTCTGCTGCAGAAGACAGACTGCACGATGATTAGAACCATCTGTTCTTTGCTCTTGCCACAGCGAACTCAATCTTAAGGACTCATGGGGGTTCCAATGGGGTCCAGACCCCCCTATTTGTTGATATATACCACATGCAGCACATCCATTTCTGACCAGCTTCCTCTTGGTGGCCTGGGGCACATACCAGGAAAGAAGGACTGTAAAGTGCCCTGCCAGTGTGTGACAGGCCACCAAACAGGATCAGTAAACTCTGCAAGCCCTGGAGAAGTTATGTCCTGTGTGACCCTGCCCAAATTCACTAAATCCTGTGAATAATGTCATTCATGGCTGGAGCTCCTCTTGCTTATTCCCATCACAAGAGGGAACCCACGTGTCCTAGAGTGACTTTATGATGCCTGTATCCCCAGTTGTCTGTTCTGTATATGGTATTCTGCACCTTTAAGGTGATTCTTAGAGTGCACTGTTTGTTTTGAAAACTACATTAACTCCTCCACATTTTTTTCTTCTCTGGGGTCCTCTGTGCTGCTGAGGCTCAGTCAGACTGCTGCGGGACAGAGCTCTCCTGTGCTTTTTAGTTACTTTTAGCTAGCTAGGGCANACGTGGCTTGCTCATGGCCAAAGAAACCACCTGGGAAATCCAGTTCCACATTTGACTATCAGAGCTAGGAAGATGGGAAAGGACCACATCTCTGTTTCCCAGTCTGCAATGTCAGGCTAGTCATAGAATTATAGAATAGTTTGGATTGGAAGGGACCTTTGAAGGACATCTAGTCCAATCCCCCTGCAATCACCAGGGGCATCTTCAGCTAGATCATGTTGCTCAAAGCCCCATCCAACCTGGCCTTGAATGTTTCCAGGGATGGAGGAATTTCTACAATGTCTCTGGGCAATCTGGGCCACTATTTTGCCATCCTCAATGGAAAAACTTCTTCCTTATATCTAATCTACATTGTCCCTCCTACAGTTTTTTTAACTTGTCCATTACCACTTGTCCTGTTGCAATAGGCTCTGTTAATAATTGTCAACACCTTTCCTGTAGACCCCCTTGAGATGCAGGAAAGTTGCTCTAGGGTGTCCCCAGACTCTTCTCCAGGCTGAACAACTCCAACTCTCTCAGCCTTTAATCATGAGTGACTGTGTTAAGTCTCCTTTATTAAAAAAAGAAAGAAAAAAAAAGAAAGAAAAGAAAAGACAAAAACCCCTAAAGCGAACAAAGGAAAAAGAGGAAATTCACCCAAGATGTCTAAGTTTTTGGCTGCAGGAGGCAGCATATCTATTAGCATGCTTTTGAACATGCACCACTGTGGTTCCTTCCATTCACTGCTGACCTCAGGTGGTCCCTGCTGGTGGCACCACCGGGGTCTGTGCAAACCCCAAGAGCTTTTTCTCATTTTGTGTTTGCCTGCCTGACCTATCAGCACTTTCTGCCTCTGTGTGCTGGCTTTGCACCCTTCTCCAGCAGTTCCCTGGCAGGGACCTCCACACAGAAAATCCTCTGCTCTGCTGCTCGTGGAGATCCCCTGTGTAATAGATGGCTCTGATCAACCTGCAGAATAGCAGACTCTCAAGAGAAAAGCCTGCTCCCAGATGCATAAATATGGATTATCTATAGTCCACGGGGAATAAAGAGCTGTTGGTCTGTGCTGTGCATCACGACAACACCCCTCAGAAGCCACCTGGGCATCCAGAGATCCAAAGCATGGAAACCAGCACTGCAGTGAAATTATGCCAAGCAGATTAGGAAAAAATTAGAAAATATCAAAATCCAGTGCTTAGAGGCAGGCACTGAGATCCATATGCAGACATCTAAATGAATGATTTCACAGTTGAAGGTATTGAGCATCCAAAATGGCCATGAAAGAGGATGATATAAAACTGTTGTGCAGTTTCAAACAGAGCTGAACACCTACTTGATTGCACTCTTATCTGCTAAATCAGAGCTTCTATTGCAAAAGAATTAGTGTCCCCATACTTAATGCATGTTATTCAACAGAGCAAATTACTCTGTTCCCCCAGGTCTTATTAAGAGCTAAAAGCAATTTTCAGCAAGTTACCAGACTGAGAAGGCTGTAGCTCTGACAGAAAACATGAGAAACTTTCTTAGCCCATATAGAATAACATTGATGATTTTAATAATTTTCACCAGCTGTGTTATTTTTTGTAGTTCAGTGGTTTAATAATAAACAATTTTCCCTGTTTGGAAAGGATCTAGGCTTGGCACTGAGAAGTGGGTAAGATTAAAAATGGGTGAATTCTAGTTGGATTGAGCATCTTCCAGCCTGCCTTGGGCTCTCCCCTGGCTTACTAATTTAAGAAAGCCACTCATTCATGGTGGGGTTTAGATGCAGCAAGAATGACTAGCTATGCCTCTAAAGCAATGCAAATTAAAACAGGTATCTGTAGGGACAGCTAATGGCTATGTCAGCTCTCATTTTCCTGGAGAACAGGATTTTCCCACACCACCTTTTTTCTGCCCAGCTGCTTTGAATTAAAGCCAGCGCTTCAAGAGCCCATTTTTCTCTCCCTGGTACCAGTGTAAATCAAAAGCTAACCCTGTTAATGTCACTGGTGTAAAACTGGAGGAAATGAGAGAAGAATTAGCCTGGGAAAAATCTAATTTGCTTCTTGTGCTCTCTCTTTCCAAGTTCAATCTAGATTAAAAATATTCACCAATGTATACAAATGGGAACCCAGCACAGCACACCATCTGTCTGGAAGTGGAAAAATAAGACTTTTTCTCTACCTCCCAGATTTGCTATAAAGCAAACAAAAATGGACAAGGCACTTCAGCAGTTTCATGCCAAGAAAGCACAAGAAAGCTGCACAATATCCATGGATTGCAGTTCAAGGCATCTGGTACAAGCCAGGCTTTGGAGTTGACTGAAACTTGGAACCTGCAGAGTTAATGTGTGTTTATATAAGCACCAGAAGCTGTCATTTTATTTGTTTGTTCTCTTCCACGCATATTTGGTGTGGCCCACATGTACAATAGAGCTCTTTTCAGAGATAACATAATGTAGTGTTTTGGGGAAAAAAAAAAGGGAGGGGGGTGGTGAAAGTTTTCTTTTCATCCTGCCAATGGGTAACGTGTCTTATGTGCTTCAGTAAATTGCTGCCTGGAGGCAGAACAAGGTCTTTGTAATACTTTGGTGCTAAAACAGGTACCTAGTTATCTATCCAGCAGTGTCTCACATAGCTGTATCCTCTGGAGAGAGCTGGATGCCTTTGAACTTTCTTTCCCAGCCGTGCTGCTGCATGGAGAATGCCATTCCCCTCTCAAGAGGTCTGCTACAGCTGCAGCACACGTTTTTGGTGTTCTGTAGAAAGAAATAGTTCCTCAGAAAATGCAGTAGCTACATTCAGGTGGGTATTTTGCTAGCCTGTGCATTCTTCTGACAGCTGCTGACAAATGTCAATGCTGTGGCTGTAACAGGGCACACTCGGTGCATCTTTCTCCTTATGAGGAGCTTGACTGCAGTAAGTCACATTTTCAAACAGAGTTTGGGTGAGTTGGAGAAGGAGGGGTGACCAGCATCAGGAGTTTCGCCTTCCATGACGTTAAATGCAGGGGATGCTTGACATGGAATACATATGTTTAATGGTACGTCTCTGTGGGACCAAGTAGTGCACAAGAACTAGAGTCACCCTAGTGGCTGGAAATGCATGGAGAAAATGAGGCCAGACCCAGACACTTCCAATCCCTGAGTCACACAAACTCATCAGGTCTTGTCTGTGCCATAAAAAGGTGAATTTGCCTGCAAAGCAGTTATTCAGGCAGCTGGGCTGGGGTGCTCCTGCTCCAGCCTGGCCTCACACTGCATGTGATGGATACAGCCAGAGGGAGTGGAATGGCATTTACCAGAGCAAAGTCAACCCATGGGAATATATCAAGGGGTTCATATCATAATGGAGAAAAACCACCCAACCTCTTCTTTCTGATGTATTTGTGTAAATAAATACCTAACTTGGAAGAAAAAAGTGCTGAATGAAGTGAAAATGGTCTTTGAACTCTCCAAGGACAGAGTTGTTTTAGCAGTTGTGATCTAAGTGCATGATTGGGGCAGAGTTTGTGGACAGAGATAACTGGCCCTGCAAGACTTGTCTCACTCAAAAATCACAGCACTTAACATTCCTGTCAGTAAACCAGCCCTGATCTCTCATTACTGGGTCACGAATTGGGAAGGAAAATCCTTTCATCTTGCTATGGCTTAACTTGATTTTCCAAGTTTCTAGTGGATTGCTGAAATGACCAGTGGTGCAGCCTTAGTGATCTCTACCAGCCTTCCCTTGCACAGCTCCATGGAACTATGAATTGACTCCTCACTGAGGAGGGTGACTGGATAACCTGAGTTTCTCTTTGTCCCACAGTGTCCCACAGCAGAATGCATTTCTCAGGGAGGGAGAGCTGGGTGTCTGTTTGCTTGCTTTGAAACTGCGCTTTCTTAACCCAGCCTGGATTCATTAGGGCAGGTTGTTAAAACTTTGTTTCAATGAACTGGTACTTACTGTGACCTTTTTAAGAGCTCTGAAAGCTTGTCAGTCTTTTCTGATATTTTCTCATGGTTCTCCCAACATCTCTTTCCAGCATTTTACGCAGGCTAAATTCATAGTCACAGAGTGGTTTGAGTTGGAACGGACCTTAAGGATCATCTAGTTCCAGTCAAAGTTCTTAGGTGCTTTTCCCAGTTCTTGAATCCATGGCCCTTTTCTGTTCTTGCTGCCATTGCTTTTTCCACGTGGTTTTAAAACCAACTGCATGCAGCATTCTATCAGCCATCTGTAGATATCTCTGCTTAAGTGCTTGCCCATCAGATGTTGGGCACTCTCCTGTTTAGACTCTCTTGAGTTTTACCAGACCATCTAATTAAACATCACGAGACTTCTATCAAACCAATTCATATTAGAGCCTTGTTCTCATTTGGTTAAAATGGGGGTGAGCAAGTGACCTGGCCATGGCCGAGGCCAGACTGGTGCCTAGCGGTCCCTCCTCTCTGGATTAGAAGGCAGGGTTGCCACCATGCCCTTTTGCCTTGAACTCCAGCCAAGTGACATGTTCAGTTCAGAAACAATCAATTTTATTGCTCTCCCATGTAAATAAAAGCTGCATATTGCCACTGGGTGACAAGCAATTTCCTCCTACTCCCCCACATATAATAAAGGAGAAAAATTGCAGATGACATCGCTGTAGACTGACATAGAAAACAGCAATTTATGTATTTCCCAGGGGAAAAATAGGAAGATTAGGGAAGGCTGTGCCTCCCTATTAAAACTGAAGCTGCACATTGCCAGTGCAATGCTATGCTTACAAATTATTTTTTTTAAAGATACCTTAATTTTTACTGCCCCATAACACCTATAGAAGGAGGGGAAAGGAATAAATGTGGTGGCAAAATGCACCCCTTAGTGGGAATCGTTGCACCCACCATCCCAGGCCTGCCTGGGAGCTCTGAAGAGATTTTTCGTGCTCTCTGCTACTCATGTGGATGCCCAGACCTAAAACCTGCAGATCTCAAACCCGATTCTCTGTCGTCTTCTCTGGATGTAATAATGTGTCAATACAGGACAAGTCTGCACAGGGGTAAATGTGGAGATTCAAGTGTGAAGCCTGTGGGTCTCACTGGAGTTCCTTTTCAGGCCAGCAAAGAAATCCTCAACCACAGAAACTGGATTCTGAGCCACACCTGAGCTGTCTCCAGGCCAGGATTACTTTGGCTCAGAATTAATCTTTTCATTGCTAAAATGAACCTACCACTCCTGTGTGCAGGAGTGATGCTATTCTTTTCTGTGTGGTATTGCCTGTGTTGTGCCTAGTACTCAGAGCAAATAGTTGCCATTTAGTTGCTTTGGAAGTTTTGAATGCTTTTCATGTCCCCTAACTTTAGGTGCCAACCATGCAGACACACATATGGACCACTTAACTCACATATGAACTATTTAAAGTGAGAGGTCCTGTTCCACTACCTGGAAAGAAGTGCAGCTTTGCTGGTGGTGCCAGTACTGTTCTATTTCAGATACCTACCTCAGACCAGGAGGAACCACCTCTGTTCTCTTCATTTGACTATAAAATATTTTTGACCAGTTCAGACAACAGACAAATCCTGCTCCCTGTGTATCAAAGGCCAGTTTAATGCTCTTGTATGGTTTGTTTTATACTCCACTGAGAAGGGCCATGCAGGACAATAAATTATGGCAAAAAACCCCAAAATACAATGCATAAAGGAGGCAAGAGATCAAAGATCTTACAACACAGCAGGACATTCAGCTAGTCCAGACTGCACTCAGTTAATAGTAAGTAAAAAAAAACCCCTATGTTTTCTGTCCTCACCCTGTCTCTTGACCATAAGGCAGCACAGCCTCTGCCAGAGTAGCTGCTGAGATTTACCTGCAGTTGGCTCAATCCCTCTCCACCAAAGTCTCACCCTCAGAGCAAAGTAATTGTATTAATCCAGGGAAAAGCCCATGGCTCCATCTAGAGGGAAGAAGGAAATACTGGCGCTTCTGGATTGTGGTTTTTCATCACCTTCTGTGAGGAGTGCTGTTCCCTGCAGGATCAGATGGACATAGAGATAGGCTGGAGGGAAATGGGAGGGCAGGTTTTTGAGTCTGGAGAGGGGGAGAGGGAATTGTGAGGGGAATAAAATAGATCCAATTATTTTCTCTGTGGCTGCCTGCAATCAATAGTTCAGTGGCTCAAGGATTAGATTTGAAACAATCTGTCTGGAGATGATGGAAATGTTGCAGGAAAGAAAATTTCCATGAAAGTCATCCTCTAAAGACATGCCAACATCTTGAAAACTCTAGACAGTCTCTCTGTTTTTTTCCAGCTCTTTCACCTCCAAAAACTTACTGAAAGAGTGTTGATTTCCTCCAGCAATCCTTCCCATCCATCCTTTGGTGACACCCTTACCCTGTTGTGGCCCTTTCTGTGCCTTGTATATTCTCCAGGGTGCAAAACTTATTTTCACATTTCGAAGAAGCTCTGTTAAAATCAAATACACTGGCCAAACACCAAAATTAGGTGTTGGGAATTCTATGGTGTGACAACCAGCAACATTATCAGGATCAGCGGATATTTTGTGTTTATGTCCAGTTTAAAAATGAGTGATGTCATCTGTGCTTGGCTGCTTCTCAGAGCTCTGCATCTCAGAGTTACTGAGTTATCCCATGCTGTGACATTGGTCATCTTCATAGCTCTGTGCACTGAAAGCTGCTGTGGGCTTAGGTTCTGTCTGCAGCCCTTTTCCCAAGGCAGTGCCCCCACTGTGGTGTTTTGGGAAGGACTCAATGTGGGTGCCCACTTAGCCAGGAGAAGCCCAGATCAGGGGGGTGCAGGTGTATATGGATAACCTCAGGACATTTCAGCCCCATCCACAGCAAAAGTGAACCTTTGAACCCGGCAAGATTCACTTTCCCATGAGCTTCACTGCAGAACTGTGTTGGTGAAGCTGGAGCCTCCCATCCCTCTGATCCCCAAGAGACACCACAAAGGGCTGGTGCAGAGGGCAGAGCTCTGTGCTCCTGCCCGGATCCATCTCTGTGCACAGCCCAGCTCCAGCAGGTGCCGTGGGGGTGAGAAAGCCAAAGGCCTTGCTTGTGAATAGACCTGGGTCTCTTCTGCTGGCCAAGTTGTGGAATGGAGAAACCACCCTCATCACGAGAGGGTGAGAGGCCGGCAAGGCTCAGAGAGGGTGCTAGCAGTTCTAGGGGTCTCTTCTGCATCACAGGAAATCACACCTTCATGCTGGCACCCCAGATTTTAGCCTCAGTGTGCTTTTTGCTGGTGCTGACCTCCAAAAGCTCTGACCAAATGGAACAACACCACAGACACACAAAAACTCTTCAGACATAAAACCATAGAATCATAAGGTCCTCCAAAATCAAGTCCAACTTTGACCAAATACCCCTGTGCCCTCTATTCCATATCATGGCACGAGTAGAAGTGGCACATCTACTCGTTTTTTGAAGACTTCCATGGATGGAGACTCCATCACTTCCCTGAGGAGCCTGTTCCAATGCATTACCACTTTTACAGTGAAGAAACATCTCCTAATATCAAAACCTGAACCACACCTGGCACAACTTGAGGCCATTACCCCTTGCTCTATCAGACGTCTTTCAGAGTATTAGAGGCAGCAGGGAAATTGGTGGGATCTGGAGGATTCTCCCTCCCTGTATTTCTCCTCTGTTACATCAGTAAAAACAGGCTGTTTTACGGTGGTGAAAACAGGCTGATGTGGTGAGGCTGCAGCACCACACGATGGCATGAGCTCTCTTCGGCAGCTGCTGGCGGCCCCGAGCTGCAGCACAGGCACTGGAGCTGCTGCTCCACCAGCGCAGGGCGTTTGGTCTGCTCTGGAAAAGCAAGGATGGAGTCTGCGAGGGCACAGGCAGCTGCAATTCCAATCAGAACTGCCGTTCCACTTATCCATCACTTTAGAAGCGTACAGAGACTCCAGTTCTGGCTTGAAGGAAATATGAATGCCACAGAAATATTGCTGAGCTCACATGAAATGTTCTGGTGTGTGTGTGCAGTCAGATCTTCTCTGCACCTGCTCATCAATGGTATGTTGAACACCAGGAGAATTATGAATACATTCATTCCAATCCTACATTCATTTGTTTTCATTCCCCCATAGTCTTGCTGATGCAGGCAAAAGTCTTTTGAACATGTGTTAAATAGATCTTTGCACAGAGAGGTTTTGCTGGTTTGGTCCCACTGCAATGTATGTGTCAAATGAGAAGACAGAATCAGTAAAGCAGAAGCTGCTGAAGAATGTTGTAAAAGTTTTAATGCTGGAACTAGTGCTGATCTTTGGTGTCTGTCTGCTGAAGATGATTTAGAGAGAATCTTATCTATCATTTTATTTTGCCATGCTGCAAAAAACTTCACTCCATGTGCTCAGGATAAGACCTGGCATTTTTCAAATGAGAAACTGCAATTTCATCAGTATAAAAACTTTCCATAGGAACGTGTTGACTCGATTACTTTATACTCAGAAAAAGCACACCAAAGCCAATGTTCTCAATTCCAACTATTATTGGCAATGTTCTTGGAATGTAACCCTGTGGTGTTTTTTTTTTAATTCCCAAATGATTGGTATCTAAATCACTTTCATTTAACAGTTAAGTTATAAATTTTTAACAAGAGCCTTATTTGCCTTTCTAGGTAGGCTGGAATGAAAATTGGAGTGATTTTTAAGAGTTTGATTCCTAAGTGAAAAGGCAAGGGAAGGACTTTTTTCTTTTGCAGGAGAAAAAACAACTGTGATTTTCAAGGCAGTTTTCATTCTAAGACTGAAACTGTGATGCAAAGAATTTGATGAAGATTGGTTGTGTATTATAGGGCCTGAGAGAGCGAATCACTCTTCTCTCCTGAATTCAACAGCAGCAGAATGAAACACAGCAGGTTTCAGGACTGTGACCACTCACCACTTCTAACTGCAAATGCTGGCAGCCTCGGCAAATCTGGGAAGTTGGAAGGGACTTGTTTTTCCAACTATGTAACCACAGCAGATGTTTAACCAGATTTATTCTTAGCTTTGTTAGGAAATATCTTCTTATTTTCTACTTTACATTAGCTGTCATCTTGAATCCAGGTCCAGCCAGCCATCATCACATTCCCTCTTGCACTTTTTCAAAGCTTCATCACATTAAAAACCCCCTGTAATATTCATGTATTTGCTGGCTCTCCAGAGAAGATGACTTGGAGAAAATTGACTGCAGGTAAATGCATTGAAAGAAACAATTAAAAAGCAGTTCAGCACCATTATGGAACCTCTTCCAAGTGCAATTCCTCCTGCATGAAAAGTCTATGATGAATGGATTGCAGAAATGTCATCATATTATACTACTGTGTAATAATAACAGGACCTGTGGAAAAGTTCAGGTAATGCTGATATTGCCTTGGAACAAATATAAAGTAGGTAACACACAGGAGTCCATTTCATCCCATTTTTCATGATTCTATGGACTTCTACAAGTTTAAAATGTAAGAATAACAAACCAAGCCAAACACTCATCAGGCATAGCTATAGCTAGAAAATTAAGTGGGGACTGTTCATTTTCACTTACATGGCTAATCCTTCTAAATCCCTGCTTTTCAAAAGTAGTGGCCACGTCCAAACTTTGTAACATCACAGATGGTCCCTGGTCTGTGCTAATCCCTGCACAGTACAAACATATCCCTGGTAGGAATAAATAATAAACACTTAGGAAGATAAAATAAAAAGAGAAAAAATACTGAGGGTATTTCCCCTATTGAATTCACCTTGGGTCTGGCAATCTGTGATTTTGTGATGTAAGGAACAAGATGGATTTGGTATCTCTTCATGTTTGAGTCCTAAACAGACCTGCAGCTTCTGTTAATAGTAAAATTAAATGCTGGGTCTTTAACAATAAGCTTGTTGTCATGATTAAAATATTATTTTCCTGTTTACTGAGAGCTATTGTCTGGGTGTCACTTTTGCCTCTCTTCCTTCTAGAACCACTGGCCATATCTGTGTCTGATGGGGTCCATGTGTTTTCCTTGGCAGTACTGTTGTCCACGCTGTCACCATAGCCTCTCACGATTCCATCCCTGTGCTTGTTCAGGAATCCTAATCCAGCTGCACCATTCAATGTTCAATGGGCTCCTGCAAACACTTTTCCCCCCAGGCAATTGCTGCTGTTACTAGACTTGATTTCTCTTTGAATTATTTTCTAAGTCCAGGCGTTTCCTTCCCAATGACATAGTAGGCACAGGGGATAATTAAAGTAATGTGTGAGATTTGGTTACAAACTGGTGAAATCCTAATTCAGAAAGGGGAATGGAGTCACTGACTCTACAGCCAACTTGTATATAAATAATTCCCAGAGAAATGGAAGGCAACACACATTACACTTGTATGTTGATGCAAAAGATATTAAGCAGGAAATATTTATTAAAGTAGTGTTCTTAAATTCCTCCTCTCTTTGATGTAGGTGTCCATAAAAAGGTTAGACTCATGCAATAATTCTACTTTTGGATGCAGAAAAGCTGGCTCATTTTCCATTTGAACAGAGGGGAACTAGAGAAAGGAGCTTCCTTTTTTATTAAAACTGTGTCGGTTATTGTTTTCCACTAGGTGGACAACACCTGAACTTCCTCAGTCTGAAGTTCTTCAAGTTCAGAAACTCCTTTTTCAGCTGGAAGTGCCTGTACCACCCAACTATTAACTAAAAATATCTGCAGGAACCCCCTACTTCCTACTACTTGAAACCGTGAAGACAAGATCACAAAATTTATGGGGACAGAAAGAGAGCAAGAAGTGAAAATTTGTTCATGAGGCATGACTGGGAAATGGCAGGCTCTGCTCTTTGCTCCTGGGCTTTTTTATTAAAGCTTTCTAAATAAAAATGCATGGAGCTCCTTGAGGTTCATGAACACAGCTAGGAGAGGCAGCAGCCAGCAGAGGTGGCATCTTGTGCAGCAGCCTCTGACTTCTCCTTTGAGAGACTTTTTTGGGGACAGTGGCACAGGAACCATCTGAGTGTGTCTGCTGCTGCCAGGTAAGGAGAAGGACAAGGTCAGGGGAACCCCAAGGCTCTCTGTCTGAGGGAGCTCTTGAAGCTTCTACAGACAGTAGTCAGCTGTCCTGGGCCTGGAGGCTTTGATTCAGCTGCCACTGAGTGGGGGGACCAAGCAGCCTCTGAGCTGCTCTTTTCTCCAGGATGTACCACATTTTGTGCATTCAGAGGGAGCCCTTCTTGCTCGCCATAGGAAGAACCAGGTTGTGAGCCATAAAACACAGTCTGTGCAAGCCATAATCACTCAAGAAATCCTAATTATCTCACACTTTCTTCTAATCAGCTCCTGACTCTTACAGAACCATAAACACAGACAGTTACAGGCATATACCTCTCTTTGCACTGCAACTGTTTGAATTTTAACCTCCCTTTTAATGTCTTCTTGTAACAAATGTGCTGTTCTTGAGTTGCCCTGTTTATTTCTAGGTGACCATCAGGTGCTCAAATACTCTGGTCTGCAGTGAGAACCATTATGAATGTCTACAAAATGACATTGCTGACTTTAGCAGATGTGCATGTTTTGTAGTTAGTCCAGGGATGGCATTTCTCATATTCAGGAGGACTCAGTTCATATCATGAATTAGTGATGCTATTGTACATCTTACAATATTTTACATAATTAAACGTGACGATGCCATTTGATATGGACAATTAAGCTCGTATTTGTGAGCAAAGTGTAATTAACAGTATAGACACCGTGCCATTTTGGAATTTGCTTTCAGTGAGTCTAATTACTTCACATAGCTAAAACACATTTGAAAGTTTATCTTTAATTTAGTTCTATCCTTTGCAATTAAACCTTTTAAGACAGCTAGATTAGAAACAGAATGTTAAAACATGAAGACTGTTAGAATGCATACCCAAAAGCTCCCAATTTTTAGGCTATTTCAATAACAGATACTGTGAAGAAATTATACTCTTTGCAGAAAATGCATTTTATGACTTTATAGAGAAACATTTTTCTTTGGAAGATCTTGGGGAAATATACTTCCTGAGTCATATCCTATGTCCCTGACTTCTACTCAGTACTTCTAAATGTTTCTTTGAAATTACTGAAAGATTTATCTCAAAGTGTGCACCAAACTTGTTTTCCTAAAAAATAAGGGATATAATTTATAACTACAGTGATAATTCATGGATGAAAACTTCGGGTATTTTACAGCTATATTTGGAGTTTTAACTTAAACAGTGCCAGGGGCAGGGCACTGGGACTTGATTGTCCAATACATTTAGGAGAGACCCCAGATATTTCCTCATGTGATTTCTGTGGATGCTGAGGAGTTGTTATTTGCTGTGCATCATCCATAATAAGCAATTTGGTTGCATTAATTTTTTTTTTTTCAGATGAGTCTTTGATAGCATGTCTGTGGTCATATTGGGCCAGTTAAGGCAATGTCACTAATTAGTTCAGAAGCAGAGATGTCAGCTGCCTCTCAAAACAGTTGGCTTCCTTAGACACTCAGCTGATGCCATAGGGCTTGATAGGTTGAAATGCAAGACTGTGCCAGGAGATGCAGAGCTATTGATTCAGCTTCTCCATGACTTTAATCTCAATATTTCTAAGTCAGAGCATATCTGAGAATGGCATTAAAAAGAATTAGCTATTGTTTTTGTCTTACATAATATTATTGGAACATACAGGCCAGAGGCTTTCAAACTGTATGAGTTTTAAGCAGAGGCTCAGAGAGTCAGAACACTGTCCACCCACTGCTCCAAAGAATGAATGCTTGCAGGAGTCTACTAATCTAATGAATCTAAATGTTGTCAGTTTAAATGTCTACATCTGAGCTGATTTTCTAGGTTTCTTTTATAGATAATAGAGAAAAGCAAGTACTTCTAATCTCCTTCCTTCTCACTTAAATTTCCAAAAGAGCTCAGATGACTCACAGGCCATTAAGTGCATATTTGTGAGAAAACACCAGAAAAATTAACTGAGGAAAACTAGGCTGGAGCTGATTCCTGGACGTCATTTAGAGCACCCCTCTGCTCAAAGCCAAGACTAACTGCAATGTTAGATCTGGTTGCCAGGGGCTCTATATGAACTGGTTTTTGCTGGCCTAGAAAAGGGAGTGATTAGCTCAGATGTGGATGCTCATATTGCAAGTCCTCATGCAGGCAGAGGAACTCTTTCCCCTCTGGCTGTTTTTGTGAGTGTGCTTGATGAGTGCTCAGATGGCCTAGTCTTCTAGCAGCTGTCAGGGACATCTGGAGCACAATTAAAAGTGGAAGAAAAACTGTGATGCTAAATAAAGAAAAGCTATATATCAGCCCACCAGAAAAATGCACGAAGTTGAACTAGCTCCATAACAATTTACCAAAGAAACACCTCTCTCCAGAGCAGTCACATTCAGACCTTTTCAAAATGCACTTGGCATGTCAAGTGCAATGATTTAGGGATGTGATTGAGTTGGAAATTTAGACTAAATTTAAACAGTTTGAAGTTTAGTGTCTAAATTTAGCTACTGACATAGGGATGTGTATAGGCTCCCCAGGTATCTTAGCTGTGCTGGAATCAGCTGAGTTGGAGACATTTAGGTACCCCGTGACTGGGGCTGTGGCATGAACATGTGTCTTGTGTTACTTAGGTTGCCCTAGGATGTCCTATCTAAAATTCCCGATGGAGAAGTCTTTCCTGGAGGTCTGAGCACTGGCTGGTGTCTTCCACATCCTTCCATGATGCTGGGTGTCTTTGAAGGCTACCTAAGGTGTCTGCAGATTGAATTGCGTATATATTCACCCACCTACCAGGCTTTTTTAGCTGGCATCTCTCATAAGTATCATCATTTGTCTGAGAATTGAAAATTGTCCCTGGAAAACACTCCCTCTGGATTATCCACAGTCCTTGTACAAGCTGCAGGAAAGTGCACAGAACATAAAGGTTTCCCTCTCGAGACCAGCACAGCTAAACAGGGTGTCATAATAATGGAGCTGAAGTCCTTAGGGACCTTCTACTATTCCCTGAGAATTAAAAAAAGATGTGAAAGGCTTAGTGAAAGCATCTGTGCAAAGAAATATAGCAGATAACAGAGCCATTGACAATTTGCCTACTGGCTGGTGTGGGTCTGGTTCTTGTATTTCTTTGAGTCTTCATTTGCCTTTAAATTAAATTGAGATGACACAATTTCTAAAGGCTTTGAGATTCTTGCATGGCAAGGATGTGTAAGAGCTGAGGAAAATTGTTTAATGCTTAAAATAGGAAATTAGGAAAGATTTTTGTTCAAACTGCTGCTGGATCTTTTGAAAAAAGAAAAAGAAATGCTGCATAATTGAAATGAAACTATGCTACAAAAGTTTTAGAAAAAAATAGAGAATCATCAAGCAATCAGGAGAGCAAAGGCAGTTTTTTTATTTACTCCAAGCAAATAAACTACACAGTTAAGTAAAAAAATCCACCTCATTTTTAGCTCAAAATTTTGCTTGTCTGATAAACAAATAATTTCTCTTTTTATTTATAAAAATATTAATAGGATGTGATTGCAGAAATGACATGTCCATACTAACTTCTCATTATATTTATGAATTTTCAAAACTCTTCTGGATTTTTTACAAATCTGGATCAACAAGAACTGATTAGAAAGAATAAAAGAAACAAGATGAATGAGCAAAACGTTTCCATTAGGGCCTCTACCGCACCCATATATCTAAATACCTGGTCAGTTTTGAAGACTCTATTCTTCTCCATGAAATTAAGAAGTAATTCTACTGATATTAATGGAATGAGATGATACACTATTCTCACCAGATGAGGTATGGGACCAGATCTTTACACACAAACATTTGTTTCCCACTTTCTTCAGGCCTATGACTTCATTTGCCAAATGTAGTAAGATCCCCATAGAAAAGAGGTTGGTGCACCAGCTGGATGAAGGCAGACAACGGATTTAAAACTGGCTTGATGGTCATGCTCAGACGATGGTGATCGGTGAACTAAGTCTTGTTGGAGTCTAATAAGGAGATTTTCCCCTATTTTCAGCACACACACAATTTAAAACATATAAAGAATTGCTACTGAAATCCATCAAAATTCCTTCAGTATTTAAAATGATACATTTTTAAGTGTTCTGGATGAAAGAGCAGTTCCAGATTAATGGGAAAATAAAGCTCAGCTGCACAGTGACACTTGGACAGGATATAGAAAAAAATGGTTAATGAATTTATTGTGGAACAGAATATGCTGCAATATCTGAATAAGGAAAGAAGATTTCATGACTGCCACAGAATCTGAGTCTGCTTATGAAATTCTAAAATAGAGTGCATTTGAAATGCAGTAATTTTCTTTTTTTATTTGAATACCAGGAAGGGAGTTTTGCTGAAAATGAGCCAACTATTGGCATGCTTCTTCAGCAATCTATCATAGCTTTGCATCTTTATTTTCTTGTACAGCACAGCCTATAAAAAGAAAGCAGATACATTTATTCACCTTGAGACTTGTCTGAACTGCCCACACACCAACACTGGAAAGCAGGAGAGCGAAGTCATCAATCAGATTTCGTTCTCCTGTATGTCCTGTCACATATCTGGCAGACCTGTGAGATGTCTTGGATTGCCACAGGGGTCTTGGATCATGCTAGGCATCAGTGCTTAAGCAACAGAGTTGAGATCTCTGCAGATGACAGAAGTTGCTTAGACACTTCCAGTGCCAGTACTCACCTGGATATAGAAACCTCCATAGCAGGGTCAGTCTTGGTGTCAGAATCATAGAATGGTTAGGGTTGGAAGATCATCTAGATCATCTTAAGGATTATCTTGTTCCAAGTCTCCTGTCATGGGCAGGAATGTCCGCCAGACCAGGTTCCTCAGAGCCCCATCCAGCCTGGCCTTGAACATCTCCAGGAGCGGTGAATCCAAAACCTCTCTGTTCCAGTGTCTCACCACTCTTCTAGTAAAGGATGTCCACCTGAGCCATCCTATGCTTTTTCCTTCATCTGCAAGTTCTCCAGAATGAGCACCTGCCTTTCCAGTGAAAGCAGGAGTGCTTGGACTAAATTACATTTTTTTCAACAAATTCTCAAGAGTCCATTTATCCCTGTACTCAAGTCCTCATGTCAGCTACCATTTTTAGGATTTCAAGCAAGGATATTTCTAAAGCAGTGGTTTGTTTTGGAACTCCTGTGATAGTCAGAAGCAGAGTGTTGCTGCAAGTCTCTAGAAATTTCTAGCTACCTGGAGTTGTGCAGTTTTTCCAGCTGCTCATCCTTTCTGAGGACTAGAAACAATGAAGTTACATGATGGTACTTCTGTGGAACTTTTCAGATTATTGGGTTAATGCTTCATTCCTTAGTTTCAGGTACTTGTACCAATTACCCTCCTGTTATCATGCTTATTTGTCTTGCTTCTTATAATACCTATTTTCGGTTGCTCAGTTGAAGCAAAATGAAACTTTCTATGCAAATTCCTCCTTTAGAACTATGGCATTTCATTCTGTAAATGGAACTAGGTTGTGGAGCTTGCCAATATTTTAAGCATGTTAAGACACAAAGGGATTACAGTATTAAATACATGCCTGACAAACAAGAAGACAATGAATTATAATAAACTTACACTAAAATATAATTTAGTCAAAAATACATTCCTTAACCTACAAAATGCACGTAGCTTTCAAGATTTTTTTTCTTAGGTGGCCTGGTGAATTGAAACAGTAAACCTTTACTTGAAAATAAAATACTGTTCAGCCTGAAAAAGAGAAGGATCTGGGGAGACTTGAAGTCCTAAAGAGGCTACAAGAAATCTGGTGACGGTGTTTTACAGAGGGAAAAAGTCATAGGATAAAGGCTTTAAATTGAGAGAAAGCAGGTTCAGATTAGGTAATAGGAAGATATTCTTCATTTTGAAGAAGGTGAAGCACTGGCACAGGTTACCCAGAGAAGCTGCAGCTGCCCCATCCCTGTAAGTGTCCAAGGCCAGGTTGGACAGGGCTTGGAGCAACCTGGGAGAGTGGGTGTCCCTGCCCATGACATGATCTTTAAGATCCCTTCCAACCCATCCTTTCTATGATTCATTTCCTTCATCTGCACATGTACCAGCTGTTGTTGCACCTGAGGTGTTTAGCCTGCTAAACGTGGATGAAACCATGATTGATCCCTCCTGTTTCCATGTTATCTAAAATATTAAGGGTGAGGATCACCTCAGCTAAGCTTAGCTGTCTAGAAGCAGGCATCTAGTCTATACAAGGCATATTAGCTTTTAAAAAACTCTTAGAGATGGGTGTCTCCAGGAGGTGAGATATCCCGTATTGAGCTAGACAGCCAAAATCCTTGTCCAAACATATCTCATAGGTTACCCGTTTTTCTTCTTTACTTATAAGCACAAGTAACACTTTTCAGTCTCTAGAGGTCCAGTCCTAACCTGTGTGTATTAACATTGCTGCTGTTCAAAGGCATACGCTACAATACCAATCTGATTGGATCCATTAATGATTAAAAATAACTTCCTCCTGCATGGTAATGCTAAAGTCTCAGGGTTTATGGGAGCTGAGGCACTCAGCAGCACAGGACAGGCTGACAAACCCCGAAGTAGTTTCTTTAGATATACAAGAAAAACCTCTCTTAGACTTAGAGTAGTGTTTCTATTATTTTCAGACAGTGAGATAGAAAGAGGTTACTTGCGCAGGCAGTGTTGAGTTTGAGGAATTTGAGGCAAATTCAAGAGGAGATGCTAAGAATTAAATGTGCAGTGATCAGAGGCAACAGGATTGATTTAAGGTTTAGGCAGGAGGCAAAAGCCTTTAAATGAAAGGGTCAGGAATTCTGTTTTTATGAATAGCAAGGCATCAAGCCAAGCAAGATAGAAGCATTTCTCTGCATTTCTTCAGATGACTCTGCAGAATTTCTAATGCAGTAAATACACAGACCAATACACTGACCTTCCAGGTCCTTATCCACTGATCTAAGAAGGCAAATGTCTTTCCTTATATTTCTGCAACAGAATGAATAAGTGCCAAGTTCAGACTTGAGGTACGAAATGTGTGCTGCTAAGACTTACATTAGGATATTAAGACAGTAAGTGCAGACCAGACAGCTCCCAAATAAGGCAGCTATTTATATCTTTTTTCTATTACATCAAAAAATAACAATTCAGTGCAATTTTGTGTCCATGACAGGCTCCAATATGATGTAAGGTGATAGTGGTGTTTATTTTCATTTAATTTAGATTTCAGGTTCTGAGTTAGAAGTGAGCTAAATATTGTTGAGCAGGGCTGAATTGGAAATATAAAGACTGTAATCCACTGTTAATCTCAAGGTTTTATGCACTAAGTGCTATGATAGCAAAGTTTCCTTCACCATATTTTGCCCACCACGCCTAAACGTGGATTGAAGCACTTTTGTTGTTTAAGATGTTTCTTATACCTGTCAGCCGATAAAGATAGCAAGAATATTGTTTTTTCCTGAATAAACCAATCTTTTGTGGTGTCATAGAAAGGAATCATATTTCACAGTTGTTATTTCAAATCATATTATCCAGTTCTTATCTGAAATAACACCTACCCAAGATTAATTACTATGTATTAGGGTTTCACTAAGGGCTTAACTAGAGAAGAGGAATGTGCAGGATTTTCAGAGAAAACACTCACTCAGGCACAGGCACGTGAGTACATTTTTAGAAACACAGGAAGATGCCTTTGAAGCATCCAGAGGGGAATTTCATCTGCCTAATTTGGAAGTTTAACTTAGGCAGATGACTGTATGGAGTTTATTCATTTGCTGTGTTATTTCTCAATGAGTTGTGACTCTTTGAAGTTCAGAGAGTTTCATGCACTCTTTACTGCACCACACCATTCACAGCCTGTCTCTGCTCATGGCTTCCAGCATTTTTCAAATTCTGAGGATAAGGACAAAATGCTTAGAATCATAGAATCATTTAGGTTGGAAAGGAACAATAATATCATCAAGCCCAACCACTAACCCAGCACTGTCAAACCTACCCCTAAACTGTGTCCCTAAGCACCACATCTACGTGTTTTTTGAACACTTCCAGAGGCAGTGATTCCATCACTTTCCTGGACAGATTTCTTGACAGATTCCACTGATGTCAAATAACGTGGCACATGTGTAACAGACTTGGAAAGTGAAAGAGAAAATTAGTATATCCTAAGTATTTTTGCTCATGTTTAAACATAGTTTGATTTATTTATCATTCAGCCTATTGCAGAATTTTCATTTTGAACATTTGAAACAACAACATAAATACTATTTTAAATCTCAGTCATATAATAACTAACTTTTCTGAAACTCACACCTCTTTAGAGAAGATATATTAACATCTTAAAAATGCATTCAGTGAGGGAAGATGAAAGGTTTTCATTGCTCATACAGGTGTTATTTTTAATTTAACTTGTCTCTCACCTTTCCTCAGAAATCTCACCTGCTTCTGCTGATCTGTTACAGCAAAGCTGTCAGCAAATGCCAATCAAATGCCAAATGGAAATACTGCACACTGTGAAAAAACTAAACTGAAGTGACTGGGTGTAGAAGCCTGGGCAACCAGGAATACAAGCATTGCAACGTCTCAAACCCCAGTGATTACTGTGGAAAAGGGCAAGTTAGAACGGGATCTGGCTGGAGAAAGGGCCATGCAGAGGTAGGGCAGCACTTCTCTTGGAATCAACTTCCCTGTTTTGGTCCATGGAGACTGCAGAGCACAGAGCAGTGCAAGCACAGGAATGGGGCCAAGGAGAGGGCAAGGCCAGCAGAGTGGGATTGGGACAAACCAAGACCCTGAAAGTGCTCCAACCAATTTCCAGAAGGATCTAGGAGAAAGGACTATGCATGATAACTTATTTGCATCAGAAGTTAAAAAAACCCCAGCCCCAGAGCAGGGAAAACTTGTCTACAAAAAGGATGACCCTCAGCTTTCAGGTGCTGCCCTAGGCCCTGGACACCCCAGGGTTGGGGTTTTACATTCCTCTCCTTTCTGATCTCTCTCTCTCTCTGTCTCCTTTTGGTTTTTATTCTTTTACTTATCTTCCTATTAAAAGATAGGGGCAGAACAATACCAATTTCCTTGCAAAGTGTGTAACTTGCTAACAAAACCTGTAAGGCCATTTGGATCCCCCTGGCTTTTGCTGTTCTATTTTGACCACATGCATCTACAAATCTTGCGTTGTCTTTTGCTTAGGAATGGGTCATGACAATGGAGGATTCCAATCCCTCACTCAGGAAAACCTTCATTTTGTTTTCAGCTTTGCTCCAGGGTGACTGGGATCGTAACCTGCCTCCTGGCATCTGGTTTTCGTTGCACATCACAAGGTGCATGTCCAGGTCATTAACTGAACCATCGTAGAAGCAATTCCACAGCCACATTTCAAAGAGTTTCTTCTTATGTGCAAATAATCCTTTTGAAACCAAAAAAGTGAGTTAACCTAATGGTTTAAAAGATTATAATATATATTCTGAGAAAAGCATACGTTTGATTTGTCACTATTTTGTGTAAATGATATTTTTTTTCTGTGAAAAGCTGAATCAGATCTGGGATTGACATTGTGATCTTTGGGTTTGTTACCAATAAGAAAGATCCCAATAAAAATGCAAGAAGTGAATGAAAGTTTTTATGTGGAAAAATCAATACATTGAGAAAAGTTAAATTATATGAGGCCTGATGAGAACATTTTGTTTGATTTGTGGCAAAAGTTTTATTTGTCCTTAGCATGACTTTCGATTTTATTGGTTTGGAGACATCTGAAAGAAATTTCAGGAAAATATAAAATATAACTCTTTCATATTAGAGAAAACCCTTAAATGACTTTCTCAAAGAGCATCCTTTCATCCCAAGGCATTCAGAGAAGTTATGTCCTTCTGACCAACCTTCACGACCAGCCTTCAGGGTAGTGGCCAGATAAATACTGATGTTTTTTCCCAAAGAAATCCAGACATCTTTTCCTTCCAAAGCACTTAATTTGCTGCTCTGCAGACATCACCCTGGTGTCTTTGATCAGGCACTGAAGCAGGAGATGGGAAACAGCCTGCAACTGGAGGGAGCAGGTTACCCTTGTACCCGCAGGCAGGAATTGAACCTGTAACACGTACTGAGTGTTTGCAGTTCAGTGAAGGGCCCATTAGTGCAATATTTCCACTCACATCCATTTTCCTCTTCACTACTACTTACCTTTTATTACTTATCTTATTTATTACCTTCATCAGGCAAAAGTGTCCACAGGAAATCTTTCAGAAAATACAATTTCTGTTATGGGAGAATTTATAGCCCACTAACATTTTAAAAATTTTCAACTAAGAGAACCACACAAGCATTGGTTAATATATATTTTTAATGTCCTTAATGAATTTATATACAGCAATTAAAAACAAGGGAGTTAATTTAAAACATATGGTTTATATGCACAATATATCTTGGAATTAATAAAGCACAAGCAGACAGGTGAAAAAATATATGGAATGTGCCTTATGTTAAACACCATTTCTGGCAGAAGTCTATGTCAAAAGCACCTTATAATAATCTTTCTGTGCTGTTCTATCTCTTAGCATTTCTTTGTTCCAAGATCCTACAGCAATACTGAAAATGAGAACGCTCTGCTAACATGGAATCGATGTGTTGTTCAGTGGCTCTTATGAACATCTCCATCAGGGAGTAGTGGGCCTTCCTGCAATTGTTATATACGGATATTTTCTACACTAAGTATTATATGCACCCCCATTAGCCCAGAAATATTCACTGCTTGCAAAAGTAGGACTGCAGATGTGAGATACAATACTCTGCATAAAACCCACCAGCCCAAAACCAGTCAAATAACAAAGATCAAAAGTTGTTTTCATTCTGACAAGCTTTGAGTTGCTGTTTTACTGAGGAGGAAAGACTTGTGTAACTATTATTTATTTCAGGCTGAGTCCTTTGATCTGACATCTCCCTCAAACCTGCTCCAATGCCTGCTGTAATATGAAAGTTGAGAGTACATTTTTTCTGGAAGTAAGGTGTTTTCTGTGCCTTTTGAAGCTGTCCATCCAAGTTCTGATGTCAACGCTGAATTGCAGAGAGGAGAATCATATTAGACTTTTCTTGAGGCACAGAGTGAATTGACATAAATATGAGTTATCTGTTAATATTGCTGTTTTTGTTGCCTGGCCTGACGACTGTGACTTCTATCTCCAGTGCTGCCCGATATATTCAATCAAAAAAGAGCTATGTCATACCCATTTGGGTAAGCTGTTGTCAATAATTTCTTTGAGTCAGTTGATTCATTTTTATTACTGTTTTTGTTTTCTTTGAGCTGGTATTTCTGAAGCTTTTCCTTAACTCCAGAAAAACTATTTGAAATGAATGTATTTAATTTTTTTTGCAAAAATCATACTGTGACTTCAATTTCAAAATGAATTGACAAAAGTTAAGTGTCTCTATTTGTTAGAGTTGCTCTTCATGAATATTTGCAAAAAGAGTAAAAATTTCTTAAATATCTTTAACAGAGTGAACTAATAATTTTATTTCAAAAATCCATCATAATTACAATACTTGAATCCTTTCTTTCTTTCCTGCTGTAGAAAGAGATGAAGAGCTTTTAATTTTATTAGAGGACAGCCACTTCTTTGGTGTATATAACTGTTTTTAAAAGATTGCACAATTTTCAATTGCCAGTGCTTAAAATAAAAGATCATAAAATGAAAGTGCTTCTTCAAAGATATTTTCTTAATTTTTCCAAGCCTAACACTTAATTTTTCAGTTCAGTGTAGACATTGGGTTTGTTTTCAATCAAATGTTCTCTATTAGAAGTATGGCTGTACTTACTAAAATTTATATTATTTCTTCCTCTGGTTTATTGTGATTTTTTGTGCTTCTGTTAACCGAGAGCTGTCTGCTGAGACCACAACCCTACATTTCTAGATGCTTAAAGTAAAGCAACCATCACCCAGAAAATCTTCTAATCTAAATTACGCAGGCAAACAAAGCATGAGAAGAAATCAGTCAGATCCTTATTTTATTGCTCAGGCACAGAGGTGCATTGGAGATCAGTGTCAAAGTTCATATTGGAGTGTAAGGAAGATTAATTCTTCCCTCTCATAGCTGAAAGGTTCCCAGGGCTTACACTGAAGGACAGATTAGCACTGGATAACCAGGTATGAGCTGTGACCCCCTAGGTTCTGTACCAAGGTGATTTCTCTGCTTCCCTCTCCTATTAAGAATGTCTGAAACATGGCAGTGAGAAAAAACCCCCAGAATTCTCTGTGGCAAGCATTTGCATAATCCCATAGATTATATATTTCTCTTGCATTAGAGTATATTATGACAGATTTACTACAATATTCAATTATTACATTCACATGCTACGAGGTTTCTATAACATTTTAGTGTTATATAATGATCTCTGAAGTGCTCAGAAAGCATTGTTGCTTTCCTGTCTCTCCTACCTAGACCCTTTGATCATTCCAAGGAAACATTCTCATGGACTGACACTTCCCTCTGTTAAAATATATTTCCGAAGGAAAACTGGGTGATTGCTGCAAGCAGCTGTACTCTATAAAGAGTTGCAGGAAAGTTAAGAACTAGAGTTTCGTGTCTCTGGAGGGTTTACTTTCTAAGTACTGATGGGACGTGGCCCTACCAAATAGAAATGATTGGCATTCACACTGCCCATCTCTGAGATGAAGTCAGGAGCAGTTGCCAGTGCTAAAACCATGTCAGCTTCTTTCAGTGGGAGGAAAGGGCACTACCTGCTTGATTAGGCCAGATAAGATGCTGAGGAGTAATCCTCCTACGACTGAGAAAGTTGTGAACCCTCTGGGAGCAGGGATGGCAGCAGCTTGTACTTTTCTTCCCATCCATGAGCTCAGGTAGCACACAGTTACCTGTGCTTGCGGTGGAGAAGTCCCTAGCACAGCTTTGGATCAACTATCTCAGGGAAGATAATTTGCTCTTGTTCTCAGCAGGCTGAAATAAACGGATTCAAGCTCTGCATGGCTAAACCTTGTTTTGTGTTTTGAGTATTTCTAATTTATTTTGCAACCTTTCCTGTGGACTTGCCTCAAGCTGCATGATTTGATTTGCTTGCGCTATCCAACAGGCATGTGAACTCATGTGGCATTACAAATGGGGTAGATGGATATTTCTGCATGGAGCTTACAGCTTTGGAAGTACCTGAGTTTCCTGCTTTTTAACCCCCTTTTGGTGCACATGTGTGAGATTTTCTGAGCAGGAGGGAAGGGAGGCAATAGATCACCTTGCACACATGCTGCCTTTCCCCCTGCTATGGGAATTTACATAGTACTGCTAAGACAAAAGGATGGTACTATGAAAATGAAGGGTTTTACTCCTGACCTCCAGATTGGTGATGGAGCTTCCATTTCCTTGAGGCCTCAATATTCTCATGATCCTGCAAGAAAATAATAACTTGTTTGTGGGCTGGTAATTAAGTTGCAGGCCCAGCAGTTCAGCTGACTGTGTAGACAATAAATTTGGAGATAGTGCAGGAGAGCATCCTCTGCAGCTTTCTGGACTAAGAGCAGCTCTCTTGAAAAAGGCTTTCTCAGGCATGTTCAGACAGACACACCGATCCACAAGGTGCTTCTGAGATATCCACACCTGCTGAAAAGGGTGGAAGGTGGAGTGGGACTGGATGTGGAATCTCTTTTGCTCATTCGTGCTCTGGAAACCTGGTGCTGGCAGTGGGAAAGACATTTCTGTTGTTGCAAATGCTAATCAAGTGTCTACTACAAAGTCCAGAGGAGAAACGGGAAGATGATTAAAGGGCTGGAACAGCTCTCCTGGGAGGAAAGGCTGAGAGAGCTGGGGTTGTTCAGCCTAGAGAAGGCTCCCAGAAAACCTTCCGGTAGACTTCCAGGGGAGGGAGTTTATAAAAAGAGAGCAGGAGAGGGACTGTTTACAAGGGCATGGAGTGATAGGAGAAGAGGGAATGGCTTTAAGCTAAAAGAGGGTAGATTTTGATTAGGTATTAAGATCAAATTCTTCACTGTGAGGGTGGTGAGGCGCAGGTTGCGCAGAAAAGCTGTGGATGCCCCATTCCTGAAGGTGTCCAAGGCCAGGCTGGATAGGACTTGGAGGAACCTGGTCTAGTGGAAGGTGTCCCTGCCCCTAGAAGGAAAATTGGAAGGAGATGATCATTAAGGTCCTTTCCAGACCAATGCATTCTATGATTCCAGGCAAATTATGCAAATTAGTTCAATAATTACGTCTAGAAGGTAGCATAATATCATGCTTCTCTTATTAAATCCTGCACTTCCGATTAATTTATCCCTCTGTGATTTTAGTTTTAGGAAAAATATTCTAACCCTTACTAAGGTTGATGGGCTTTTAGTGTTTTATCTGAGGATCCTAATTCTCCTTTCTAGCTTGTTTTGAACCCCTGTTTCCTATATAATGCATGTGGGAACTGGTGTTCCTGAGGTTATTGCTCTAGCATAACTTGCTCCTGACATTTGGAATGAATTTGAAAAGCAGCTGAACCAGCTTTTGAAAGAAAGGCAGTAGTTCACTTTTGTAGCAGGTTTTGCTGACCCAGTGATATGGATGTATCACAGACTTCCAGAGAAGCAGCACAGAAGGTTACTCCATAAATTAGGCATAAAAAATGCAAAGAGAATTTTTTTCCTGCCTGGTTCAGGGATACAGAGCAGATGACTGCCTCTTACGTTGTCAGCAAGCTCCTCATAGATGTTTTTGTTGGCTGGTATTTTCAGTCTTATGAAGCATTTTCAGTCTCATTCAGCCACTCAGCCCCTGGCCAGACTGTGCAAAATTCCTTGTACATGCCTCCAAAGTATGGGAGAAACATGAACAAATAAGGCACTATGGAAAGAAAGAGGCTTCCTGGAGCTTTTCCTTGATTGATAAGTGTGATCATGCATAGGCTGGATGTGTCATCTCCAGCAGAAAAATGGGAGACCCTGCTACTCTCCAGATCTGCTTTCAGCTCAGGCTCAGGGGGTCTCAGATGGGTTCAAAGCCAGCTTTAAAGCTGTGTGGCTTTAAAGCTGTGAGTGACCCAGGAGCCCTACTCCATGACTGGGATAAAAGCTGGAAAGGGGGCTGGATTTGTTGTAGAATATCACAGAACCATAGAATACACTGAGTTGGAAAGGACCGCTCAAGATCATTTAGTCCCTCCTGGCCTCACACAGGACACCCAGAGAACCCCACCATGTGACGGAGAACATTGTCCAAACACTTGCTGGACTCAAACAGGCTCTGTGCTGTGACCACTTTTTCTGGGCAGCCTCTTCCAGTGCACAACCACCCTCTGGGGGAAAAACATTTTCCTCATATCCAGCCAAACCTGCCCTGCCTCCAGCTCCAGCCATAGCCTTCAGTCCTGTCACTGGTCACCAGAGAGGAGAGATCGGTGCCTGCCTTCTGAGGATGTTGAAGGCCACAATGAGGTCTCCCCTCAGTCTTCTCGAGGTTGAACAAATCAGGTGACCACACCCAATCGTTTCTTGAATAGTCCCAGGGATGGTGATTGCACCACCTCCATGGGCATCATGTTCCAAATGCTTAGCCACTATTTCTGTGAAGAATTCTTCCTGATGTCCCACCTGAACCTTCCCTCAGCTTGAGCCGATGTACTCTTGTCTTGTCACTTGTTACCTGGGAAAACTGCCCAGTCCCCACCTGGCCCCACCCTCCTTTCAGGGAGTAAATAGTGATAAGGTCTCCCCTGAGCCCCCTTTTCTCCAGGTTAAATCCCAGCTCCTCAGCTGCTCATCATAGGTCATGGGATCCAGACACTTCCCCAGCTCTGTTCCCTTCTCTGGACATGTTACAACCCCCTCAGTGTCCTTCTTGTTGTGAGGGGCCCAGAACTGGACACAGCCCTCGAGGTGACCCCACCAGTGCCCAGCACAGGGGACACTCACTGCCCTGGCCCTGCTGCCCACACCGTGGCTGGCACAGCCCAGGTGCCTTTGGCCTTCTTGGCCCCCTGGGCACACCTGGCTCACGTTCAGCTGCTGTCACCAGCACCCCCAGGTCCTTCTCCACTTTCCACTCACTCTTGCCCCACCCTGTGGCGCTGCAGCTGTTGTTGTGACCCAAGGGCAGGACCCAGCCCTTTGCCTTATTGAACCTTGACATAGCCCTGGTTTTTCAGCCTGAGATGTTTTGATTTCTAAAACTCAGTTCTCTCAGAACTTTCTGTAAACAAAAACAGATGTTTTTGTTAACTCTATCTTGTTTTCATTCTTCTTTGGAGGTGGAGACAATTTGATGTCTCTCTGTGTTGGCCAATGCGATTGAATGGGTGTTACTTTTAACACCAATCAGTTTAGCTCTAGCGATCTAGTATATAAAGAGGTCAAATTTTTAATAAACTCAGTCTTTAGCCTTTTGACAAATTCTGGAGTTGTGTGGTCTGATTTTGTGTCCAACAGTGACACCTCACCATTAATCTCAGCTCACCCATCCAGCCAGTCCAGAGCTGAAATACATTCTTTTAAATGAGACCAGATGGGATCAGAGGGGATCCTTCAGGCACTGAAAACCTGGATTTAAAAATGTATTTTGGTATATTTAGATGTCAGCTGGAGGTCTTGAAAGGCTTAGAGCACATTCTTCACAAGTTTTGCAGGTGGAATTTCTTTGCATAATTATACATATCTCTGTCTGACCAAATGTCTGTCAATGGCAACAGGAGAGAAGTTGGTGATTTTACAGAAAGTTTTGTCTGATTGCAAAGTAGAGGAGGTGAGAAACAGCTCATATGTTTTATTTGGTAGTGATGCCCACGTCTCTTTACTGACTTTGAAGAGATCTTTCATGACTAAATGATGTTTAGGGAACTCTAATGTAGGTTTCTAAAGTTATGGATCCCACATTAAGCAGTGAAATAAATTCAGAAATCAGGCACTTGGTGAGCTGAGGCTGCCCTTGGACTTTTTCCGATGCAGGTGGTAAGTTAATGAAAAAGCGAATGGACAAATAAGCCTGGCTGGGTGAATGAATAAAGGAATGTGACTACCAGAGGACAGTGTTTGCTTCTACAGTTCCTATCCAGAGATGCTCTCAACATACCTTCTGGACTGCAGTGAGTGAATCCTGATAAGTTCCACCTGCAGCTGGTGTCTACCAGGACTCCCAGCTCAGCTGGGGCATGGAGAGGTGCAGCAGCTGCATTTCCATAACAGCCACAACAGGATTATCCCCAAACCTCCTAAAAGCACCCTGGGTGACTCCTGAAGAGGCCATACAGAACTGTATGTTAAAGACAGGGATGAACTTCAGAGAGAGGGAATTAAAATCAGAGCCACTCAGCTCCCTCTGCCATAGTTTGCTATATGAAAAGTGGGAATAGTTTCACTGTTGATAGCCTTTAACATTTTGTGTATGCAGATCATAAATTCTTAACAATGAGTTTTATCTCTTGTCTCTACAATAAGGGTTTAATCCCAGCAGGAGCCTGTGGTTTTCCAAGTAACTCAAATAGTGTGGTATGTGATTTACTTACTCATAAGGAGGCAACTCATTTGTATCTATTCTAGAATTTAAAAAGACCATGTACCCAGTACTCTGCCCACCACGATAATGACAATAGCAATTCCCAAACATACCACATAAAATGGTTAGATTTATGAGGGTGCCTGGTGCTTTTTTGGACTCAGTTCTCACAGATGTCCTGACAATAATTCAACTCCACTCTTCCCCCACCCCTGCCAAACCTTAACAAACTTTACTGTGTTGGAACTGCAAACAATTTCTTAGATACATGGCTCTGAAATAAGTATTCTAGACAGTATGCTTTTTATTAACTTTAAAAAAAAAAGAAGAAAGAAAGAGAGCGTTTCAGTACTGCTAGGTCTCAGCCAAGGAGCATGTATCTTTTAAAATGGTAGAATATGTAATCTTAATTTAGAAGACATGGGGCCTTTGCCTTGGGATTTCAGGATGTACAGAAGGTTCAAAACAAGTTACTAAAACCCAAAAGTTAAACATAATGATCTTAAAGGAGGACATATACAAATGCAGATAGAAAAGATGACTTTAGAATGAAGCAATAATTTTGTCAAATGGGACTAAAACTGCCTTAATGAAGTGTCAGAAGGAGCACTTTACGAGGAACCAATTCAACCTTGGTCACCAAGAGGTGAGTGAGAGGAGGCTCAGTGTCCAGGACTATGCTCAGTTCCTGGTGGAAGCTGGCTTGGTGCTCCCACCCTCTCAGACTTTATCTGCAGATTGATGGTGGGACCCTGTCAGCTGGGAGATGCTTCTCACCTCCTCTGGCTGGGAGGCTGGACAGTGATGGGGATCAGCACTGGTCTGGCTCCAAAGCCTGGTCTAAAACCTTACCTGGGCTGTCAGCATGTGCAAGGCTGCACAGGATTTACTGTCAGAGCTGCGCTTTCAGCTGGATGGCGCTTGGCTTGGTGGGCGTCTGGGAGACTTCACAAGCTTACATCTCTGTGCCTGCTGGGAGGCACAAATGGGCCATAAACTGATTGCACATGAACATTGGAAGTCTTCCCTAGCCTGGACTACATGGGCTGCTTTCATTGTATTGGGAAGGAAATACTGCAGATGTACCCAGAGAGAGGTGAGGCCTGGCTCCGTCCCTCAGACAATGGGCTGTAGCCAGGCTGAGGGGCAGAAGCGCTCAGTCCTGAGGGGGTTGATGCAATTCTGGGTACAAATTCAGTGCATGACTCTAAATGCATGCAGAAATATTAAAGTAATTGATTTTTGATGCAGAGAGCAAAGCAGGGCTGCACGTATTTTCCAAGGGTGAGTGTGCCATTGGCTTTCAGTTCCACTTCTCTTGCAGACCTAGTTTTTGGTGATAAAACAGCCATAAATCATCTCCTTTTAGCAAAGAAGAAGCCACTGGATTTCCTCAGTTCACAGTTTCTCATTAGAGTCCCTGAAATTTTAGCTTGAATTTAAGCAAAATATACCAGAGCTTAGCACAGCAGCAACAAAGCTTGAATCTTAGGGATCTGGAAGACGCCCTTATAGGAGGGAGTTGGACCTGTGAAGGGTTTGGGGGCTGAACTGCATTTGCAAAATGTGCTGAGAATTGAGTGGATCAGTTGGAGGTGTTTTATTCTTGTGTAAGCAGCTACCACATTATCTTAAACATAAATCTTGCCCTCTCAATTTCGTAAACACTCAGCATGTAGCAGGACTTGCTTAATTTTCTCATTCGATTACCTGTCTCTATTTAATAGGAACCATGGAATTCAACAAACTAATTCAAATACATTATAAAACTAATTAGCTGGAACTACTGTGCTTGGAAGAAAATGTAGGTTGCCATATGCATATGGCATCAAATATGCACTTTGGTTTCTATTATGGTGATGGCTTTGTATCAGCAGCAGTCACAGATTGGCAGACAAATGAGAAAGGATTTCAAATGCAGCTTTAATTGATGAAATAGGTTATGTGGAAATTAGAATCCTGCCTCTCTGCAATTGTCAGTCACACACTGTGAGTTTCCAGCTTTTGAAGTACATTTTGCAGATTTTCTGCTGTGCATAATTTAATGCACTTTTCTATGCCCCTGCCTCCCAGCCTTGTCCTCCCCACAAGGACTGACAAATTCTGTATCAAAGTGAGAGAGAAAAAACCTCTGCCTCTATAATGGGCTGAATTACCATCTGGATCAGAAAGGGTTGCTCCTTAGTTGTCTCCCAAGATACAAATGGGCCAGCTCAATGTCTGCTTATACCAGCTTTGTCATCCTGGTTCAAACTACTGAAGAAAAAAATGGGGCATATTCTCAGCTGCTTTAAATGCATAGAATTCCTGTGACTTTAGTTAACCTATTCAGATTCACACTAATTGCTCCAGAAATAATTTAAGGCCAGAAAAGTTTATTATGTTCATCCAGCATGACAACGCGGGCCATAGAACTTCATCAAGGAATTCCTGTGCTGAATCCCACAGGTTATGGGTGAATCAGAGCATAACTTTTAAGTAAGACATGCAAGACTGGAAGATTGTCAAGAATAAGTGACTATAAACCCAAGATATGCTGTGGTTGCTGTGAGATTACAGAATTGAACCCAACTTAAGAACTCTAACAAGGAGAAAACTCATCACATATCACTGTTAATCACTCTTGATTCCCTCAGCGACAAAAATACACTTGTGTTTGCATTTTGACATTCCCCAGGGCTGCAATACATCTATTGGATTTGATTAGCCCTCCATCAGTGATATTGGAAAGCTCTCTACATATCAGATATCTTTTCCTTGCACAGAGTATTTTAGTTCCTGATAAAGATATTCCCTTTGTTTTCCCCATATTATTAGGATTCAGTGAGCTCCTAAAGGCACAGATAACCACTCCTGGCTTGAACTATCAGGAAGTCCAATTCCTAGAGAAGATGAACTTGAGGAGCTGTTTAGAAACTCTACATGACTATGGGCAGCTCCCCACTCCCTGGTGCTGGAAGTGGTTATGCTCTGGGGTAACAACTGGTGATGGAGATGGAGATACAGAACAATTTGTCTTTTCTCTAGAGTTTCAGGAAAAATTTAGCAACCCAGAAGGATGCTGCTGTGCATGCAGGCAGTGCAACTCACACCATAGGTGGAGACCTTGCTGTTTCAGGCTCTGGTGAGAGCCTAAGCTTCTGCTGAAATTACCACCAGCAGATCAAGGGGTGGTGGACACTTGGGGAGATTCAGTGTGTCAGGTACTCCTGTAGAAGCCTTGTAGAAAAGAGGGATAATGTGTACGTCTCAAACATGGACAGAGGGATAGCTGTGAAGCCAACCAAAGATCATTGATGATAACATACTGTGAGAAAGAAAAGGACGTGGCTGCAGAAGGGGCCATACAGGGATAAGGCAACATTATTTTCTAGGACAACTATACTTGTTCTGGCTCCTGGAGATAAGCACAGTAGAGCAGAGGGTAAGAGCAGGAATGAGTCTGAGAAATGTGCATGGACTGTATGGGAGTGCAAGACCACCAAAGACCCCCAAAGCTGCCTGTTCCATTTCCAGAAAAAGTCTAGAAGAATGGATGGCACACAGCAACAAATTTGCACAGAAGGCTGTCAGCAGACCCTCAGCTTACAGAAGCTGCCACTGACTTGGTCCTTGGAGCTTCATATTGATTTCAGCGGAAATATGCCAACCTCCATTGTGGGTTATGGCTGTGATCCTCCACATCCTCTGTCTCCCAAGTATTGCCACTTCACTTCTGCTTTGTGCAGCTGTCAGACCCAGGTTGAGGGTGCAAGGCAGTGGAGAGCCTAGCTATTTATTTGTTTGTTTAAATGTCTTAATTTTCTTTTTTTTTAATGGTCAAATTACAAAACAAGTGGTATCTCACCAAATAAATAGACTCTAACCCTGGTGCCAACAGGCAGGGCTGAGAGGCAGACCAGCCACTGGTGTAACCAATGTGTGGAGTGAGAGGAAGCCTGACCAGGGAGGGATTGATTGAATTGGCTGCTTTGCTCCAGCTTTGCCCCTCGTTGCTCTTGCTTCCATCTGCTCCATGTGCATCATCCTCAGGAGCAGCTGATGCAGAGCAGACCAGACACATTCACAAGTCCTAATAGCCACAGATGAAGCGTCTGCCATTCTGGACTGCTTTCTGGGCTCTCCAGGACATGGATGGGACAGCTGAGGACGAGACAGTTGTGGATGGAGCCTACTCACATGGCACTGCTCAGTGAAGTCCTCTGCTCAGTCTGGTTTGGGAGATGGGATCAGCAGATAAGGAAACATGTCCCTGGTTAGGAGGTGACGAAGGTGTGGATTCTATCTCATTTGCAGCAGGAAATTGAAGGGGCAGATACTTGCTTAAGCAAATAATTTGGTTGTTGCTGCTCCACTTCAAGTTATTTGCTTAGTGGTTGATAGCTGCACCTTGTCAGTGGCTGAACACTGGCCACATACAAGCTGGTTCAAATCTACTCTCTTATATCTCCCAGTTAGGACTTGTATCAAGATTGCACCTAGTTCCCAGGTGAATATTCTGGCCTCAAGACTCAAGACTCTTGCTTTCTACATGTTCTTTTTTTTTTCCTTTCTTTTTCTTTCCCTTGGAGGGACTAGATGAAGAAAGAAAAATAGGGTTTTATTTTTTGTGAATTAAATTTTTTCTCATACTTCCAGTCAGCCTTTTATTGCAAGCCAAATGTTCTTGTACACATAAAAGATGCAAAAAAAGAAGAGAAAATTACCTTGAAGTTAATGTGACTGCCTTGGTGATGAACCTGTCATATCGTTGCCCTTTATTTTCCCTCAAGGCCGATAAAATAGATGTTTGACCATTTCTTGGAGATGTTGAAAGGTACCTGAGAGCTTACAGGTTGCTGTATTCTCGTGCAGAAGCCAGCTGGATGGCAAGTACTTAGTCACTTTTGCACATATATAGCCATTTTCGCAGACTCTCACAGACTGTTATGAAGTGTCAGCTGTATTGATGATTTCATGAATGAAAGATAACTCTTTGTTTTGATTCCATCTATCCACACAGTTTCTGCTGAGTTTGAGGAGTTTCAAAAGAAATACACTTTCCTGTTATGTACAGTCTTTCAAAATGGTGTAATTATCTCAAAGACAGCATGTGCTATAAGCCCTGTAGAGAACTCTGTGAAAATCCCTACATTGGTTTCAGGCCTTGAACCAGAACTACATTTTAGTGAAATGGTTGTTTGCACATTTGTGCCTTCTCGAGCATCAGAAGGCACTGGCTTTCACTGGACATGTCCTATGAAAAACCTTCCACCTGCTCTAGAAGCACTTGTACCCCAGTGGCTCCAGTATGAGTCATGTCCTTTGTTGTTTCTCCCAGGGAAGCAGGGATAGGATGTGATAGAATACGCAGGAATGGTTCAAAGCTGTGCCAGGGGAAGTTTATGCTGGACATTAGGAAGCATTTCTTCACCAAGAGGGTGCTTAAAAACTGGGACAGCATTCTTGGAGAGGCAGTCAGTGCCTCAAGTATTTTAAGAGGCAGTTTTAAAGATGAATTTGAACAATGCCCTTCCAACATCTGGGTGAGTGAAGTACACAGAAGCCCCCCTGCTCAAACCATTTCTACTGGCTGTAACAGATTTGGATCCTCTACCATGGCAGGTGTAGGGATGACCCATGGCAGGTCACTGGGTACAGCAAACATCTGCTCTGGATACTGAGAAGTGGCTGAGGTGAGTCTGTGGGTTGCAAATTGTTTAGGTATAAAATTAGGCATGGAAGAAATTGCGCGCCATGATCTCAGAATCATGGAATTGTTGGGTTGGAAAGGACCTCTGACTGAGATCATCCAGTTGAACCCCCCTGCCAAGGCAGGGTCACCTGGAGCAGCTGACACAGGAACATGCCCAGGGGTTTTGGAATGTCTCCAGAGAGGGAGATTCCAGGCCCACCCTGGGCAATTGTTCCAGTGCTCTACCACCCCCGTAAAGAAGTTCTTCCTCATGCTGAGGTGGAACTTCTTGTGTTCCAGGTTATGGCCACTGCTCCTCCTCCTCTTGCGGGGCATGGCTGAAAAGAGTCTGGAGCCATCCTCTTAACATCCACCTTTGAAATATTTGTATGTTTCTTAGTTTTCTGTGCCCCCAGGATAGGGGCAGCCTTTGGGAAGGGAGGATGTGACCACTCCCAGTCACAAGACCCTTGTTCAAATCCTTTGTGGCCTCAGCTGTCCTGTGCCTACCTTTTCCCAACAGACTTTTCTCCTGCTAATGCAGCACTTAGGATCTTTCTCAGCACTAGCACACATATAACATGTGGGAAGGAAGTTATTGTTCAGATTTGTTTACTCTCGCTCCCTCTGGGTTTGACAGAGTGCCAGGAAGCAGGTGCATCATTTGACAAATGCCTTACTGTGGCGTCTGCCTCCCCTCTTGTAATTTTCAATGGATTGATGTACAGCATCTAAAATACAGGAAATTCGGCTTATTGACAATTTGATTTCTCAGTTGCTGGAAGAAAAAAAAAAAAGGTACTGAACAGCATTAGTGGAGCAGATGGGGAATTTACCAGGTGCATCTGTAACTCCGTAACTATGGAACATTCCTCCTGTGCAGTTACTTCACCCGGTGCTAGCTGCATCATGCACTAATGAAATCCTTGAGCACAGGACCTGTAAGAGAAAGCATACTGCTGAATAAAAGCTGTTGTACCCCCTTCTACTCACAGAAAAAGAGAGGTCTCCACATCAATGGCTTCTTCAATTTCCTGACCAAAGGGGATGGAAGGGAAGATTGCATAACTGATGAATGTGGTAGGCAGGGTGGAGGGAAGGAAAAGTAAACACAGTGCTACTTTAAAGCAATATGAGGAAAATGGGTGGTTTGGGGTAGAAATTCTGATTTCTGTTCTCAATCTCTCCCTTTTATTTTTTTGTTTTCTTTCTAAATTTACTCAATCTAGCCAAAATATTTTGCTTTCCTTGGCCTCCATTATGCCATGGTCTTCATCTCACCCAATGGTTCTCTTCTGTGTGTCACATGAGTCCTTTTCTTGCATGTCTTGTGCCTACCTTATCTTCACGAGATGAGGAGAACTACATGTTAATCTTCTCACCCAGCTGGAGTTCACTGCTTAAGCCGTGCCTTGTTCCACCCATGTCCAAACTGTTTTCCTTTGTGCTCCTCACACAGGGACTCCTATTTCACATCTTTTTGCTCTTCCATGGATACAAATGCACTGCTTAGAAATTCATGCCAAAGAATGAGCTAGGGCCAAGTACCACTGATTTTTCATGCTACATAACTGCCAGTATATGCCTAGGACAGATTTATGCCATCTCAAGATGCCACTGGCCAGACAAAACCTAGGTAAGGCTGAGGGAAAATCATACTTCAGGGAATAAAATGCATGTTGGGCTGCGTATTCAACACCAAACTAGGTTTGGATCCTGCCTTTTTACACCATCCTCCAATGCTATCCCTGGAAGCTTCATCTCCTTGAATGCCCCACACATATCCTCAAGCCAGTGCCACAACTCACAGCACCTACCCTGATTTTCCTGATACCAGAACAGCAACCTCATGGGGTGGAAGGGCCCTCACAGATTTTGAGCTGGGATATGCACAGCAAATAACAATAAATGTATCTTCAAGCCACCTCAGGGAGCACAGAGCTATGAAGTGTGCTAGAGGGCAAGGTGAGCTGTTTTGTCTTTTGCTTTATTTAGCAGTAGAACTACATCTGCAAGTTCTTCTTGTGACAAGGGCCATTGTTTTGGGTTTGTAGTGATGCTGCATTGTCTCTCTTTTTTCTTCTTTTGTATCTTTTTTACTTTAATTTTTTAAGGACGTACAACCTGATAGAGAGCAGAGGTTTGGAGAAAGATCCTTGGCCCTTTACAGCCACCTTGCGCTGTTTCATAAAAAAAAAAAAAAAGAAGCAAGCTAAAGCAACCTGAAGCTTTCTTCCTGGGCACAAGGAGAAGTTACAGAGCCAGTCAGGGGTACTGGATGGAGGGAGCTGATGCCTGGTGTGATCCTTACCCATGGTGAAAACATTTGGAGGAATCACACAGAGGCACCTGATATAGATGGGGAAAAAAAAAAGAAAAAAAAAAAGCAGTTCTCAGAAAATACAATTTTTCTGCTATTAATAAGTGAAGACCCACTCTCTGGCCTGGAGGCCAACTGGCAAGGGCTTGTAATAAACCATGTAGCTTCTTGACATCAAGGAAAGCAAATTTAATGTCGAGCTAAATTCATGCTTCTCCTTTGCTGATAAATTCAGCTCGTTTCCTGCTGTTCAGCTGGAACAAATGCTTCCATTCCCAGTGCCCAGATATCAAGCTCAGGAAATAGCTGAAACCCTGGAAGGGCCTTTTTTTTTGCCTGCAATACCTAAAGAAATGTGGGATTTTTTTGTCACTTAAATTGTTTTAAGACTTCTTTTTTGTCATTTAACCTGTTTTAAGACTATCTTTTTCCCTGGGAAATAACTTTCATTTGGTAATTTCTCACAGTCATATGAGTTTTATTTAAAAATGCATATATGAATGAAGAGTTGGTTTTAGTGACATCAACAACAGAACCAGAGAAACAGTTACATAATGCTTTTATTTCATCTACTTACACTTGTTTTAATCAATTAATATTTATGGTGGACAACTAACTCCCATGGGAGCTGGTTGTGCTGGACTTGGAGTTTGAAAATACAGCTGCAATAATTTAGTTTGTTTGCTTCCAGAAGCAAAGATGTTTTTCTTGCAGCAGAGAAAAGAGGAAATAATGAGAAAAGGAGCATAATGAGAAATCTAAATACTATCATATTTGTACACTGAGGTGAAAATACAGAGGAATCATCTTCCTGTGGATTTGCTCTGCTCTTAAGCCATTAGAATTGTCTTAGATCTTTGCATCTGGTCTCTGCACACAGTGAAGAAAGGAAGCTGAGATAAAGGCTGGGTCTTCTTCTTAGACCAAGGCTAAATGAGGCTTTTGAATTAGGGAAAAAAAAAATCACCATTTCCATTTAAATTTTCTGAAGAATGAACTGTTATTAAAAAGCACTCAATTGTCAGTCTGGCAGTTTTTCCATTGCAAAGCAAACTTGTATCCAGAACTGTGGAGTTCCTACACTGGAAGCTATTTTAATATCTTGGTCCCAAATCTTCTCACACAAAAGAAATCTCCATCAGACCATGAATTTGTTTATAAGGGTAACCCTCTCTCACTAAAACAAACAGTGCAGTTTTACAAGAGAGTGTCATATTTTTCTGAAAAACACATTGCAGTTCAATCAGTGAAAAGAGCATTTTTTGAATGGCTGCTGCAGAGAATGTCTGGAAAATCCCAGTGGAGGAATTTTACAAAGAATAATTCTGGACTAAGCTATCGAGCCCCCTCTGCTGAGGCCTAAGAAAATAAGACTATACTCAGTCTTGTGAAACACCATGGATTTCCAGCTAGACTCTATGAAATTTATAACACAGGTGAAAATGAATTCTTTATGTATCATGTCTGTCTCTCTACACTTTTCTACTGTCACGGATCAGGTGTGGCTGTGCCGAAGTTGTCAGAGTTATATTGCATGAACTAAGTTTGAGAAGTGATTTGGAGTCTACACTGGGTTTGACATTACCTTTGTAACAGGGCAGATGCTTGTCTAGAAGGCTGTGGATGGACTTTGGTTGTGCTTCATTGCTCCCTAGACCAGCAGCAAGCTGACAGAGAGGAGATGGAAACAGTGAATCGGGACATAAATCCCACCCATATAAAATTCACAGATGAGGAGAAATCTGCCTTCATGAAGCCCAAGAATCTCATTTTTACAGTATTAGATAAGCTGGGAAGATGTTCTTCCAAGACACAGCAGCAGAGTGTGATGATTATTAGCTCAATTCAGTGCCACAATTACTACAGGCCATTTAGCACAAATGTTTCCCCTGTTGCCATCTATTATTCCACTAGCTTCAAAAATGTCAGTGTGAGCAGCTGAGAGCACTGCACATCATGAAAGAAATATGGTTATATGTGACCAACAGCTCAGCCACACATTTATAATGCAAAACCTCTGACAATACCTTTCTCCTTGTATATTTAGGAAAAGGCTACCACCGAAATCAGATGTTGGACCAAAATTTGATTTCTATCGTCATTGTTAGTCAGTTGCTTATCACATGAACAATTGTTCTGGCCTCCTGAATTTGCTTCATCTCACCTGTTTTCTTAATCTAAACTTCACTGTCCAAATCTGAGCCACTCACCTTGGATTATTTGCAGACCTGCCAGAGGATAATTTTTTCTCATCCTAAAATAGACATCTGGGACGGCATACAGAACCACTTGTTTGCAAGTAACTAGGTGAATTTGTTCATCTTACCCTAAATATAACAACAACAACAACAACAACAACAATAATTTTATTACTTTGTATTCTAATCAAATAAATTCACTCTTCTCTCTTAAAACCTTCCTAGCAGAGTGACCCTGGGGAGGCTGGGAAGATGTGGAACTTCAGTTCCTGAGGGAAGAGCAGTCAGAAGAGGAGGCACTGCTCCCTCCTGGCATTGCACAGCATCCTTCACTCAAATCCCTGGGATCCACAGCATGTGCAGTGTTACTCCACCGAGCTGCAGAGGGATTTGGGTACCTACTGCTAATTTGGGAGATATGCCTTTCAGTGTTAACAGTCAGCTGGAGTATTTCTGCCAGTCGACTAAGGAGAAACACACCTGAACTTCCAACCTCCCTTTGGGATTGTAACAACAGTAGTTGTATTTATTTAACAGAAGTAATTTGAGTGTTTAAACTAAATATATTAATTGAGACCTGGAAATAATCTTTACTGGGTATTTTAAGCTGTCTACCTTGAAAAGGAGTCCAAGCTCACCGCGCAGAATGGTTTGCAGAGATGGGCACTGAATTTCTCCTCTAATAAAGGGCAGCAGAAATGATCACTCTCTAAATGCAAAAGGGAGATAAAGTTATGAACCTACAGGATGCTCAAATCTCTCTAAAAAGGCTCTTAAAGATGAGATCCTGTGTGATGGTCAAGTAATGACACTCAAAACCAGAAGCAAGGTCACTGAAGAGCCCCCTCGGCACTGCAGCCTTCACACTATCACCACCTCAGGGAGCACACAGGCTGATGCTCAAACCTCCAGCCCTGTGCCTGGTCACACTGTGATGGTAGAGCTGACTCCTCACCTCTCCTGTGCAATCCCCTCAGGCAGAAGAGAGGAAGGGAACAAACACTGATCCCCCCAAATGTCAATTGGCTCGGTGACCAACAGGGAAAAAAAAAAGCATTAAAGTGCATTCCATGACAGAAAACAAAATGAGAATTTGCTGGGTGGGTCAATGGTGTCAGGCTTTGCAAATCCTGGCTTTAAAGAAATTACTCAGAAACCCATGTAGCTCCCAAGAAAGTGCTGAGGAGGCTCTTGAAGAAATCCCATTTCAATTTGCTTATTTAAGTTAGTAGAAAAAAGACCTCCTTGTTATCTAATTTGTTGATGAGTTCAGACACTTTCTGGAATGATTTCTTGCATAATTTACCTTATTGATACATTATTTATAAGTCCTCATTCAATTTCGGGCTCAGGGTTTGGATGTGAGTCTTACATAATGAGTAGCTGGTGTCACCTCGTGTCAGAGGAATCAAAAGTGGTTTTGACAACCCTGGGATTGTCACTAAAACAGCAATATAATCAGAGTTAATTTTTCACTGCTGAATCTTTACAAAATGCTCCCCTGCCATTCCCTCCCAGGAATCTAATAAATTATAATGTCCTTTACCTGTTGAAGAAAACAACTTGCTAAGGAGCAGCAGTTCCTGGCTAAAATGCTCCATAAACTGACATCCAGTATTTGTGACTGGAAAAAGTGCTTTCGTGATGTATTTTTTAAGATGACATATTTCCTTCAAGTTTAATCTGGATACATGGATATGGGAAAACCCATGGTGTTTGCACCGTGGTCTTCTGAACATGGGTATTCTGCAGACTCCTCAGTAATACACATTGAATTTAAAGAATTCAGTGAGCCTTTGGATTCTACACTATCCCTGGGAGCTCAGGATTTCCTTTCACTCTCTGGAGAAGTGGTTAAAAATATATATACATACCGAGAAGAGTGTATGTATATTGACAGAGTATCCTCTCACTGTGGATGGGAAACACCCTCTAGTGACAGGCACATAATACATTTTGATAGAGAAAGGGGATGAATTGGTTGCTAGAGATAATAAATCATTTTCTCTTGTTCAAAAGTCTGGAACTAAATAGCAAAATAACTGTTAAGCCTGTCCTGCTGTGAGCTGAAATATTCTGTTTCTGCCTTGTTGTTTTGTTTAGCAAAGCAGTAAAAGAATTATTAGTTGAGGTATATTCCATGCAAGTTTGTTTTCTAATCTGTCAAGCTTTGAATCAGACTGGCCTTATTAATGTAAGAATCATTCACAGTGTTCCCTGTGAAGTGTGCTTGGTATTTTGGATGGCATCAAATCCCTGCCTGTCATAAGATACACCGTAGGAGCTTTTGCTGCTAACTTCAGGCAAAGTGAGTTTTGAGTTTTCAGCTGTATTTCAATGACTGTTTAGAAATAAAGATATGGGTTTGAAACGGGTTTTCAATTTCCCTTCAAAAGGAAATCATTGCCTCTTATTTAAAAATTGCTAGATTTGTACCCGTAGTGACAATACTCATGGCGCGCTGCTCTTCATAGAATGTGTGTGAAGAATCATGTTAAAGTTCCCTCTGATGCCCAAATACCAAGCATCTTGTGCTGTACTGCTTTTTGGAAACAGATGCTTCATTCTTTTTGCCTGATGACTTCTAAGAGATTAGTGGGGACTATGGTCACATTTCCAAATGTCCCTGCACCCTTCAGCACCTCACACTGTTTGAAGAAAGGGCAAGAGCAGATTCCTTCCAATTCTCAGACTTGTGCTTTGCAAACAGTATTTTTTTAAGACATTTTTAAATTATTCATTTCTTTTAGAAGCTGGATTTGGATTCATTGAGCATTCATAATGAAGATTAATAAAACCCTCAATCTCTACATAAACAGACAATCACCTAGTTTCAAGTAGGTTGGCAGTAAGTCAGTGGCCAAACATTAATTGTAACCCCTTTGCTGAATCCCTGTTGGAGTCTGAGGGACATCACTCCCCAGCCCTCTCCATAATCACCCTTCCACACCAGTCTAGTGGGATTTTTTTAAGTGGTGTATTTAAAGGTGTCAATACAATGGCTTCTGCCTGCCCTCCATTTGCACTTGCAGGTTTGTTTATGCACTGAGGGCTGCTCCCAGCTCCAAGCTGTGCCTGGCGAGCCTGGAAGTGAGCAAACACTTTCTGCTACAGATCAGGAGGCAGCAATGCAAACAAACTGTCCTCGTCAGCAACATTCCCTCAGGTGAAGACAGCCCATGAAGGGAAAGAAAAAGTGAAGAGAGGTGGTTGGGACAGGTACTGTGTTTTGAGAGCCATCTGTCACTGCCAGTGAAGTGCATCTTTCCAAGTACACCTTCTCTTGTCACTCTTGACACCCAGCCTTGACACCAGGGATGGATCTGAGCCAAACCAGAGAACTCCTCAGAGGGCAGGAGCTTGTGCACATACTGTACTTGAGGAAGGAAGGATGAGCTACAACTTTGGCCACTGGCAGCTGTCTAGCTTCTGGCTTTTCCTGGTCACAGTGTAAGCTCTGTGCCCACCTACCACCAGCCCAGACTGTGCAAAACAGAGCATGGATACATGCTGTGTTATCCAGCCCCCTCATTGCAGAAAACATTGGCACAGAGGTCTCTGGAATGGTTTTTGCCTTCATTTTGTGAGACTGGGATAACTGAAGCATCCATCCTGACTGGAGTTGGCCAGAAAAATTTGCTTCCTTTTTTTTTCCTGACCCCTTTCATTCTAGAACGTTTGCTGCAATGGGGTTTGAAGAACGTAATTTAAGAGAGTTTATTCATATTGATGGAGAAATTGTCTATACTAAGAACAGCAGATAAAAGTGTAGAAGTTGTACTGCCTAGGAGAAAACCAGCAGAGGATTCAGAAATGTTGAAGATGCCCATTTCCACTGTGCTCTGATAAGGGAAAGATGCTCACCTGAGCCAGGGGGCTGCAGATGAATCACAAGTTGAAAATCCAGAGAGGGCAACCCCCTTGTAAGACCAGTCTAGCAGCTGAGTGCAGGTCAGAACCAGTCCCCAGGATGCTAATGCAGGCTGCCCTGGCTTCCAGAGCTGACTCCTCTGGTCACACTCTGCTTTTTTTTTGTTGCAGCTGCCATCCTGGGCAGTGTTAGCCTTCCACTGGTGTTGGCATCCCGAGCAGGACCACTCCCAAATCCTTCTTGTACCCTGAATTATATGCACACTGGACTTCTGTTTATCTAACAGAGGGCTGTGACTGTATCTTTCAGAGGGTCTTGACTGTGGCCCAGTATGCTTCAGATTTCACAAGACTGACAGTGCCAGACTCCATTTGGTTAGGGAACACCTGAATGGCAAAAAAAGGGTGAAAATAAGAACTTTAGAATTTATGGGCACCCATTAGCTAAGTCACTGTGACTACTTCTGGTCTCAGGTCACCTTTATAAATTAATGTTCTGAAGATTTTGTGCACAGATTTTAAATTTTTTTTTCTTTTCTCATGTGCCACTTGTGCACAGGTTTATCTTTTCCACTGGTTGTACAGGAGAAAGCAACACAAAAACCATCCCTTTGACTTGGAATGAAAGCTTCATTCAAACTTGCTGGATAGCAAGAGGCTTTTCTTTGAGTTCCTGAATTTTAGAAATAGTCTACTTGCAGCAGATGTATCAGTGGCTTGCTAAATGTCAAAATAATAATGATGATAATAATAATAATAATGTAAAAAAAAAGAAGAAGGTGCTGCTTAAGTTACTTGGAATAGGAAAGGAAAAGAATACTCTTATGCATTTCTGGGTGTTTTATTTCTTGAAACTGCTAGAATAAAGCCAATTTTGCTGTGTTATCTCACTGTGATTGCCAGTTAAATAGAAGAATTTTGATTTGTTGGAAGCTGAGGAAAAAGTTCTAAGCTCAGTTTTTGGAGGATATACATTCAAACCTTATGCCTTGGCTTTATCCCTCAGATGGGTAATTTCTGAGGTTTGGTAAATATAATCAAAAGGGCATAGGCATATCTTGCTGCACCAGTTTCTAACAGCATGAGCACGTGGATTTTGTGATGATTATGAAACAATTCTGTCATATTTGCAGGCCTATTTGCATTGCATTTTCAATGAAAGTGAAGCAGAAAAAAAAAAAAAAGAAAGGAGACACCTCAAAGGAAGAATAGAAAACTAAAAATACACCCACCCTCTCTGTGTTTTCAAGCTAGAGCAGAGCATCGGAGATGAAAGAATCTGCTTTTCTTTAATCTCCCAGTGCAGCTGCCTCGTCTGTTGCCTGCGATGTGTCTGTGTCACAGGAGAAAGTTTCACCTTTCTCCAACAGCCACATCCTTCTGACAGCTCTGATAAACAGCAGGCAGCCTGCCAGGCTCTCCGGATCTTTCAAAATACCAACCCTGTGAACCCAAGAGTCATTTCTTCAGGAAAGCTGTAAATCATACCCCAGCTTTGCTGGCTCCCAGGGATCTCAGGGAAGCAGAGAATTGCAAAGCAGCTCACCCTTGCTGATCTTTCCAGCTTGCTCCTGTGCGAGCATCCCAGCCCCAAGTAGTGACAGCTTTGTGTTGCCCCTTTTCATATAAGAAATAGTTTAAGTTGAACAGCTGCAGATGACAGACATGGTTGTCCCCTTTTTGCTGCAAATGGGAAGGCAAATCCCTCTGGGATCCAGCCATTCCTACCCTAGGCTGGGCCTTCACCACAGGATAACAACAGGGAAAACGTACAATGGAGCTTTTTGAGCATATTCTCTGAATTCTCATTGCCTTGAGCTCAGGGACCTCCTACACCTTTTTTTTGAGGAAAGAACATCAGAACATGGTTCTCCCTCATCATGTGCCACTCCTGATGTGATCAGCCACATCAGTGGATCAGGCACAGTGGTGGAAAGCAGATAAAGAATCATTTCCTAACAATCTTTGTGAGCTCCACCAAGGCAATATTTAAAGATTATAACAAAATTTTCGTTGTGTAAAAGGAAATAAAAAGTCTCATGCAAAAACTCTATTTGTTGGCACTTTTTTTTCTTTATGAGTAGGGCAAAATTAGCACCTGGGGGATACTGTAAATTTGTCTAGTCCTGATAAAAAATAAATGAATACCACAAATCTTCAGCAGCAAACTAGTTAATAATGTATTGATCTGTGAATTACAGGGTAAAAGTACAATATATCTTTTTTGGAGGGCACACCCCAATTTTCAAGCATTCTTATTCACCCTGGATACATAAATCTGCATTACTGAGGAGAAAGTTTAGCACAAGGTAATAGTGACTGCTAATCAAAAATTTATTAAAGAGTGGCTTAATCATTTAAATGACACCAGGGCACGCAGAGAAAAAGAAAAGATGAGCTGGTGTTTCCAAAGTAAACACAGCAATGCAATATTTCTTCTGACTCCTATAACGCATAACAAGTAGGTACCAATAAGGTGTAGACCAACTTCACTTTCTTTGTTTATGCAAATATTTATTTCCATATACAAATATATGCATAAGGCTTAATTATAATCAGAAAAATTAATTATAATCAGAAAGCCTAATGATTATCAGAAAACTTAATTAACACAAGTAAAAATTTACTTTCTCTTTTCAAAGCACTGCCTTAGTGAGGTAACTGGGATGTAAATCTGTTACCACTGAAATCATTGATTAAAAGAAGTAATTGTGAGGCAAAAATCAGGCTCCTAACTCTCACCTGAGTTGCTTCATGGCTAATGCAGTTACTCCTGGTTCACCAACCCTATGCTTGTCTTTTGAGATTGTGCAAAATATCTTTGTAACTCACTGTTCAATAAAACTGAGAGTTGTTCGGGCTGCATTTTTTTTTTTTTGCCTAGTTAATAATGATATTACAGCACAACAAACTGGACCAGGCACCTCCTAAGTTATGCCAGCTGAATTCAAAGAAAGCACCATGACAGAGGCTTAACACCCTTAGTGGGAGATGCACAGGAAGGTTTGTGCCCTGTTGAGTCAGGGCTGGATATTTCATTATGAACAGGCCCTAGAAGAGGAAAATATGTAGGGGACTTACAGAGCATCAGCTGGTACCAGAAGAGAGATCTTCTTCCTCACCTTCACTTTGCTTGAATATTTTATTGATTTGGATTGTCAGTTTGCCATAAAACTGTGTGAAACTCACAGAGAGAATGGCCAGCAGAAGGAAAAGTTTGAAGATGGGAAAAAGATTGTTCTTGCTGAGCTTATAGAATCAATCACAGGACAGTTTGGGTTGGAAGTAACTTTAAAGGCCACCTCATTCCAACTCCCTGCCATGGGCAGGGACACCTTCCACTAGACCAGGTTGCTCCAAGCCCCATCCAACCTGGCCTTGAACATTTCCAGGGATGGAGCATCCACAACTTCTCTGGGAAACCTGTGTCAGTGTCTTACCACCCTTCCAGTAAAGAATTTCTTCCTAATATCTGTAGCGGTGTGGATTTTTTATGTTTATTTGAAATGTTACAATGGTTTGTTCTATTTACCCCCCCTTGGTTTCCTGTGTGGTGGTTCCCTGCCCTCTCTCCTGTCATTCAATGTATCCTTCCCCAGTTTCCACAGAAATTGAATGTATCCTTTCCCTGCTCCTCCCTCTGGTAAGCTGCCTGTCACTCAGGAACCCGACCCAGCTCCTGGAAAGCTCTGGGAAAGATGTCGAGTGATTGGATGCAGCCAGAGGAATTCTCCTCCTTCCCCAAGGAGTTGGCTCCCAAGGGTGTCCCTCATGCCCTGAGCCACTCCTTGGTGTGTCCCTATTGGATTTTCCCTCGTTCACTCCCCTTTCTCCTCCCAGTTCAAAAGTCAGAGTTCAGGCCAGATTCTGCGCTGGGCTGGGTTGTAGCCTCAGGTGAGAAGGCCTCACGTACGGCTTTCCAATAAATCTTGTTGGCTCCCCCAACCCAGACTCCTTTCCTCCTTACTAATCATCGCACGAATACAACCTGTGCCACAAGGAAGAGTGGGTTGACGGTTCTCAGAACCCACAGGATCGGCTCTAGTTATCTGTAGCTGGAGCTGTGCCTGACTCGCTGCCCCGGTGCCAGGGCTAGCCCGGGCGAGCAGAGAGACACTCTCTGAAGGCACCACGACAAATATCTAATCTAAACCTGCCCTCTTTCAGTTTAAAGCCACCTTGCTGTGCCAAAAGTCTCTCTCCATCTTTCTTGTTGGTCCCCTTTAGGTACTGGAAGGCAGCCATAAGGTTCTGGGTCTTCTAATGCTCCATATACTTCCTTTAATAAAGTGTAATTTACTTTACAGTTGTAAAAGTCTCTCATGTTAACCCCTAGCACACGAAGAGGAGACAGAGAAAACAAAATGTATGCTTTTCTGCTGCAATGTCAGACCCATAGCCAGGAGTTTCTGGAGCACAGCTCACTCCAAGACACTTGTCTACTGCTCTCAGAATATATTTTCAAAACGTGGGAGTGCCGTGGCCACAGTTGGCTAAGCTTAGACCAGTCCATCCATGTTCATACTAATAAAGTCTTTCTCTTCTGAATTAGTAATGGAGCTGCACATGTCCCAGATTCACTCTCAGGGTAAGCTAAGTCTACAGCAGTAGCTAAACCTAGACAAATTCAGAGTGCAGGCTCCAGTGTGTAGTTATTAGTGTTATTCAATTGTAAAAGTGAACATTTATGTTACCAGAAGTGTTCATGAGCTCTCTTTTTTCTCTGTTTCTTGTCACTGCTGCAGAGATTTCTGTATTATAGAGGATTTTTTTCACATCTCTGCCTGTTTGCTTATTACAAAATGAAATCATAACCCTGTTTTGGACATCTCTGCTTATTGCTGTAGATATGACAGGGGTGCTACAAACATTATTATCACTGGCAGCATCTGATATGCGTCCCTTAAGTGCTAAGTGTACATTCCTTTCCCATACCCCTTAATATGGTGCCAAATTAATTATAAGCTTTTTACAGCGCAGACTTTATCCCCACGAGTATTGTTGGGTCACCTTGGTGTCATTTTTTGCTTCCTGGACAAATAAAAGCAAGGGTGAGTGAATCAATTAATTCTTAGGAGAAGAGATTGTCCTATTCAGGTGGTCCCGAATGAAAAGGACAATCCTGAAGTGGCCTGGCAGAATTCCCACATCTGTCACACTCAGAACCAAAACTGTGATTTACACCCAAAACTCCCACTAGCTGTGTCCTGACTTGTGTTCATGGCTTGAAATGTGTCTCCATTTCTTCATATTTGGGTTGTGGGCAGCTCATTTTTCTCATGCTTTAGAAAAACTACAAGGTTAACACTGGTGCAGAATTGCCATCAGTCTTCAGTAGGATGTTCTATTGATTTCAGATTAGCAAACATCATCTTAGAAAGGCTAAAGTTAGCCTGGTCTAAAGAAAATCAGACTGGAAAAAATGGTGGCAAGGATCTTGCAAAGTTTTACTCAGGCCAGGGACACAGAGGGCTGATTGAACGCTGCAGGTCTCTCTCACTGCTGCATTTGGCCGGGGGGTTGTCTGTTTATATTTTTGCCATTTGTGAGCTGGATGGATGTGCCACAGACAAGGGAGGCATGTTGTTAGGTGTAGACAGTCACTGCAACGTGAGAAGAATAAAGATTTCTCTCTCAGAGTGGGGATGTACTGAGGATTCTTCTTGCCCTCCAAGACCAGCCTTCTCTTGGGTACCATCTGACAAAATATTTAGGTATGAACTATTCAGTAGGTCTTAGGCATGTGGGTAAAGTTAAGTACCAAGCCAATCTTCTGAATGATTGGTTTGGCATGAATGGTAAAAAACCGATTAGTGATCCTCTTTAAAAACTGCCAGCCAGATTGGCCAATTGGATACAAGTGTCCTCTGGGACACACGACTTAAATACAGGAGGATT
>WBMY01014138.1:597648-618972 GCA_013397315.1 Donacobius atricapilla
TGATCCTATGAGATATTTGAAGCCTTGTCACCAGTGAAGAATGAGAAATCCTTTGTTGCGGAGCCATGCATCTTTAAAAGGTGAAACCCCAGTGTGAGTCCATGGCCCGTATGTAGTCGTGGGAAAGGCTACGTGTTTTGGGAAGCCCATGATTGCAGATTCCCGGGCGGGCTGCTTTTGTGGAAGTCAGAAGCCACAAACAGACTGTGTCTCTTGTGGAGAGTTACCAGAACAAAATCAGGAGGGACTTGTCTCTCTCAAAGACTGAATGAAAGACAATTTTATAAGCGTTACTGACCTAGAGTTCTGAGTTCTGTCTCTTTACATTGTTTGTGGAAAAGTAAATTATTGGTAGGGGGGAGGGGAGTGCTTTTAAAAAGGCTTCTTTTTTTTTTTTTTGTTCTCCTTTTAGTGTGTGTTAGTAAAATCTGTTTCTATCTTAGAGTTAAGCCTGTTTTGCCTTTCTTCTAATCCTATTCCATAGTAGAAAAATAGACCACTACACTAAATTTCACAAACAAAATTGGGCGAATGTGAAACCACTACACTGAAAAGATGGGAATTGCAGATGCAGGCTCCTAACTGTAAGAAATAACATTATACTCTATAAAGATAGCTCTTTTTTGTATTAATGTTCTGAGTGCATTAGGAATTTTTCATTCATTATCCCTATGACATTGGAAATAGCACAGGGTGAGGCTAGGCAGAAGGGTAGATTGGAACCTGAGGGCTCTGAGGCCTCTATCTGTAGATTTACATGATCTCAGATGTGTACTCCTTCAGTTAATTACATGTATTGATCATCTTTTGGTGACATATTCCATTACGTGGCATCTTCCCAGTGTCACTGTTTGCCTCCTGGCACAGATTGGTTTGTTCTGAGGAATAAAAGGGAAAAAAATACCAGTCTTTCCACCATCACCCTTTATGACCTGAACTTTTGATGTCCATAAATAAAAGTGATGAGGACTGTTGTGCACTCCCAAGGCCTTGAAGTTTTCTTTGCCCATTCTAAAGAAAGGGTTTAAAGTGTTGAAATACTGTTTTCTTATGACTTTAAGATCTTCTTATGGGAAGAATTAGATTTTCTGCTGGTAGAGAAACTTCTTTGGAGGTCTTCTCAGATTTTCTCTCTTGTAATATGAGGAATCTTGGCTTGCTGAATGATGAAGGAAGAGGCTGAACTGCAACAGTATTTCAAAAAGTGCAATACACAGCTCATTCTCTTCAGCAACAAATAAAAACTGAGGTGCATCGCAATGAGGTGACTTCACTGAGGTCACCCAAGGGCAGACCCTTGTCCTTTCCAATACAACCACTCACCTCTCCTCTCCTCGTAACAATGTCATGTGAATTTTGGATACTGTCAGCCACTCTGTCAACACAATAATCTTTGGAAAAAAACAAAAAAAAAAAAGTTAAGGGGATTTATTTTATTTTCTCTTTTTTTTCTTAATAATTTCTGGGAAGAGAAAAGGAAATTAACTGAGCAACTCCATCATTTGTCATGAAATGTGTGCTCAGCCCAGGCTACAGGTGTGAGGTTTCCCAGACACACTTAAATTAAACCATCCCTGAGTTTCAGTGAAAAGAGCTCCACACTGGTCCTTCTCTTCCCTTCCCTTCCCTTCCCTTCCCTTCCCTTCCCTTCCCTTTTTCTTTCAGTACAGAACTAATGGAGACCTGTAAGATGAGAATAACTACATTCACTACTTCTTTTTCATGGAGAAAATCAGCTAACGACAATAAAAATCTGGTTTCCAGATACTGCACAGGCACCTTGTAATCTTTAATCAAGACTGGAAATAAAACGTGAGCAACTTCATGAACATGCAACTGTTTCAGGGAGTAGTCAGTAAGAGACCAAGATTTCAAAAATGTCAAAGTTAAGATTTTAAATGCAATTTTAATTTGCCTGTCTGTGTGGCCATGTGTAGAAATGGTCCAAAATTCCATGGGCACATTTTATTTGGTTACATGGGGACTTGATTCCAGCCTGAACATTCCTTTCTAGGGATTTGGACTGTGGGTGTAGGTTGATGTAATCCTGTCCTTATTTATTGCAGAAGATGAAAAATAAGTGGTGGTGGAGACAGATCAATATTCTGCTTCATTAACTGAATGCAAGTCAGCATAATTCCTTTGAGCAGGTTCCATCCTGGTCCCCCAGCAAGAAGCTAATGATCAGAGAGGGATTGAAGAGCTCAAAGCAAACTTGATACTGCTCAGGCTGACCATACTCTGTGCTAGTGAACGGGACCCATAATTTATGTGCTGGACTCTTCGAACCTTTGTAAGAAACTAACATTGAAAAGGCTTTGCAGATTTAAACATTTAATAAAAAAGTGAGTGCTTTTAAAAGAAACAGTAAAATGTGCATAGGTGATACTCAATCGATTTTCCTGTCAAAGCTGAAGGACGAATGAACTTTCTCATGGAAAATCTGTAGGATGTAGAATATTGTATACACTCACATATATTTATATTTTTTGCATGCAAAAATAGTACAGCAAACGGATGTCTCTCTTCCCTCTTTTTTTCACTATGAGACGAAAAAAATTCACTTTTTTTTTTCCTGAGACTTTCCTTTAAAAATCTTCTTCAAATTCTTTCTTCTTCCCCATGGAGGTTGAAAAAGATGTTAAAAATTATTAAGTTTTCAGCACTGATTTTCTCAGAAGTATGATTTTCATTCAGAGCAGGAGTGTCTGAGGGTTGAATGGTCAGGGGTCAATGTTTAATTTTACACTCTGGACTGGTTTTACTATAGACCTTATCAAATATAGATGACAATGAATTAAAATAGTTTCTATTCTCTTTCCACACCCACATGTGCCTGAATTAAGGGTTTGTTGTTGCATCTTTTTTTATTAACTTGTGAACCCAATTAGAAATAGACACTGTGAATGTGTACATGTGACATCTTTCCACTGGATCCCATTCAAAATTTGATATAAATCTAAGGGATTAAATGATCAAATTTTCCAACGCTCATAGTAATAATTTCTTTGTGAAAAAGCAAAACATAAATCAGAAGAANAATACTGTTTTCTTATGACTTTAAGATCTTCTTATGGGAAGAATTAGATTTTCTGCTGGTAGAGAAACTTCTTTGGAGGTCTTCTCAGATTTTCTCTCTTGTAATATGAGGAATCTTGGCTTGCTGAATGATGAAGGAAGAGGCTGAACTGCAACAGTATTTCAAAAAGTGCAGTACACAGCTCATTCTCTTCAGCAACAAATAAAAACTGAGGTGCATCGCAATGAGGTGACTTCACTGAGGTCACCCAAGGGCAGACCCTTGTCCTTTCCAATACAACCACTCACCTCTCCTCTCCTCGTAACAATGTCATGTGAATTTTGGATACTGTCAGCCACTCTGTCAACACAATAATCTTTGGAAAAAGACAAAAAAAAAAAAAGTTAAGGGGATTTATTTTATTTTCTCTTTTTTTTCTTAATAATTTCTGGGAAGAGAAAAGGAAATTAACTGAGCAACTCCATCATTTGTCATGAAATGTGTGCTCAGCCCAGGCTACAGGTGTGAGGTTTCCCAGACACACTTAAATTAAACCATCCCTGAGTTTCAGTGAAAAGAGCTCCACACTGGTCCTTCTCTTCCCTTCCCTTCCCTTCCCTTCCCTTCCCTTCCCTTCCCTTCCCTTNCATGTGTAGAAATGGTCCAAAATTCCATGGGCACATTTTATTTGGTTACATGGGGACTTGATTCCAGCCTGAACATTCCTTTCTAGGGATTTGGACTGTGGGTGTAGGTTGATGTAATCCTGTCCTTATTTATTGCAGAAGATGAAAAATAAGTGGTGGTGGAGACAGATCAATATTCTGCTTCATTAACTGAATGCAAGTCAGCATAATTCCTTTGAGCAGGTTCCATCCTGGTCCCCCAGCAAGAAGCTAATGATCAGAGAGGGATTGAAGAGCTCAAAGCAAACTTGATACTGCTCAGGCTGACCATACTCTGTGCTAGTGAACGGGACCCATAATTTATGTGCTGGACTCTTCGAACCTTTGTAAGAAACTAACATTGAAAAGGCTTTGCAGATTTAAACATTTAATAAAAAAGTGAGTGCTTTTAAAAGAAACAGTAAAATGTGCATAGGTGATACTCAATCCATTTTCCTGTCAAAGCTGAAGGACGAATGAACTTTCTCATGGAAAATCTGTAGGATGTAGAATATTGTATACACTCACATATATTTATATTTTTTGCATGCAAAAATAGTACAGCAAACGGATGTCTCTCTTCCCTCTTTTTTTCACTATGAGACGAAAAAAATTCACTTTTTTTTTTCCTGAGACTTTCCTTTAAAAATCTTCTTCAAATTCTTTCTTCTTCCCCATGGAGGTTGAAAAAGATGTTAAAAATTATTAAGTTTTCAGCACTGATTTTCTCAGAAGTATGATTTTCATTCAGAGCAGGAGTGTCTGAGGGTTGAATGGTCATGGGTCAATGTTTAATTTTACACTCTGGACTGGTTTTACTATAGACCTTATCAAATATAGATGACAATGAATTAAAATAGTTTCTATTCTCTTTCCACACCCACATGTGCCTGAATTAAGGGTTTGTTGTTGCATCTTTTTTTATTAACTTGTGAACCCAATTAGAAATAGACACTGTGAATGTGTACATGTGACATCTTTCCACTGGATCCCATTCAAAATTTGATATAAATCTAAGGGATTAAATTATCAAATTTTCCAACGCTCATAGTAATAATTTCTTTGTGAAAAAGCAAAACATAAATCAGAAGAATTGTCAGGGCATACTAGGAAGTGAAAAACATGGCAAAAACTTTCCTTATGAAAAAATGAATTATTCAAGACAAATTTTCTTGGTTTCAGGGTGTACTGGGCTGTGTACTCTCAGTTCACATTAAAACCTCTGAGTTGCAATGCAGTGATGTGAGTCAGGACCTCATCCTCTGTACAAAACCTTCATTTGCTCTCATGATGTGACTGTTGGGAAGCTTTTGGAGAGCTATTATTGACATTTCAGAGAGGAGCATGGGAGCAAGGAACATAAGAGAGTAAAGAATAGATTTTTCCTTATTTCTAAAAACTAAATGCCTAAGTTAGGGGCATTCCAGAGGGGCATGATGACACTGAAGTCATAAAAGATTTTTCTATCTCAAAAGACTTTCTCTGTGTTACAGATCTTCAAAGGAAGATTTTTTGTGTGTCTCTCAGTTGACGACGGAGGGGTTTCAAAGAGAGGTTTCTCCAAGAGGGTAGAGTAACACTGGGACAGCTCACTCACACAAGTTCGACATCCCCACCCTGAGCAACTACCTTTGGCAGCCACTGCTATTAATAGAGCTAGGACTGTGCAAATATTTATCTCTCTTCTGGGCCATTTATGCCAGGGATGTTTAGAAGCACTGCAGTTTTGCACCCATTGCGCCCCACATGATCCTTGGTTACTGCCCTACGCTGAGGTCTTTAATTCTTCTGAATCTCAATGAGTGAAGAAATAATAGTCGTATATAATTAATTAAGAATCATATTCAAGTATCATAATCAATGCTGTCCTTAAAGATATAAAACAATAAAAACTCTAGTTCTTCAGTTCTCTTATTAGCAATGGCCATAATGACTCAGCTGTTTTCCTGGGAGAATGCTGAAGCATCTTTTCTGGTTACTTAAATTTTCCCCAAAGCACCAAGTTTGGGTGGCTGGTGGGTCTGGGTTTTCAGAAGAGCTGTTGAGTTCTGTCACATAATTACATCTGGTGTTAATTTTTTTCTCACAATTTGTGTGAATTTTTTTCTCACAATTTTCTCAAAATACATGTGATTTTTTTCTCTTGTTCTAAACCAGATAACATAGGTGGGGATACTCTTTGTCAAACAACGCTCGCACCCCCAAAAGCACTGTTTCTCCTAACATTCAGAAGAGATGACACCCTGAAGCTGTAGAACCTCATTAGTTTTGGCTCTCAAATAAATGCTACAGGGAAATATTGAGTAGTGAGTGTACTTCCTCCTTAATAGGGTTGGTACCTAAAGATATCAGACTCTAAACCACCTGTGACTTCCTTTAGAAACCAAGGTTTTACATGTGTTCACATGACAGAACAACTACTCCATGGCAGAATGAGAGAAAACTGAGAACAGTAGACTGAAATCAGTAGAAGCCTCAGTGGTAGGGAGAGACCTGTGCTGGCTGGCAAGAGCAAACAGGTGACTGCCAGTACCACAGACATCACATACGCTTGAAATAAAATGGTTTGAGAACAAAAGCAGGCATGGAGATGAGGTTTACCTGCAGAGATGACAGCCTAGCAAGGGTGTACCTGTGCCTGTGGCCTTTAGGACATCGCTTGTCCTGAGGGACAGCTGTGGCTGCGCTTCACAGACACCCAAGGTTGGCCACTGCAAACTCAGAATGAGACCACCATCGTGTATTTGCCTCCTGCCTGATGTGCTCCTGGACCACTCTCTTTTTGCCAGAAGACTAAGCAAGGGCACAAATTTCTCACTTTCAGCCCCCTGCATGCGTTGCAGCCTCCAGGCAAACACAGGGAGGTGTTTCTGCAAAGTGCTGGGAGACTCAGCTGTCCTTGAAGTTGGAGCTTTATGGCTGATGCGTGTGATGCTTCCAGCCTCAGCTCTTTCTTGATGTTTTTGCCTTCATCAACTCCTGCTTCCAGCAGGAAATCCTCCATTTAATGTAGAGGGATGCCTCTGGCTTTGCCCTGCTGCCACTGTCTTCAAAAGCATCAGCATTTATTCATTCTAATTAAAAATGAAAACTCATCAATTATCAATCATTCTTGTGCTCAGATCTGAGCTGTGCTTGAAATACTGTTTGCCTCAGTACAGCCATTCGACCTCATGGTTAGAAAAGATGATGATTCTAATAAGACAAAAAAGCACCATTCACACTTATTCAATCCAGGCTAATTCATACTTCATAGCTTTCAATTGCAAGAGATAATTCCTCTTTATAGTTCCTGTACTCACATGTGCTGCAACCCACACTTAATCTCAGGTTCCCAACTTCCCTGAAGAACCCCGTTTGGACACTTTGCTGCTTTACTAATCCCCAAATAACAGAGTAGAATGGACTAAAGGACTCATATGCATGGAAAAACACAACCATGTGCCCAGTTCCAGGTGACATTTTTCATATACTTGTTCTGCTTTTTGAAAACACCCACCAAACTGAAATAATAATAATTTCCCCTTTCTGCAGGGTTTTGTTGCTTCACAATCCTTACTTTATTTTGCCAAAAAAAAAAAAAAAATCTGCTGATTTCAGCTGGATTAATTATATGCTAATGCTTTGCAAATGTCGTGTTTAGTCAGAAATCCTTTGAAAAATATTAGGTGTAAATAAATGTAGAATATTGCCCATTATGCCTCACTGCTCCTACTGCTTCAGCAGCTCACTGCTACAGTACCATTTATCAAATTGCACCTGAGCAAGGTATGAAATCCATTTCTGACTAACAGAACCGTGAAGGAAAAAGAATGCTTATGTTTTGGAAAGTGCCTGTATGCTGTTCACATTGTGAAAATGACTGGCAGTTTCCAAAGAGAATCTGTAACTTTCTAATTAATTTCAATTTGGTAGAAACATATTTTTACTTGACAGTTTTGTTACACTCAATTTTTTAACAGTTCAGCTTTTTCTGGCTTTGGATATTTCTGATCAATATGATCTCATTATTTTATCTTAAAGAGTCTTCAGTTTTGATGGTTTTCAATGTCTGACTTGGTAAATCAATCAGAACTACAGACTGATAAGAAAGGAAATCCATCAGAAATGAGATTAAATCCTTGAAATATAATAGAGAATAGAAAACTTACAAAAGTAAATAAAATTTCAAAAGATACTGTGACAGCAGCTGAGTTCTAAGAAGAAGCGAGGTTCACAAATATTTCATAATATTCTGAATGAAATCTGAGCCAAATCAGTAATGACTGTTGCTGATGTGGGAGAAAAGATGTGCTGGTCCAACAGCAACAACTGACTCGTGAATTATTATGCCTTGTTTAACCCATAGAAACTTCTGGCCAGGGTGGTACGCAGCGTTATTTGCCTATAATAGCAGTAATACGTGTATGAAGGTGATGGGGGCTTTGGCAACCATCACAGTGCACTGACAGCCGCGTCTGCCAGCCAGCAAGGCCAGGCAGAGCGGGCTGGCTGTGCCAGGGGGTGGTCCTGAGCTGGGAATGGCACCCACAGCGCTGACTGTCAGACAAATGTGTTGACAGAGAAGAGTGAGGCAGAGATCACAGAATCACAGAATTGTTTAAGTTGGAAAGGTCCTCCAAGACCACTGAGTCCAACCATTAACCCAGCCCTGTGTTCAACACTAAACCATGTCCTCAAGTGCCACCTTCATCTTTTGTTGAGACACATCCAGAGATGGTGATTCCACCACTTCCCTGGGCAGTTTGTTGCATTGCTTGACAAGCCTTCCAGTGAAGAAATTTTTCCCTATTATGTGATCTAAACCTTCTCTGGCATGACTTGAGTCCATTTGCTCTTGTCACTTGTTGCCTGGGAAAATAGACCAACCTACCTGGCTGTCCCCTCCTGTCAGCGAGCTGTGCAGAGCCAGAAGGTTCCCCCTGAGCCCCTTTTCCCCAGGCTGAGCCCCTTTCCCAGCTCCCTCAGCTGCTCCTCCTCAGACTTGTGCTCCAGCCCCTTCCCCAGTTCCGTTCCCTTCTCTGGACACTCTCCAGCCCCTCAATGTCCTTCCTGAAGTGAGGGGCCCAGAACTGGACACAAGATTTGAGACGTAGCAGGTGCTGGAAGTAGTTGCATAAATTCACGGTGATAATGGTGAAACTGGAAGTGAGGTGTTTGAGGAGTGAGACAGTGCAAAAGACATTTTAGGACAATTATTTCTTCCTGTTTCAAGAGAGGGACGTTATGTGGATCTCCAGGGAAGAGTTCCTGGCTGGTGCCCCCAGAGGAGCAAGAGGATGTCCTGCATTATCAAACACAGGGTTGGTAGAAGGAATAGGTAAAAAATGCTTTTTGCCATGGGTAGCAACCCACTTCCTGCCTGGATGCCTCCCAGAACCAGATTTTTCTGAGGTACTCACCCTTCAGGGAATGACATTAATTACAAATTGATGTTAACCATTGTGCTTCTGCCTGGGGCTTCCCCCTCAACCCTCCAGTATGGTGCAGAAATGGTGCACATGCACAGCTCAGGGCCTCACAGGAGCTATGTGCTATCAGTGTCCCTTCAAACTGATCTGGGAACCTGAGCTGGGAATAAAAAAATTATAGTAACTAAAAATAAAAATAGAAAATCAGCAGAAAGTAGCAGACAATAAGGGCTAGGATTAAAAAAATGATCAGTGCTACTTATTCTATGGCTTCCGGATCTACTTGTTTTCTGGGCTGTGTTCAAGATTTTCAGCCTATGTTATGAAACCTACTGTGCAGTCATGTGGATCAAGACAAGCTGAACTCTCCTCCTGCCTGGGGTTTTTGGACCACTCTGACATTTTTCAGACAGATACAGCTGTGTCAGAGGGGTTAGAAAACTGGGGCAGTTGTATTACAGTGTTAATTTCCATGAGTTATATTTCACTTTCTTCTGGGTGAAATGAAATTAATTGGCTTTTTTTTTTTTTCAACTGACCTTTAAAAAATTATGTGAGTTAATCAAAAGTCTGAGTGCTTTTAAGTATTGATGGAGCTGTTGTGCTTCCTGTGGATGGGAATTCTTTCTCTGCAGTGCCCAACAAAATCAAGACCTATTTCTGTGATGTGATGTGTTATTCTATGTTTTATTTATTTGGAGTCTTTCACTGCATGATTCAACACAAGATGCTGTAGGTAGCAAAATGTCCATTAGCTAAAAAAATGTCCTAGATAGCTAATAAAAAATTATTCTATTAAAAAAATGAAATAAAATTTCTTTGGCTTAGAAATTAGACTCAGTTCTAAATGGTTAAGTTCTGGGAGGGGGTACCAGTGAAGTATTAAAGCATATTCTAATATGTTACACTTTCCTTGGACAACCTCATCAGTATGGACTGCAGTGTTGGTGTAAGTGCAGAGTAATATGCTTATATTTCATCTCCTTAAAAAAGTGTGACGAGGATGGAAATTTTATTTGGATCTTGCTGTTATGGCCTATGCAGTCCCTCATAGCACAGAGGTGGTAGGATGTGGGTTAAGAGAGAATAAAGACCTTCTCTGTTTGAAGCTGCAGGATGCAAGCAGCATCCTATGGGTATTTACTTCTTTATTATCTTGGCTGAAAACAAAATGCACCTCTACCTGATTAGGGCAACTACTCAGGGTTGTCATTAAATTCTGGGACACAGAATAAAATAATGAATAGATTCACAGAATATCTTGCTCTGGAGGGGAGCTTTGCAGATCCCCAGTTCAACGCTCTGCTCAGGGCTGATCTGACTTTGAATTTAGCTTGCTCAAGGATTTGCTTGCTTTCAAGTTTTGAATGTCTCCAAAGGCCAACAATTCATGATCTCTCTGGGACCTTGTCCTAGTGCTTAATCACTTAGAATTTACTTTCCTCTTATAAAGCCAGAAATTCTCCTGCTGCAACTTATGCCTGCTGCATTTTTCCCTTGCACCATTTTGTTATGAGAAGAGCTGGGCACTCTTTCTGTGGTGGAAGAAAGCACCGAGAGCCCCTTTTCACAGAATCACAGGATGGTTTGGGTTAGAAGGGACCTTAAGGATCATCTAATTCCAACCCCATGCTGTGGACAGGGAGGCCACCTGCTAGGTGAGGGCATTGTCTTTGGGCTAAAACCCCAAACAGTTCAGTCCAGCCTCTTCCAGCAGTAGTTTTGGTAGGGATCTCATAAAAAGCCAAACTTAGCCCCACACAGGGTGAACCAGCCCGATCCTGCTCACTGGCAACTCTGAGCAGGATCTCAGTGCCTGAGGAGGTGAGAAACAGCACAGCACAAACCTGCTGAGCTGTCAGCTGCAGAGGCAAATGGGGGTGCCACGATTCAGATGCCTGTGTCTGGATCTGGTGAAACAATTCAGCTGTGAAAGCTGAAAGGGGTGGAGGTAAATGAGCAGGGAAGGCTGCTCCGGCTGGTTTTTACAGATTGGATGAGGGGGGACAGCACCTCAGCACGAGGTGAATTTTGGGTTTGTTTTGGGACTGCTAGGCACTGTGTAGACGGAAACACCACTGTATAGCAATCCTCTGGGGAGTTAAACTGTTGATTACGGAACACAGAGCTGGATAGGAGTTATTATTTATTTCTTTATCAAGAGCTTTTTGTTTTTGATATTGCTCTCAATATTTGGTAAGTATGTGCAGAAATGTTCTTGGATTGGCAAAAAGTTCACTCAGGAAGGTTTCTCTTAAGTGAGATGTAATTTTAGAAAAGAATTAAGAAAGCGAAGTTCCTTTCAATATCAAGGGAAAACTCACCTGAAGTCCCCACTTGTGACCAGGTAATGTTGCAAGGAATGTGATTCTGTGAATATTTTGTGTTAGGATCATTGAACTGCTATTTCTGCCAGTGCAAATCTTTTCTTCATGAAACCCTGCAAAATGCCTCCATTTTGTCTGCTGGAAAATTAATCAAAATAGTGAAGAATCAGTAGTTTTTCTTCTCTGGTTGGCTCTGATTCTATGCAGTCACAGACTTCCAGCCTGTGTCCACAGGATACAAGAAAAGAAACTTCCCAGCAACAAATAAAAAACATCCTCTTGTTATCTGCCATTTGATTTCAGTTGTTTTATACATTTATTTTACAAAACGATTTTTAAGTAAGTGTTTTATTGCCTTAAAATTGGATAAAGCTGTTCATATAAGAATGATAAAACTGCTACAGGCCTTTTAGCACATAAATAAGAGCTTAGAAAACTATTCTTCTCTTATGGAAACTACAGCAAATAAAGTCTTTATCAGCCATGAATGAAAGTTTCACAATCACATTTATTTTCCTGAGGTTTACTTCACCTCTAGATCTGTAAAATATTTCAGCTTCTAGAGCTAAAGGTCTGGAATCTTTCCTTATCCCTGAAATTCACTTGTTTATGCAAAGAAATAGCAAACAGGCAAGACATGCTGCTGTATTTTAGGCCTAGTTGCAGCACTGAACAAATTTCCAGTTGAAGAATGGTATGAAGCATTCAGTTATACTGGACTTATGTTTCTCGATAACTCCTATTGTACCTTGGGTTTTCTGATTTGTCTTTGTCCAAAAATGTCAGATTTAATCTTTGGCCATAATTAAGTGTGACTGTGTAAAGAAGTGAGTTTCATTTATAAGTCTTACACTTCTGAAATCTGTTTTCGCTTTTAGTGTGAAATAATTAATGAGTTTTAAAAGTTCTGAGGTGAACCATGTCTGATATCTACTTGTCTTGATTTGATGAGGTGCACTTTGGTGGGCTGGGCTGTACAGTGAAGGAGGAGACCCCTGATAAATGAAGCCTTGCACTATGAAAACCCTCTGTGGATAACTTTCCAGCACAGCTCCTGTTCATATTTATCACATTGCTATTAAAAATGACCTTTTCACCAGCAAATGCATATTTTCTATTTCTTATAAAATATGGAGGTTTGGAGTGTATCCTGCATTGGTTTAAATCAAACCTGACAAAGAACTGGGAGCACATTACCATCCCCTGCATCTGGGGTCTCATTTTCCACAAAAGATCCCAAAGTATTGTGGAAGCTGATGATGTTGAAAGCTGCTTAAAGAAAACACTCCTTTTCCTGAAACTGGGTCACATATTAGAGTTCAGCTGCTGCTAATTAGTTTTCTGTTTGTTTGCTGTCACATTTAGCTTATCATGCAACGGACCTTCACTGTCAGTGCTCTTCCACCCTCCCGTGTGGGTCTCAGCCACTTTGTCCCAGGGTCAGACATCTTTATTAGCAGCTTTCCTTTACTGTATGTACAGTGAGCTGGCTTATCTGCTCTGATGGTGTCAGATAAAACCCAACTGCAATGTCACCCTCAGAGGTGACCTGGCAAAAGGAGCAAGGCATCATTCAGCCATGAAAATGATGATTTGGCTTAAGTTGCTAAAAAAAATTAACCCCAAAAAGGCCTCCACCCTGTAACTAAAAAACCACCCAGTGGCTTTGCTGCAGCTTTTGTGTTGCTCTGGGGTACTTACTTTTTATTTGCTGTCTAGAGGTGGAGGTATGTATAGACCTGTGGCATAGACAAAATTTTTGCATTCTTATTCTCATGTAGAATATTCTGAGTTGGAAGGGACTCACAAGGATCATGAAGTCCAACTCCTAAGTTTATCCCCCACAGAGATAAACCCCATGACCTTGGTGTTATCAGTGCTGTGCTCTGACAGGCTGAGCCAATCTCAGAGGCTGCTGTCTGCCCCACTTCAAGTCAAATCTGCCAGCATGATGAGGGACCCAGCAGGAAAAGGAATATTTCTGACTGTTTCTGGCTTTCACATGAGAGCTAACATGATCATAAATGGTTGCTGTTAGAGAAATGCTGCACCACCTCCTGCCCAGACTGAAAGTCTGGGTTATGATGGTTATGGCCTCAAGTTGTGCCATGGGAGGTTCAGGTTGGATATTAGGAAATATTTCTTCACTGAAAGAGTGGTTAAACATCGGAGCAACCTTTCCAGGGAAGTGGTGGAGTCAGCATCCCCAGAAGTGTTCAAAAACAGGTGAACCTGGCACTTTGTGGTGTGGTTTAGTGACCATGACACAATTTGGTCAAAAGTTGGACTTGATGATCTTGGTGGCCTTTTCCAGATTTTATGATTCTGTGTCATCAATCTCTTATTCTGTTGTTTTCTGGGTGTGAAGGGTACAGTGGTAACACTCATTGATATTGTCTGCACTGGACCCTCACCAGCTTGACACCTAAAAGCCCTGGTAGAGCAGGGAAAGTCCTCATCTGATTTGTGGAAAGGCTCTCTCAGATTTACTGCAATGTGTTATAACAATTTCTCTGTACTTCACAGTACAAAATGAAGATGGGGATGTATTTCACTGTAAATCTTAGAGGAGTTCAGAGAATAGCACAGCCTTTTATTTTTTAGTTACTGCTGTGCTGGGAAAGGTTTTTTTTTTTGTTTGTTTTTGTTTTTGTTTTTTTTTTTTAACTGTACTTGAGGTAGAGTAACTGTAGAGAAATTACTCTTTACTTGTTTCAATAACAAAGAGTCTGGGTGATGTATTAGATCACCTACTGAGGTCTTTCCCACCTTATATTTCTGAGCATCTGTGAATCTTTTGGGATGACAAAAGTAAAGGACAAAGATTTGCCTCCTAACAGCTAGCAGGAATTGCAAAACAATTGCCAAATAGGACCTTATAGATGAATTTTACAGCTTTGGGACGCTGGGCTGCTCAATTCAACAACCTTTTTCTTTCCCTTGGTGCTGCTGTTTTTCATTCTTAATGAAGTGGTCTCTTGGTGGAGCATACTATCATCTTTCATGAGGACCAACTGGGGGAGCATTAAGTACATACCAGAAAAGGCCTGATTGTGTTCCCAGGGTGGTGTGGGTAAACTTTTTGGTTGACTTATGTGTGAGCAGAATTTGGCTCCAGGGACAAGCTGCCTTTTGCAGAGAGCAGCAAACACTTGTGTCACTGCTCACACTTGCAGAGGCTGCGCACAGGGCAGGTGTGCGTGTGGGTCCCAGGGTGCTGAGCAGAAGGACCCCCAAAGCACCAGAGTTGACCTGATAATATGGAAATATTTCTTTCTTGCCTGTCCATTTCTTTCTTTCTCCCTCAGCCATCTCACCAGTTCCAGGCAGTTCAGTGAGCTGCAGCCCCTCACTGTGGAGTCAAGACTCCAGCCCTCCCTGTAAACCAACTGCAGAAAGAGCCAAGGTGATTTGGTTTATCAGCCCCATATCTACCTCAATCAGGTGTAAGTTTTTCTCTGTTCCCCCTCTAAATGTGAGACATTTTCAGAAACCTTCCTGACCTGCTTCCTGTAATGTGCCCTGTCCTAGAGTAAATACCTGGGAGATACTGTCTTGTGTATAAGTTTCCAAAGATCAATTTCATCTCAACATAACTTTGTCATAGAGAATTTGTAGATTTTTCCACCTGTTTGACATTTCCTCATGTGTGTTGCTATGAAAGAGTCCTTTTCTTCCAACTACAAAAGCAACATAGGTCTTGTTAACTGTCTTGCATTGGGTTCCTTGCTTGATTCCTGAAAAGCAGGACAAAAATTGGCCAGAAATTCCCCAGGGAACTGAGGCTGTCATCCTGAACCTAATTATTAGTGTAATAGTGAAACAGTTCTGCTGAAAGTAAATACCCTCATTTATTGAGTCGCCAGTATCCTTCATGAGCTACCTTTGAAGGCTTCTAGAGGGAAATCCTGTCTGACATCCCTTGGCACCAGCTGCGTGGGCAGGTGCAATATCTCACTGGAGATCCTGCAGAAAGATTGGCTTGCTGAGCATCAGAGAGCAATTAATCTTGTAAACAAGTATTTCAGGGTAAGGCAAATTACCCTCTGCTCCTTTATTTTCATCAAGAGCAGCAGGATCTTAATGCTCCATCTAGACAGGCAGACCTTTGATACCCAAACAAGGCCAGAGGAAACCACATCTCCTGAACCTCAGGCTCATTTAGTGAAGGAAACTTGAAGCAGACTTTCACTCACAGGCAAGTCCAAATCCGTTTTGTAGTAAGATCAAGTATAACAGTTTCCTATTTTTTCTATTCAGCTTTTGTAAGGTTTATCTAAAATAATAAAACATCTCTGCTGCTATCCCAGCTGTTCCTGTGCCAGTGAAAACTATTTGAATTACTTCATGTTGTTCCTTTATGGTCTGAGACTCTGAATCAGATCCCTGATTCATTGCAGAGAGAGTGGTCAGGCATTGACTAGTTTGCTGAATTTCATTAGAATTGCAGAAGTCTCCTGCAGGCTTTTTTTTTTTTTTCTGAACTGTTTCAACTCATATGAAAAATAATTGTCAGCAAGCAAAAAGCTGAATAACGAGGGGATGGCCACACGTCATAGATCCCTTTGAGTGTGAGACACCTATTACCATTTCCTCTGGGCATGGTGATGTTTTCTCTGACTTCAGGCTTAGGCGAAGTACTGACACTGGAACTGGGAGAATCACGTCTGTCACCTCTGCTCAGTACAGTTTGGGAAAGTAAAGTACCATCAGTCACAGGGCCACGGACAAAATAATTTAATGTGAAATGCTGCTTAGGAAAAACACAAATAAGTTTTACTTTCTTTCTCTCAGAAATGCAAAAATTCCTCTGCATATTGCCTATAAGGAATATATATTGTGGATCCTCTTGCAGCATAGTCTGGGAGCTATGCCTTTCCTCTTTATGCTAAATGACAAACTCAATAAATTATGACATAGTTTTGTTACTCTTTTGTCTTCTTTTCCAGTCAAAACTGAATGCTTGCTTTATGCTGAGAAAATCTTGGAGTTCTTTAACTATCAATAAAATCTGTACTGTACAAATATATTTTGGAACAGCCTGTAATAGAGTGGGCCATGTGGTCTAAAATGAAAGAACTGGTCCAATTCTTTTGCACACTGTGATGTTTCACACTGGTCAAACAACAGATTTGCTTCCCTATATCTTGCTTTTGACTTTCACTCCCTGCAAATCTTCAGGGGACCATTGCTGCTGAAATAAAAAGTGAGTTGGAACTTCATTGACGTTTACCTTTAAAAATAGCTTGTGTGATGAAGGCACAAGACTGCGTTGTTTTTCAGTCTAAACTTTCATTTGTCATAGTCACCAGCTGCTGTACCTGGAAGAAAGGAAGGCAGGTGTGTTAACCAGATGGACAGATGGAACAAAATGTCACTGAACTGTGCAAGTGGGGAAGCAGAAAGACCTTGGACAAATGACATTTTGGATGGAGGGTGACCCAGCCAGTCAATTGTGGGCAAATTATTGTAAAAACGGAAAGAAACATCGAGAAAAAAAGTTCCAAGATGTAAGGATTACTGTTGAACTCTTGGAACTGTTGTGCCGGGAAAAAGGGGAACACAGGCAGATCTAAACTAGAAGCTTAATACTCAAGGAATATGTTGGAGGGTTTCCTCAGAGGAGTAAGATACAACTTATTTATTCCCTTTAGCCATCCTAGCTTAACTAGAACATCACCTGTAGTAACTTCAGATCTTTGGGGATCACCCCTCATTTCAGAAGGGTTCTGTTTGGAACTATCAGGGATATAGAATCCTGGAATCTGTGCTGGTTTGAAAGTAAANTAGTTTCAACCTCCCTGCTGTGGACTAGATTATGTTGTTCATATCCCCATTCTCCTTTAAACTCCAGCCTCTTTGGAGCCAGTTCTTCCTCTTTTCCATCCTCAACTACAACAACTCATATCTCAATGTTGTTTCCCAGTTTCTTATTCTAACACATTATCTGCTTATTTTTTAGTTTGTATGTTTGTTTGTCTATTTGATTGGGTTTTTTACCAGTAAAAAATAAATTTCCTTACTCATGTAATGCACAAAAAATTATAACAAAGAAGTTTCTACTATTGCTCCTGTGAGCATGATTTTAAAGTTACGGGCCTTTTCTGTTAGTACTGTTGTGTAATGATTACAGAGAGAGCCTGAAAATGACAGCTGCAGTGAGATTTCATTTTTCTCTGGACAGCAGCATGGAACAGGAACATAGCATTCTGGTACTCAAACTGTTGTTTCTGAGAGGCCACAGAAACCTTACAATTTGTTGCTTTTCACTAGAATTCTAAAATCCATTTTTTAATAGAAAAAATCCTTTAAAAAATCACATTAACCATAAAATTAACCTCAAGTCTTTCAATGCCAAACACAAAAAATTTGATTCTCCCTCCCCCATAATTAAATTTAAAAAAAATACATAAAATTCAAACACTTGGTATTGGCCTGAAGAAGAATAAAAGAAAATGTGTTGGTTTTGGTCTTTTTGCAAAGTGACCAGCTGTCCAGTCTGGTGCAATTAAATAGATACACAAAGCAAGCATCCTAAATATTTTCAGCTTACTATTGGGACACATAATGGAAGCAGTGACTGAGGAAGACAAGAAGACACCCATATAAGCCCACTGTGACTGGACTGCAATGAGCTATGAATATAAAGGAAGCTCTGCTACAACTTGAAATGCAGACCAAAGGCAACAGAAAATACAAAGCAGTGGCTCAGCACATATATGTGCATATATATGATTTCATCATCAGTCAATCTGTTCCATTTGCATTTAAAAAACAATTTATATTAATACAACTGTTTGAGGGAGGTTAGTGGTTTTATTTTAGTAGCTGCATTTGTTGATGCAAGCCAAAGGAAAGGCTTTCTATATCTGCACTGAACATTTTCAACAAGGTTTATAACTTTGTAAGGTAAAACTTTGACGTATATGTTGTTTGTGAGTAGCGTCAAACAAACCTCAATTTTTCTTCCTCTTAAGGAAAGTGCAGCAAACCATCCTCTGCAGTACCACCACTGATATTTTCATTTACTTCTTTCCATTTAATAACCCTCAATTTGTTCAATACAGCTGTCATGTTCAAAGTCTTTAGTAAAATAGGACCACCTATTTATCTTGCAGTCATTTGCCTGTAAAACAAGAGATCTGTGTTTTTGTGATGGTTTTGGGAGGCTGCAACACAAGGTATTGTAAAACTCCAAGGCACCCATTCACACCTGTTTTTTTTCCCAGAGATTTCCCTCCCCTCAGCAGTGTTCAGTGTCAATATCAAACTTTATGGGTGTCTGCTCTAATTATGGGAGACAGGAGGCAGAAAGGCAAGAACAGCTTTGGTGACAGGGAGAAAGTGGTAATTGCTTTTTCACTTAGAAAGAAAGTCAATTGCACTTCTAGGGCAAGATTAAAAATCCTATTTTTCCAGTCCTGACCCAGTCTTCCTGTAGGTCTGCAAGATGGTACTGCTGACTGTCACAACTGTTTACATTCTTCTGTTAAAGGCTTCAAATCAGCCCTTTTTCCACAATATCAAGAAAATTCGCTTATATGTATTTTAGTGGTATGCAGACTTCTACACTGTGGCCAGCTTTCCTGCCAGGCATTTCCTGACACAGCCTGTTCTTCAGCTGGTTCACTTGAGTTTAGCACTGACATGTAGTCTGGTCTTCTTTCCCCTGTGACAGGGAGTCAGTGATTAGGTGGAAGATGAGATTAAAATTTACTTTATCTTCAGTTAAAATCACTTTCCATAACCCAAACCTGTCCTTCAGCCAATTCCACTGCCTACAAAATGGAATGGGCACAATTTTTGAGCATCAATGTCAGTGGTGTTATAATTGTTAAAGGGCACCATCCTCTGTGGGCTGAAATAGCTGAGCTCCTTTGGGACGAAGAAGTCTCTGAATGTAGAAAGGACTTTCATGCTTTAATTTATACTAGTCCTGGTAAAGAGTCCATTTGGGACCATTGTCTGTTTGAACAAGGATTTCCAACATAATTAACATTATAACTAAAAAAAAAATTAGTTTAAGTAGAGCCACCTGGGGTGAAGAAATGAAAACAGTGGAGGGCTCCAGTAAACTTTTTAGGTCCCTTGCTATGTGCAAGTATCTTTTCAAAATTCTCCTGCCCTTGAAACACCGATCTAACAGACCCCAATACCTTCATTAACACTGATATGGATGTCATGCTCCCCAAGGCACATCCTAGCAAGACTGGAGAGCCAAAAACAGGAAGAGGAGACTGAAGGACATCTCCAGGTCTAGAGGAAATGGCTTCAGGTTGCAGTGGAGGAAATTAAGACCAGGTATCAGGAGTAATGCCTCACTATGGTCAAGCACTGGGACAGGTTTCCCAGGGAAGTGGTGGGGTCATCACCCCTGGGACTTTTAGAAGATGTGGAGATGTGGCTCTGAAGGACATTCTTTAGTGGTGGACTTTGCAGTGCTGGCTTAACAGTTGGACATGATGATGTTAAAAGTCTTCTCCAACCCACATAATCCCATGGTTCTATGACAGAGAACAACAGAGGAGCTCTGGTGCAGGGGATCCTGTGATGCATGTGGTTTGCTGAACAAGGGCTGTGCAGCTCCCAGTGAGGGAGGCAGTGGAAAGGGCAATCTCTCTTGGTAAAAAGCAGGGAGAGTGAGCAAGAAATCTGCCTTGGCCATGTAGTTCCTGGAGGTGTCTCTAAGTTTAGCAAATCCTCTAGTTTAGGAATCCAGAGTGCTCTGACATTGTATTAATCATGCCCAAGGGAGATATTATCCCTAAGAAAAACCAGGCACAGGCAAGCTGTCAGAACCTGGCTGGAATGTCCCCATGGGAAAGGGAGAGGGTGACCTTGCTTATCCTGCCAGGTGTCACAGCAATGGGATTTTCCTATCCCAGTATGAGAAAATACAGCCAGACTAATCCCCTTAAGAGGGTTCAGAGGGACTTAAAAGGCATATTAATATCTAGGAAAATGCCCTGCTTTTCACTAAGTTCATTAGTACGTCGTTACCTCTCTCTTCATTCCTCATACACTTTTCTGCTCCCAGTAAATCCTCCCACCTCTCTTCAATCTTTCATTCTTATCAGTAGGGAGGGGGGAGATGACTCCTGGGCTGGAGGTTGTTAGATTTATGTTCTTGTCTTTGATCCTCTGAGCCTGTCACTCCCTGCCAGACAGTGCTATTAGTACTGAATTCCTTCAAAGGCGACAACAGCCTCTGTAGGATACAGAGGAAACTTTAAGGTCAGGTGCTGAGAAACCCAGTAGGGTAAAGTAGACCAACTTCTCAATGACAGTGGAGAAATCCTATACATCCTTGCAGAGGGAAGAGGGAAGACATTTGAGTTACAACATGGGAGAAATGCCGGATTTGTTTCTGAATTGGTTGGGAAAACATTTACATTTGTATCGCTACCAGCAAACCATTCGACGCTGGGAGTTGTTGTGGAGCTTTGGGACCAGCTGGCACAGCCAGCCTGTGCCATGCCATTCCCTTCCCTCCAGAGCTTCATGGGGAAGCTCCCTGGTCTGAGCTGATTATCAAACCATGCTGGGGAACCAACCATTTGGGAAGCTGCTGGCTGGTCTGGGCCAAAACCAGAGAGGGGCTTTTTTATCTTGTTACCATCGTGGGTGCTGGATTCCTGCACCTGTGCTACAGTTTTGTTAATTTTCTGGTATCAACAATGGCAAATGAAAAAGAAGATCATACTTAGAGCATCTAATTTCAGAAAATTGCAGAGGTGCAGGACCAGAAAATCTTTGTTTTCTCTCAAGTCAGAGAGAGCACACATTTAATACTGAGGGTTCAGCACCCCAATAAAGATCTCTTCATTTAGCAACAATACTGAAAAGAAAATAAAATGCAACCCTCACACACCCTCCATGGGTCACTGGCATAGCTAAGCCCT
>WBMY01014138.1:618987-646219 GCA_013397315.1 Donacobius atricapilla
TCTCTTTTTTTTTTTTTTTTTTTTTTTTTTTGGGTCACCTGCCCAACATTTCAAGCTGGAAACACAGAATTTGGAGAGCTAGAAATTCATGCTAGTAGTCATGGTGTCCCTTTCAGTTCTAAGGCACAGACTAAAATTCTCTTCTTACTGCAGTTGTATAAATTTGATGTATTTAATGTTGTCAACAGGAAGGTGAAAATGTTGCTTCATGCTTTCATTGACAATTCAATTTTTTTTGTGGTTGATGTCAAGGGGATATTTAGCTGCTTAGATGTCTATGATATCTATTCCCTGTTTTCTCTCCACAAAAAAAAAAAAAAAAAAACCCAACAAACCAAAACATTTTAAATCGAGCATACTGCTTAATAATTGATTACCATCTGTAATGAGAAGACAAGGGAAGAAATTGAGAAAAAAATTCTGTAATACTGGGATTGGAGAGATGATAAGTGGTACAAATGGCAGCTGTTTTTAGTGGCAACCCTGAAGGTAAATTGCTGGGGTAAAAACTGATTAATTAACTTTATTAATAACCCGGATGATGGGGCAGTGCTGTGTCAGCAAGTTCATGGACAGCATCACATCTTCCCAATCATCTGAGGTTGATATATGGAGAGTGTGTTGCTGTGTCGAGGGACATAGGTTGGGAAAAGGTGTTGGCAGGAAGTTTCACAAAGAGACATGCAGAGGGAATATTACCTTTATAAACTGGCAACCACTGACCTGAGGCCAGTCCATGTCCCAATAAACTGTGAAATCAAAGATATGTTAAAAACATCAGATTTGGAGTTAAAATTATGGCTATACACAGTAAGATGAGAGAGCAAATTTCAAGTTTCCCAGCATGGCAAAGGAATCTCTGGGGTTATAGATCTCTTTTTTTTCTGTAGCACTACTGATTGATCCAACGCTTGCAGGAATTGCATATTTTTAACAATAGAGTTGCTGTGTTTGGAGGTTGACAGAATTTTCAGGAAGAAAAATGCCATTGTTAGTTTGTTGTCCTTCACAGTTGCCTAACATCCCCTCAAAAAAACAATCAGGTATTTGTGGAGACCTTGGTGATTACTGGAATAGCATTTTTCACATGATCAGTATTAGAGAGTTTCTACCCTCATAATCATACTATGATATTCTCCTTGATCAAGAGCAAAACCTATAAAAGTCAATGGATTTTCTTCATCATCTTCATCACGATTTAAACCAGGCCACTGTTTAAAACATGGAGTGAGGGGATATAGATAACTGTGTGATCCTGTGCATACAGGGTTTAATTGAAATGGATATTTTGCAAATCACATCATCTTTACTGGAATCTATCTGGTGGATATTTAAAATTCATAAGTATGTTAGATGAAAAGTCAGCACTTCTTATGAATGGCTCATTATTGGAAAGGTGTCTAAAGTCAGCAATGATCACAATTAGCCCAACTAAAGTGGGTCTTTCTCTGCATTTTAGCAATTTACTACTGCCAAAAGCTGAATATTGAATTAACTGAGCACAGACTCATAATGATGGGATTCCACTCACCTTATTCAGGAGTGGGATTCCATCCTTCTTGTTCTTCGTGCCTGCAAATGTGTGTGTCTGCATCTGGAAAATCATCTTAGACATTGTTTAGGCAGGATGGAATGCAATGGGCAATTTTATCTATTTTAGCTACCTTTGGTAAGCTGAGAGTGAAACAAAAGGAGTCAGGATGGTTACATTATTCATTGAATTCAAAGTTACCCTCCATTGAGTTCAAAGCCTGGACAATTACAACAAATGCTGATATTTACTTTGTATGGCAAATTAAGACTGTTGTTAGCCCGGGGTTACTATGTGCTCTAAAGAAACAGGCACAATCAGTATGAGATCCCTTCAACATACTCAAGATGTAAGGATCTCATCCCCTCAGGAATCTGCTGCTCTGAATTACTGGTGAAAGGGCTACCTTGTTCTTCCTGTGGATGACAGGAGGAGACAGGCTTTTAGTCCTGACATTGTGAATCCTCCATTTCCCCTCCCTTTGCTCATGGAATAGGGTAACAGGCAGTCTATCTACAGGCTAAAGGATCTCAACCTATTTATCAAACATAAACCTAAAAATGCCCAGTCTTAGGCACCTGACTTAGGATGCAAATTTTTGCTGTTCAGGCCGCTGCGGTCTCTTACTTCTTTGTGTCCTTGTGTAGTTAATGGTGTGTCTCCACTTGCCAAAGGAAGAAAGATGGGATGTGGCTTTCCTCTGTGTGGTGTACCTTTTCATGGTAGGCATTCCTTCCCTCACCTCCTGGCTCCACAGGGGCACACCTCTGCTGCCCTCTGCTCGAGTGGAGGCAGGATGAATGATAACCACGTTCCCATCAGGTGTCTTGGTGTCTTCATGGTGTACTTGAATCTGCTTTGTTCCTGAAACGTCCTAATTTCTGTTGAATCAGTAACTGCTGATGCAACATCTGCTAAAGCATGTGCTTGAGGGAAGGTGACTTTTGCAGCTCTTTTCTTAAATTCAGGTGGCAAGTGTCCAAAAAGCTGTAGATGCACGTGAAGGACAATAGTTACAGCTGGAGTGAAAACTGACCTCATCCTCTGGGCCTAAAACCTTTGCCATGTCACTTCAGAGAACAGACCAGTATGGGAGCACTGCAAAATTGCATCTTTGTTAAAAACTGTAGCCAGTGATACTTCAGACTTGAGCAGATACTTGCAAATGTTTGGTTTGGGCTGTTTAATAATTATCCTCTCTATGGCTATTTTCATTTCTTGGTGGTATTTCAGTCCCAGGATACTGACTACCACACTAGAGCAACAAATATGCGAAAGCAGGTACATACTTCTAGGAGAAAAAGGCCCATAGACAGCTATACAAAATAATTTGACATTTGGTCTAGGAAGATACTGACTGACAAAGCACTGAAAAAGTGGAAATTTTCTTCACTTCGTGTATTTTAGATGATGTAGAGCTTTTAGCAAAACTGGCTTCTGCAAAAGACAACATGAAAAAGCATAAAAATCAATAACCAGAAAAACATGTCCTGGTTTTAAACATTTTTTTTTTCAGTAGAGTTTAATTAAATAAATTATGAAAACACATGTAGGTCTTCCTGGAGGAGAGGAAAGTCAGATCTCTACCAAGGTTGTCACCAGTTTCTGCTATAAAGATTAAATGGTTTTCACCCTGTGTCTCAAGTTCCCATCCTTCAAGAGGAAACAGCTTTTGAGCACCTCAGAAAGGAAACCCATTACCTGCAAATGAACACAGCAAATGTTTGAGCTCAGCCTCCATCAGGGTGAGGCATGCATGTACCCCAAGGCTGCTCGTCAATTACCAGGCAAAAGAAACAAGGCTCTAGGGATTTGGGTTTTGCCATATCCATTTGCAAAATTGCTGTACTTTTGGGAGTGAAAAGGAAGCTGGCAAGATTCTGCTTGCAGTAGTTGGGTTTAGCATTGGATTTAATTTGATCCAAGATGTTACTGTTGAAGAAGCAGAAAGCATAATGGCTGCAACGCAGTGGCTTGCCATATTAGGTCTGTGTTTTCTTCAGGTCCACGTGGTGGTTAACTGTAAATTGGTTTGAGACACTTTAGTAAATGGATAAATGAGCTGCAAATTTTTAACCGGAATTGTTGCAGTACAGTTTTGTTAGATTCCAAAGGGTGAGGATGATGCTATTACACTGCAGCGCTATTACACTGTATTTTATGTTCCCTGTGAGACCTAACAAATGATTAGTGGAGCTGAGTGTCTCAGTCACCATTAAATATGATGGCATGTTTTACTGGTGGAATGAAAAAGCAATGCCACTGTTTTTCGCAACGAGTCGATTCATATGCTTTAAACCCAAATCATGTTCAAGGAAATATAGTAGTAATGGCATGCCATTTGCTGATAATTGCTGAACAGTACATTTAAGTTCAATGTAATTTAGTTCAATGGATCAACCTCAATACTAGAATTAGGGTAATACTAGAGGCGTGATATGGGTGATCCAGATGGATCTGCTGGGGTGAAATGCCCTGTGAGGTCACAGACAGCACCTGGGGCTCTGCTCACCACCTCTGGCTGTCCCTTGCTGGGCAGGTGCTGTGTCTCCATTCCAGGGAAGGACACTTGTCCCAGCCTGGGCAGGGTGGTGATGAGGGCAGGGCAACTTCTGGCAGTACCAACCCATGTGCTGCACTTTTCACTGGAAGGTGTCTCTTCACCCATTAAAAATTTCCGGGCTTCTTCTACACTTCTATTCAAGCTGATGCTGGCTGTGTTATCAGTCTCTTTGCTCTTTGAGTTTTATATGTGAAGATAAGAAACTGGGAACAGAGCCACCTCTTGGAGACTGAAGGGTCCCTTGTCCTGCACTAGGCACAGGACTGGGTCCTTTCCCAGAGGGGCTTAAGTGGAGGGCATGATAATATGTGACAGGTTTGAATGCTTTGTGGTGGCAGCTGCTGCACAAGACTTTTCCAGTTTTGCAGGGGGAGAGTAGGAGGGGGAAGAGGAATGCATATAGCACATCCATACATCAAGACCCGTTTTCCACTCCAGACCTTCTGTTTGCTTATTTATCTGAAAAAAACCAGAATAGTTCAGCATATCTGGGGACCTCTGGAGGCCTCCCAACAACTGTACGCTACACAAATACTTCAAACTATGAACCTCCTTGCTCTAAAATGACCTCTTTTTCCAAATGCAGCCCTTATCTTGCCTTACACAGCAGCAAAGTGCATCTGTGCCCAAATACCTCTTTCTCTGTCAGTCAAACTGTCTCACCTCTGCTGCAGTTGTGAGGAGCATACCACCAGTATTGCTGGCATAGAAGCTGGAAATACTCCAGATTTATAACAAGTTATCAAAAGTGTTTATGACAAATGGGGGTAATCACATCCGAACAGAGCAATTCATTCCTGTACTAACTCACTGAATCACACCTGGGATAAATTTGAACTCTTATTTATGGTCTAAGTGTTAACAACCCAGCACAGGAACTGAGATTGTGTCTGGGGATCCAGATTGAAAAGATATATATTTTTTTTTTTTGTCCCCTGACTGTTTCTCATATTGTTTACAGATGGATGTCTCTGCTAGAAATTAACAGTGAAGCTGATGACTTTGTTTTTATTGAGCTGAACAAGTCAAACAACTTGTTTTCTCTTCTCAGAAGGTTTATTTTGGCCTATCTTGAGATTGAGAATTAAACCCTGCAGCTGTTCCTAGTATTGATAATCAAAATCACAAAAGAGACTGTTTCTTAATGATTCTAAAGAAACCGTTCTGTTGGTAATGCTATGTTTTTTGCAGTGAGTATTTCTGATTTTGTTAGCTTATAAGTAGCAGTTTCTTAGTTAATTGCGTTCCCTGGTAATTGGGGTCAGAGAACCACAGAAAGTCTTGGGTTGGAAGGGACCTTAAAGCTCATCTCATTCCAACCCCTTGCCAGGGTCAGGGACACCTTCCACTATCCCAAGTTGCTCCAAACCTCATCCAGCCTGGCCTTGAACATTTGCAGGGATGGCACAGGGATTGATCACTACTACCAACAGAACACACCCTGTTGTAAGCCCTCTTTGCTGCTTATTTCTATTTTTCTCTTTAGTCAGATTAAACTGAAGAGTACTCTCAGATGTATTCTCTGCTCAGAGTTTGTCCCTTTCTGTTTGTTTTATTTTATTTTATTTTTTTTTCCTGTGGAAGAGTTTAGTCATATTTATCTTTCTTTATACTTACAGGCTAATCACAGGAAAGAATAGTTCCATTTATCAAAGTCATCCACTTATTTCACATCTTTTCAGAAGAGCTACTGTGCTGTCATCTTTGAACTTGAGCTCAAAAACAAATAAAAGAAACAGCATCAAAAAAGAAGGGGAGCTCAAAATCATCCTATGACAGTCTGAATGGACCACCACCACACTTTAGTATCTTCCTTTCAGACAGGTTTTCAATGGGATTACTTAAATAGAGGCTTTTTTTAAACTTCTGAGTTTCTGCTCTTGTAACTAAGAATGTTTGGGAAAAAATGGGAGGAAGGCTGGGAAAGGGTCTGTTTGTGTCTGTCTGTAGAGAGAAAAAGAAGACAAAGATATGTGAAGCTTTTTGAAAGGAGGAAGTGTTAAAGGAGAACATGCTTACATTTGTCTACCCAAGCTTCTGAGGAATCATGCATGACATCCCATTGATTGGAAATCCAGCCACAGGATATTAAGGCTATTCAAGCAACAAGTTTAATATTTCTTAAAATCCATTAAATTCAGCTGTTTCTTTGCACCTGGCACTGAATCACAGAATTTCTTGTGATAGTCCCAGAGTCACACCCCATCCTATCAGAGATGCTGAGAAGTAACAGATGACTTGCCAGGGGGAGGGGACATTTTAGGATACCAGGAAAGTGGTAAACACATAAATAACCTTTCCCACCTCCTGTGACATGTCTGTGTGCCCTGCTTCGGGCAGTGAGAGAGAGGCAGACAGCAGTAAATCATTCTGCCCTCGCTCCTCCCAGAGGAGAAACACCTGAGTGTCTCTCTCTGATGGGCTTGATGGGAACATTTGCTTCAGTCCCACAGCATGAATGATCCTGCCAGAAGCCTGGGAGACGGCACTTGTGAGGAAATAATTTCCAATGCTAATGAAATCCACCAGCATCCCTTCGGAGTGCAGCCTATCCCCTCACCTGATCTCAGGTGCCTCTAGCACCACTGCCCATCGATTTTAGAATGCTCTCATTGAGGCAGCACATCCCAGCCTTCCTTGCTGGGTCTGGCTTGTAACACAGCACAGAAATCACTCCTCGTGGCAGAGGTGACAGTCCCGTGTCACAAGGGGTGCCGCCGCTGACACTTGCTGCTGATGTTTGTAACCAGCCTATAAAACATGTCCTACTCATCTCTGCTGCATGCTTTGATGTCTTGCACCCACTTTAACTGCAGAAATGATGACTATGAAACTGCAGAGAGGGAATTCATTGTCTGGCTAGATTAATATCAGCACAGAATGCTTTGGGAAGGAGAAAAAAATAATAGAAAAAAAGGATGATTTTAGTTGCTTGGCTGTCACTGTGGCATTGGGAGATTGCATGGAACTGCTGCTGAAGGTCAGTAATGTCCAGGGACATGGTGAAATTACTATTTAGTAATAAAAGTATAGGAATTCTTGGGGTAAATTTCATTGCTCAATATAAGGCCGGGCTACACATCAACCTTGAATCCTACTTTTTCATTCTGTATCATAAAAAAGATATAATAGATGGAGAAATTGTTCAGGGAATGGTGATTGAAAAGGGCTAAAGAAAGGGAAGATTTTCTTTTGGGATCAGACCACTATGGTACCTATAGACTGGCCACAGAATACACCAATCAAAAAAAAAAAAAAAGTTGTGTACAGAGAGCAACTGGATTGAATGATCTTACTAATGTTATCCAGATGGTCAAACCTGGGACCTTATTAATCTCCTAAAGTTTTAATGTGGCTAATGGCAAATTACCATTTTTAATTGCATTATTCCTTCTGACAGAACGCTCAACAAACTTAAATCCAAATCATCCTACCATAGGTGATGCTGTCCCCAGATCTAATGATCACTGTGAGCTGAATTCCTGATTTATTCCCTTCTACAGCTGCTCTGCAGCTTGAGCAGACTAAGGACCAAGGTGCAAGACTGTTAATTTTTTTGCTAGGGCTTTTTGTTTAACTGTAACATTTTTTACTTGAGAGGGATGGACAGCACTGCCTTTCCAAAAGTGGACTGATAACATTTTGGTTTCTCTTTGAGACCTCTAATTCTGGCTTGTAGAAGTTGCTACAGCAGCTCCTTTGATATCTGTGGCCAGGTGCTGCTTACTGTATTAAATGATATCCTGATATTTTTTTTGTTCAACAGTTCTTTTCAATTTTCTCTGCCTGAAGGCCTGTTTGGGTTTTTTTGTTTGTTTGTTTTTTTTGGTTTTTTTTTTTTTTTTGTTTGTTTGTTTGTTTGTTTTTTTTGTTTTTTTCTGTTAGAACATCTAGGAAGGGAAGAGCCTTTCTGAAGACCTTCCTTCCCTGGAAAATTTACATGGAAGCCATTAAGCTATAAAGTTGAAGTTCAAAAAGTACAGTCTCACCTGACTGTGATCTCAGGCTTCTCTTTTTTCTGCTTTTATTAATGTTTCAGCTTAAGCACCCCAGACCTGTATATTTTTCATCCTTGACTTTAGTCATTAACCTAGCTCCGTGTCTCTCTAATTGGGTTTTAAACAGGTTGGTCCCAAATCTTTTCTATGCCCCTCTAAAACATGGTTACACATAGGCTACTGACAAATTAGGCTAGATCTGCTGCAGAATTCTATTCAAATGAGAAAAATAGGATTTTGTGTGCTATATCATCTGTTCCCCAAACAAAATTCTCTCCCCAGCCATCCCCTAATATGACTCCAGGGACGTAAAAAATTATATGGCAGAGAGAAACACTGGGAAAGAGGAAGAAAGAAATTAATGAACAGAGGCAAGGAAAAAAATGAGGTCTTCTGAGCACAGACAGTTGATGAGATGGAGAGGGGATGCATTGATGAGACACATCCAATATGCTGGAAGGAAAAGGAGATACAAAAAAAGGAACGTCTTATTACAAAACCTGCCTATTCTGTAACAGATGAAAGAGTGAGCATTGCATTGTATTCACTATCAATAACACTGCTTAAATTGGTTGCTTTGTGATGCTTATGATATAGAGATGATAGAAATCTCTAGTGTTTCAGTAGTGTCTGAGGCAATACAGCAACTAAATAAACGTGAACAGTAGAGCTACAGTTCAATTGCATCTTCTTACAAATATCCTCTAACCCCAGATCCTCAAGAGTGTTAAATAAGGAGCTGTTCTGATTTTGTGACCCAGATGGCCCGCTTCAGTGTGTGAGTTCAGAAGGAAACCTTTCTTCTCTGACTACATTTTAAAAATATAGAGGAAAAGACTTTGATGTTATTTGTAGCAGAATCCATCATGGCCAGTTACCAGCAGCATGGTTCTCTAGCTACAGCAGCCTACATTGTTCTCCACCAGCCCAGGACACCACTGTGGCACAGAGTAGGACTTTGGTTGGTGTTTCAGCTTAAGGATTTATGTGTGCTGATGGGTGACAAAAGTTGTGGTTGTAAACTCTGTCTCTGTTCATTACCTGAGACATATGATAATTATGTCAAATGGGTTAGTCAGTAAAAGTTAATGACCAAAACTGTCTCTACAGAATTCACTTTCTTGCTTGGGATTTATGCTGTGATACCTTTGACTGAAAAACCAGGGCTTTTTTTGGTAACGAATCAATAATTATTTGCAAAACCCAATCAAAAAGGCAGCAAGGTGATTCCACAATTTCTGGAAATATGCTCATGTGAGACTTTATATTTATGTGCTAATTTATTAGCAATAGTTATTACATGTAGGATTTGGTTCATTCTAAAACCTAAATGTAACCCACAGGCTGCTCTATGGTCCTCAGAAGAGAAAAATATCCCTGCAAATTCAAAGTATATTCACCTTTCCATGCCTTGTTGGAGGACCCAGTCTGTCATTTACTCAGAATACCCAGGTCACAGGAAGATGCATTTCCCAGATATCAATCCTACAGGGACTCCAGTGGGACCAGTATTAGTGTAAGGAATCCACCACCCACTAGAGAGAATGGCAAGGACTCTTATTTTAATGCTCTGGTAAATGTGGATCACTGCATATGGCACAGAAAGGAATATTTTCATCAGTAACAGCACAACTGACTCTACATGTTCATGAGATGTGGAGAGTATAAATATTTAGAGTCACCCAGACCTTTGGATAATACAGCTCCGGAACTGGAGAATTCATGCTGAACTCAGTTCTAAAGGTACTTCAGGAGCATAAGTGGAGTCTGTGTTAAAGTGCAAAATGTTTTTGTTTTCAGCCTCTGTAAGGAGACTCAGATGAAATCCTTCCCTTTGCTGGACACGAAATATGAACCAAAGCTGGTTCTGACAACGCTGTTGCTCAAGAGGTGAGCAGCAGAACAGTCTGTAGATGCAGTTTTCAGCTTCAAAACCTTATTCCTAACCATGGTTTACAATGGCTGAAGGACATAAATATCAACGCCTCACAGATTTCAAAGTAGAGGCCCAGAGAAGATGCCTGAGTTATCCAAAACTCTACTGCATCCAGCACCTTCAGCTTTCCAGCAGATGGTCACAAATGGAAATGTTCCTGCATGGTTTGTTGGCTTTTACACTGGGGCAAAAACTTCAAAGCCTTGCTTGACTGGAAGTGAATTTGATTTTTTTCCCTTGAGTTTGCAAGGAAAACATAGTTTGATGAGGGATTTTTTCCCTTTTACAGAATTTTCAAAGGGTATAAAACTCCTCTTCCCCTGCACTGTTTCTTTCTTATTCTGAGCTTTCTTTTCAATGTTATGCAAGGTTTTGACCTTTTTTGCCCTGAAAAGGCACCAGGCTGATAACAAAAATACAAAGCAATCAAATGCACTTTCTCCTCAAGGAGAGATAAAGAACGTGAAATTACCATTGTCAAAGAAGACTTTTATTTGCCAACAACTGGGAAAGGGCTTTGAATAATGAAAACACCACCACCTCCTTTTGTATTTTCAGATGATTTATTTCCTTTGTCCTTTAACATCTAACAGCGATCATGATTCAAATTGAAAAATCATCTATCATCGCTCACTTTGTAGTTGGGTGTAAAAGGACAAAGAAAATACATATGGTAGGAAAGAAAAGTCTGAGCTGAGTCTCCATTGGCTTTTCAGTTACCAGCGCATTCATTTGGTACCTTTTGGAAGGTCAAACTAATTAAAAAATATTTATGCATTTCAGTGGCGTTGGAAGATATTTAGATATTTGGCTCAAAAAAGCTAGGAAGTCTGGCTCTACATTTCACCTGCAAGTTGGTGAATGGTATTGAAGTCTTAGGGAATCCAGTTAGGATATGAAAGTGCTATTTCAAATCACCTCAGGAGTTAAAATGTGAACACTTGCCCACACCTGATGAGGGTGAAGAGGTCATTCTGAAGAAGGGATGAGGCTGAAGGCCTCACAAACCTTAGTTCAGAGGATATTGCAGCCAAACCAGAACTGGGGACATTGTATTTTGGAATGGATACATACAAGCCGCAATGACTCTTATGAAGGAAAGACTCACACTTTGAGAGGGTTTTGGTATAATAACCAGCCTCAGAGCCAACTTGGGCTGTCTGCCCCACTATGTTGGGAAGAAGTTTGCAGAAACCCAGTGTTTTTCCAAGAACTTGTAACAACTTGACTCCCACACCGTTCCCCTTAGCTCATATCGCAGTGGCAGCAATGTAAAACAAAAGCTTGGACCTAGAAGTTATACACTTCATGGACTCAGATCTTCCCACCATTCTGACCATCACAGAGCTTACCTCTGCCACAGTTTGCCTTTTTCCAGAAGCCAGATACATTTTTGAGGAACACAGTTTAGTGGTAGACTTGCCAGTGCTGGGTTAATGGTTGGACTTGATGACCTTGGAGGTCTGTTTCAACCTAGATATTTCTCTGTCTCTATGATTTGTAGAGGAGGGGTAATACCTGCCTGCAGAGAGCGTTTCTATTTTTAGGGAGGCTGTGTATTTTCCTTGCCTGCTGCTGCAGCCACATGCTTGGACATCCTCTGCTCTAGCCCATCTGGCAGCTGCACATGGACGCAAAGCCCACATGCCAAGCCCTGCTTTTTTATATTCTCATTAGCAAGGGGAACCTTTTGGTCCAACATATCTGACACAGAGGCAAAAATGGGAAATAGCCATTGTTTGACAATCTGGCATATAAATATATGATGAGGTAACTTCTCATGGCATTAGAGCATATAAAAGTGGAAAGGACAGTGGGGGATTGAAATCTGTTTCATAATTACAGGCAAACTGGGTTATGGACAGCTGTGTCTAAGAATCCATGCCACAGAACACAAGTTGCAAAGGTTCAGGAGATTGCTAGCAAACCAATGGCTAAAAGACCTTTGCACCCATGTTTTTTTGTGTACTCAGTCTGAGAGCAAAAGAGAATAACCCCACATGAAGGCTCTGGAAATGTCAGGGACCTACAGCAAAAGGGCCTTGATAATGTAGGTACCACAATAGCAGAGGACTTGCCTGTTGAAAATACCTGTATGATGCATGTCCTTTGCTACGAAGGAAGGGAAAACTTTAAATTTTGTGCCACTTCCCTTTGCTGAACAGATCTCACCTGAAGAAATAAAACAATGCAAATAATACTGTGCATTGGCACATCAGCAAGTAAGACAGCCTTGCTAGTATATTTAATTGCATACATCACCACGTTTCCCTAATTTTCAAGTATTCTCTGACTTTGCTCTGCATGGAAGCAAGAATTCCTCATGTCTCATTTCTCATGGCTGTTTGTCCTTCATTCATACTGAAGTCATGTTTTTGTCTCTACCACCTGGATCATGACAGTCTTCACTTGGAGTGGTTTTGGCTCAAACAACAGTGATTTAAATGTGTTAAACTCATGCTCAAGCTTTCACTTGTTGTGACTGATGGCTCACCCAAGCATATGATGCCATGGAACACTGATGGAGGACACTAAATGTCCCTTCTGGAATTATTTGTGGAAGGATTGGGAAGGACCCATCCACCATCCTTTTGCATGACATCTGAGTGACTTAAATTTTCTGGCTTGCTTGCATAAAATACTATCAGTAGAAACACCAAAAGGCAAAATATGTCCAGAAAGTCATTATTTAAATTTAGCCTGAGAATTCTGATTTACACATCTATTTTTTTCTCCTCTGTATTACATTGTTGTTTGGGCTTATCCTTTGGACAAAAAAGTTTGGTCCTTTGTTATTCAGCAAGTAAAATTAGCTAACATGTTATCCTCCTCTTCTCTTGATAGACTCTCATTCTACTAATTCTCCAAATAACTTTGCTTTTTTACATTTAGTTTCTGAAATCAGATCTTTGCAGATTCCACTGTCTATACAAATACCTTCAAATACATAATTTATGTGACTGGCAAATATGAGAGTAATTTTATTCTGACTTTTAAAATACCATGCAAACCTTCTAAAAAAGTAGGTATCAACAGGAAAATTGTGCATAAAAGTTGATTCTTGATTTTTCCACAAGGAGTAGTTGTATCCTGAGGACTGTTTTCAAAGACATTTTTACAGAGCCCTTGGATTTTAATAAGGAAACAAATTGAGTAGTCAGGCACTGAGGAAATGAAAGGTGAACTTGTAAGAATCTTTTGGTCAATACTTGGCAGTGCATTCATTAATTATAACTGTAATTATTGCTTCTAAAAGCACTTACTAAGACTTATTCCAAATAAAGTTTGAAATACTAATAATTTATTTCTCTAATATTTTTCTTGCCCTGCAGCCACCTAGTACCCAATTGCAGTCATCATTACGCCTACCCTGTTCCATCTAACAGAGGAATAAGTCACACAGGGGCCTTTTTTTTAATGAAAACAATTCTGTGTGAACCACTGTGTAGGGGGGAAAGCTCATATGAGAAGGGTTTAAGGTGCAGGAAATCAGAATGGGGAGAAGATGGGTCTGCAGAGAAGCTATGTGAGCTGATTTTGAGCAGGAGATGTGCTGGAGGCATCAGCTTTGGGCTTCTCTTGGAGAACTTGAAGTCATGTTCCTTCCCTGGAAGTGTCCAAGGCCAGGCTGGATGGGGCTCTGAGACACTTGGTCTGATGAGAGATGTCCCTGCCCATGGCAGGGGGTTGGAATGAGGTAAGTTTTGAGGTTCCTTCCAACACAAACTTTTCTATCATTCCATAATTCTTTCAGGAACATTCCTGCCTCATCTGCAGGGAGAACTCAGGAGCTGGGATATGGTTCAGTACAGGAAAACATATTCAAGCTGAGGTGAGACATTAGTGGGTCTCACTGAAAGGAAGCTCTTGGTCTTGTGCCTGCCCTGCAAAAAAAATCGTATGAGAGGGCATGGAAATAGTCCTTTCATACCCAACTCAGTTCTGGGAGAGGGGAAATTCCTGTCTGGTTCCATTCCTTAATAAGTCTCATCTCTGTGGTTCTCTTGAGGGATTTCAAAATACTCTTGACATGACTCACTAGACAAGTTTGAGTTATCACTATCCTACCTAAGATGTTGATGTAGACTTGCCACAAGCAGAGGGAGCTTAGCTCAAGCCATGGTCTTGAGGAGATGAAACATCTTCAGCGTAAAAGACTCTTTTAACCCAAAACCTAATAAATTCTTCCTGTCCTTTAGCTCTGTCTTGACTCTGCTTGCAGTTACAAGAAGTTACCACAAGTTATGAGGCTGTGGAACAAATGGGGAAGGAATATACCTGGTCAGCAGATTGATCAGCTCTGCTCTTGGTGTAGAGATGGAACACAGCTCTAGTTCCACCCTTCAGAGAACACAAGTTATGGGAACAGTGCCTTAGTACAAGGCAGAGAGGCCCTGCAGGGAAATGAAGCAGGATATGCTACGTGTGCTGGACAGAGCTAAAGCAACAACCTGACAAATCCAAAAGGATGGAGGGGGAAAGCATTGCTGCAGACTGTATTTGTCTTCTTTTCAAGTGGAGAAATTACTGATGCATATTTTTATTTTTTAACATTTAATATCCAACTCCTTTTCTAAGCTTTCTCACATAGGGTGATGCATTCCTTTCCAAAGAATTTTTTTCTCTGCCCAGATGGCTGGGGATTTGTAAAATACTTTGGTCAGGCATGGGAGCATTATCCTGTGCTTATGCCAAGGCCAAAGGCTTCTGTTCTTGCTTTGGGAAGAGCATTAGAGAACTCCCTGCAGCATCTGCTCACAAATGCCAGGAAGGAAAGTCCAGAAATAAAAATGTCTGTTTCAAAATGGTATTTGATTGACTCTTTGGAAGATGGTAATGCTACAGATTGCCAAGGTCAAGAATGCTGATGCATTTTTCATTGTCAGCTGGGAAAATAATCTCAGTTTAATTCAGCTGAATGGGAGAAACTTCTGTTTGTCTTTGGTGGTATCTGGTTGTCACTGGAGGTGTTGAGGTGGTGACTGTCTGCAGGTTGTATTTTGGAGAAAAGTGGGTTTGTGCTGCATTGTGGCTCCGCTGGTCTGTGTCACATCATGCACATGGGTTTGTGCCAGGGTGGTAAAATATAGGGCTGTGGTGAGAAGTTCTCAAGCTGCATGATGTCCTGTAACGTACCATCACTGCAGATGGTCAAAAGACACTTGGAAATTTCATTTCTCAGGAAATTTCCATTTCCTGTCCCAAAATAAAGTTTAAAAAAGTCCTGAAAAAATGCTTCCAGGCAGAATGTTCCATGGTTCACTGGGAGAGGAAGGACGTGAGAAGGAAAATTGGTGTTTGATCCTTTCTACGTTGTCTTCTGAACTCCAGTTGTTTGTGGTTTGGAGTAACTAGCTGGTGTTTTACATAGGTGAGCCAAGAGAACTTCCAGACTCCATGATTTTCAGCATTCCTGATAGCCTCATGTGTACATTTAAGGGGATGATATAAATTTCTTTTTGTGAGTCAAACTGATCTCCTGTCATCTTGAGTGGACCTGCCCCATGGACATAAAGATTTATTGCTGACCACGTGGCATTTTCTTTGCTAATTTCATAGGACCTGAGAATCAGAGAATCATTTAGGTTGAAAATGACCTTTTACATCTTCGAGTCCAACTGTTAACCCAGCACTGCCATTCTATCCCTAAACTATGTCCCCAGGTGCCACATCTCCACATCTTCTAAATCCCTTCAAGGATGGTGACATCACCACTTTCCTGGGCAGTTTGTTCCAGTGCTTGACAATCGCCTTCTGTGAAGGAATTTTTCCTGATATCCAATCTAAACCGCTCCTGGTGCAACCTGAGGCCGTTTCCTCTTGTCCTATCATTTTTTTTACCTGTGAGAAAAGGCTGATCTCCACCTGGCTGTACCCTCCTGTCAGAGAGTTGTGCAGAGCCAGAAGGTTCCCCCTGAGCCTCCTTTTCCCCAGGCTGAGCCCCTTTCCCAGCTCCCTCAGCTGCTCCTCCTCAGACTTGTGCTCCAGACCCTTCCCCAGCCCCGTTCCCTTCTCTGGACACTCTCCAGCCCCTCAATGCTTTTCTTGTCATGAGAGGCACAAAACTGAACACAAGGTTTGAGGGGTGGCCTCACCAGTGCTGAGCACAATGTGAGTGATCCCTTCTTCAGTCTGACTGCATTTAACTGTCCCTAATTATTTCCTTAGGGAACATGTGCCTGTTCCCCTAGTTTACAGATGAGGATGTCACCCTTTCTATCTCTATAGGGTGCATTCACGGGATGAATGGAACAAAGGGAAATCATGTGTTTTTTAGATCTTTTCTGAAATTTGTCTTCCCTTTTAAATATTTCAGTGAAGTTCTGAAGTATAAAAGAGTAGTTTCAGTTCAGCCAAAATAGGTCACTCTATTTTTGCTTAGTGTATAAAAAATGAAAAAGCGTTCCAACAAGGTAAAATGATTAGTTTTTACTCTAAAAATGATGAAACTGGACATTCAAATATCATAAGAACTGTCCAGCTTGACTGTTTAGTCCCCTTGAATCTCTCTTTGGTGTAATTTCATCAAGTGTCTTCTTGTCTGTTGAACAGGATTTTCTGTCTCTGGACCTTTTTTTTCCTGGGGAAGAGAAACAGCATTGCAAAGCTGTTGCAATAACTGGGGATGGATGCTGGGACTGGTTCTCCACTTTCCCTCTCTCTTTCTCTCTCTCTTTGTCTCTTGAGAAAACAGAATTTTTTTTCAAGCTGCTCAATCTCATCCCACCTCTTCTGCACTGGCCACCGCCAAATTTCCACAATAAGGTCAGAGATTAATCAATGTTTGTTTCTTGGTGGCCTCACACATGCAGGCAGACTGACTGCTAGCCGTGCACTATCAAACTTCCACAGGCTCCTTTGGCTCCTTTCCCACCAATTTCAGGCAGGGAAGGAGTGTGGGATTCAGCCATCTGAGTTGTTGGGCTTATTAACTCCAGTGACAACAGAATGTCTGCATTTTCTCAAGCCTTTAAATCTCAGCAGCCGCAGCTCTTCCAGCCAAATTAGCAGCAACAGGAGGCGAGAGAGTGGCAATTCTGATGGAAGATGCAGCACTGCTTTTCCCCTTTGGGAGCAGAGTGGAACATCATGCATTTATATGTCTGCAAATGAGCAGGGGCACGTATCCCTCATGAGCAAATGATCCTTGGTGGTATCCACTGGGCAGCTGGGCTGGAATTAATAGATTTTGCTCGTACCAACAATTATTCAGGGAAAATTGCATTATTTGGAGCAATGGAAATGAAGAAGAGTTGGCAAAATGCTACAGTTTTAAATTAATTTATTTTAAATAGGCATTTAGTATGTCTGGAATGCTGGACATGGTTTAGGAAGCTGAAGAGAACATCTCAGGGTGTGCTTATCTCTCTTGATTTTCAACAGCTTGATCTGTGTTTTCTCCTTCTCATGGAATGGTTGCTGCTGGGTGTGAAGGGCCTTGAATTACATTACCATAATCAACAAAAAATTATAAGGCTGTTAGAATCCCTGAGTGCCCCTTCCACACATTAGGGTTGAATATTAGGGATGGACTAATATACACAAAGCTGGTATTGTCTCTAGTGTATTCAGGGAGGTAAAAAGCGGAAAATTGTGAAAAGAGTCTCCCTGCTCATCTGACTTGCTTCACTGCATGTATGTGAAAACACTCTGAGTAAAGAGATATAAGAAAGGTTTTTACACTAGAAATCCTAAATAAACAACACAAAAACTTAGAGGAAAGACTAAAATATTGCAAAATAAGAAAAAAGCCTTTAGCAAGGCAATCAGATAAAGGTAAGTTGAGCCCCCAGTGAAGTGAAAAACTGGGCTGGGTAGGTCCACCAGTGCATATTTGCCTAACCTGGGCTGTGAGAAGCCAAAGCCAAGTTCCTCTGCTGCAGGCTGCCTCTGCGATCGAGTGATGGGAGATACAAAGGAAATAGTTCACAGACTCCTCCTTTAACCCCTGTAAACTGTTTTACATACCTAGCACAATGTTTGAAGTATTTGTATTTAGTGTTCTTCTTACAACTAAAGTCAAAGGAGTAAAAGAGATTACTTTGGTGGGCTTGGCTGTATCTTCAGTAGCTAATTAAATGGTGGGAGAAGAGATTTGAGCAGTTGAAGCCAACTGGCACAGAATGACCTGCATCTATACTATTAAACTATCTTAACCTTCAAATCAGGTTGACTGCATCCAAAGTGCTGATTAGGAATAGTTCCTGCCTTATGTTAATTTCTGAACGACATCCAGGAGTTGTCTGGGTGAACTGCATTTGGCCGGGGACCATTCTAACAATACCACAGCATATAGACAACTGGGATTTAGCACCCAAGTGTTAAGAACAGCCTAATTTTCTGGTGTGAGATTAGCACTTAGGATGCTAATAACACCCTTAAGCACACATGGTGATTTTGCAAATGCAAAATATCCCCTTCCATTGGAAAACAGAGGTTTGGAGCATGCCCTTAGGGTTATTTTTAACCAAATTCTACCTTTTACATGCACAATCCATTGAAATAATGACTGCAGCCTGGTTTCTGACCCTTCTTACAAGTGCTTGCTCCCAGCTATTTAGAAAACCTCTCCAGCTCTACAGTGTGACACATCATGAAGATCAAATGCTGTTCCCTAGTTTATCTCTTGGAGAACTGTGGAGAGGTTCAGGGCTCTCAATAGAGCAGTCTTAATCAACAGCTATTTCATTTGTGACTCTTGACTTCTGTCTTTCTGTAATGAAGAACACTGAAATATTCATTATCTAGGTGCAAATGTTTGAGGGTGATTACATGTAGATATGGTGGTGCCTGCAAATTCTCAGCAGAGGGGAACTGGAGAACTATTCAAAATTTTGTACATCAGAATCAAAACTGTAACTTGGAAAGACAGAGACAGTATTTCCCACAAGTCATGGAACGCAAAGGAACTGAGCACTGCAGTGAAAGGAAGTCAATAGTTTATTTACAAGTCCAGTTTTTGGTAGTAAAGATTTCTAAAGAGTTCAAGAAAAATGTGACAAATAGAGTAGTTACTAAAAAAGCAAACTTGAAAGAATTTATGCTGCTGAGGTAGTCAGCAGTTTTGTCCTTGACTGGGAAGTCCAATCCAAGGGATGTGTTGAATTCTTATCCATTTACTTATTGGGGAAATATTTAAAGATCTCTCCTAAATTATGCCAAACAAAAGAAAACTATAAAGTTATATCAGTACACAGAGTAAGATATTCTGTACTAACTAGAGGTATTTTTCAGACCTAATGCTAGGGAATTAGGTTTCTTTAGTAACATCTTTCACTCGCTGGACACAGAGGCCCAGGAAACCTCTTGTTCCCAGAGCAGGAGTGGGGGCTGATCTTGAGCCCTATCATTGCTTTGCTTCCAGGCTCAGTGGTGACCGAGAGGGTTTATCTATCACAGGAGACAAATTAGCTGAGGCTGGTTTGTTCATCCAGATAAAACATCATCCTGATAAAACATCATCCTGATAAAACAACATCACTGGAAAACCAGGTGAGGAGAGGCAAGCAGGGGTGTGTGACCACCAAGGAAATAAAGACTAGAAGCTAACAAACAGCATAAAAATTAGGAAAGGCTGTGAACTGGCCATTTAGCCTAGAAAGAAGGAAAAAGCTGTAAACTTCTGTAAAGGTACAGTGTACAGCACAACTTCAGAAGAAGAAGTAGAAATGTGCCCAGTGACAGGCACTGCACCAATGTTCACCCAGCTCTGAGGCCAGCTTGCATGGAGAGGATGTTGTCAGCATGTGTGGGTGCCACAGCAGGGGCCACACACGCAGTGCTCCTTGGCCCGTGCTTCAGAAGGGACTGGCGGCCAAGAGGAAAGAGTGGTGCAGAACTATTTAGCAAGGCAGCAGTGGAGGAGATTGATTTCCAGCACTTCGGCCTGGCAATTCTAAATTAACTATTATGTACACAGCCTCAAAGTCTCTTTTCTTGGGCTCCCTTTGAATTTTGAGGAGGAAGCCTGACACATCTCTTTTCACAGGGACACTAAATATACAAAACAACAACCTCATATTTCACACACTTTGTCCCAGCTCACAGGGCAGTAATTGAAAAGCAAGAGGAAACAACAGCTCTTCATGCTGCAGGAGTTACATCTGTTATTTGACTAATTAGTGACACATAATAACCCACAAGAGCCTTGGCAATACAAAACCTGCTTTAATTCTGGCCAGTCTCCGCAAAAATCTCCCCATCTCACATTCCATTTGTAACTGCAGAGGTATGTGTAGCAGTCAGTGTTGGGAAGCAATGCATCAGTGTAATGATGCTTTTTGAGGAAGAGGGGGAATAAAGTTGCTGTGGGTGGAAAGGCAAACATGTCTTGCATAGTTTTGTTTGCAACCAGAAGGAGTAAGATGAGTCTCTTTTTGCTTCACATGAGCCATGACCAGTCCTATATTAATCCAATGGAGTGGGCAGGTGCTCAGGGGAGAGCCCAGAGTGCAAAGGAGGTGAGAGGGCTCTGTTATCTGGGGCATCATAGAACTGGAAAGACTCGGGATCTCTGATCTTTCTGTCCTTGTTTGTTTTGGCTGAGCTTTGCTTTTAGATAACGCGTGTTTACTCAGCACTATTCATTTAGATAGTTACTGATCTTATCTGGTGTAAAGGAAGAAATCCATGGTCACAGCAGAAAGTGACAGTTGTGAGTTAATATTTTCTTTTACATGTATTGATTACAATGTCAAAGATTCAAAATCAATTCACTTAAATGTCGCTCTAAAAAAAAAAATCCGTCAGTATAATGGAATATTGCCAAACTAGAGGAAAAAATAAGCCTGAATCCCCTGCCCCTGAATGCATGGATGCATATGGTGCCAATAAGACTACACTGTCTTGATATCGACGGCAAAAATAAGGATGAAAATAGATAAGAAATATATCCAGTCTCTGCAATATTTATATTGAACCATATGATATATTCAGAAATGATCTAAAATTCTCATTGCAAAACTTTCTGACTGACTTCACAACCTCCCCAACTCTTTTCTTGCATCCCATTTTCCCTGTTGCAGGTCTATAAGCTTGCTGTCCTGGCATCCCAGCAGCGTGCACATTTCCTTCCTTCCATGGGATACAGACTTACCACATCTCTGCAGGGATTCAGTGCAAAATCTTCCTCTTCATTGCTCCAGAGCGTGCTAACCCAACATTTGCATTTCCTGAAGCTGCAGGTGTGTTCTGGCCCCTGCTGTGAAGGGCGGCTCAGAGCCTGCAGCACTGCCCCGGCTTTTTATTCCATTCCCCTCCTTGTAATCTGTAACCAAGTAGGTAAAAATCTATCAAAGTACCAGAACCAGAGCAGGGCAATTTGCTTTTCACTTAAATTACATGAATCAGTATAATTTTGCTTTTAGGCTGTTCACACAATGGATTATTAATGCCTTGGGTATCCAACGGTCTGTTCCATTCCCATGGAATCAATGGATGCTCCATTTACCAATTCCAGACCTCATCTTCCTGTCATTAATCATCAGAGATGGTGTTGAGGCAAAGGTCAAAAGAACTGCTTAATGAACAGATTTCAACTGTTTCAAGTCTGGACTTTGTGTAGGTTGGGTGTGATGTGTTGTTTAGCCTGGTCCTTGTTTACCATCAGCTGGTTTCACTCATTCCTAACTGACCCATGGGTATCAATTAATCTGTGGGCTTTTTACAGGATGGCTGTATCTTCTGCATCTTTCCTCCTGGAGCATAAACCACAATCCCTCACCCTGAAACATAATAGTGTTCTGAAATTCCCAATGTAGGAGGGAAGAAATCTGAGCTCTCATCTTGCTGTTACCTGGTGTAGTTTTTTCAGGTGAGAAGAATGGACCCTTCTTTGTCTTTTAATTCTGCAGCCTCAGGGCCAGCCGTGATTGTTTCTTTCCAGAATTAAGCCCAGAGAGAGAGAGAGATAGAGTCACCAGAGAGAGGTCTTCCTGGAGGTCATGTTAATTAGAACCCCAGAATCCTAGGATGGTTTGGGTTGGAAGGGACCTTAAAGGCCATCCAGTTCCAACTCTTCTGCCATGGACAGGGACAATTTCCACTAGACCAGGTTGCTCAGAGCCTTATCCAGCCTGGCTTTGAGCACTCTTTTGGGCACCCTGTACCAGTGTCTCACCACCCACCCAGCAAAGAATTTCTTCCTAATATCTAATCTAAATCCACCCTCCTTCAGTTTAAAGACATTTCCTTTCATCCTATTCCTCCATGCTGCTGCTAAAAGTGGCTCCAGCCTTCTCATAAGCCCCCTTTAGGTATTGCATCCTTTGCAATCCCCAAAGGAACAGGATTAACCTTTAGGAATAGGAACTGCCTTTGGGAACAGCTTGTGTCCTTTGCAAAGAATAAAAGCCACGATCCTAGTGCATAAATAACAGTGTATATGGACCACAGTGAGCTACTAAAATGTGGCCCAAGGATGTGAACACTGTGACCAGAAGAAGCCTTTGACTTTGGGTATCTGACTGAACAAACCTTGGTCACCATTTTCCTGGACTTTGCAGTCAGTGGAGATGGAAGTTTATAATGCTACTGCCTGTGGCTGCAGCGTTAGGATCAGGTCCCTCTCAATTCAAAATGTTCTGTGAAATATTTAGAGCTGTCTAAAATAGTGTCCACTGAGGTAAAACTGCACAAAACACTCTGACGTTCTGTGTTTTCACAGGATTCTTTAAAAAACCAGATCAAACCCCAAACCAAAAGAGTTCTAAACACTAGGTTCTGGACTGAAGAAAGCACTATGAACAAGTCAAAGTGACTGCACTTTTAGGTACATTTAGGTGTTGAAATTTAACTTTATTGCCACAGTTATTTTACTTCGATTTTAACACTGAAATGTTTTACTAAGAAATGTGGGAATTAAATAGTTAATCTCTTTCTCTGTCAGAAAAGCAACCTAACGCAGTCAAGACAAACTTGCCAGCCCTCATTTCCATATCTGGTTGAGAAATGGCCTAAAATCTGCTGCCCAGCTTCCGTCTGGACATAGCCTTGTTTTTGATGATAGAAAGGAGGTTTTCGTTCCTTGTTTTTGATGATAGAAAGGAGGTTTTCGTTCCCAAAAGGGTTTATATCCTTGGACACTGATGGATGGTGAGAAGGAAGCAGTTCCTGGGGCTGGGGCTGTCTCAGTCCACCCCCATATCTTTGCTGTATGCAGGACTATAAATGGTGCCAGTGGGACCTGGGCCCATTTTGGCTGGACCCCAGTGGCTGCTCTGCTGCTCTCCTCTACCTCAGGTCCCTTTAGGATACCTCTAGCAGCCCTGAAGCAGTGTCTGGTGGGCAAAATTCTTATTGCCACCTAGTCTGGATTTCAAAATAATATTTTTTCCTCTGGAGAAAAAAATACAGGAATAAAGGGTTGAAACAACCTGAATATCTTATGCAAGTCTGCTGGCAGAAGAATCCTTCTCTGGTGCCCTTGGTGCTGGCATCAAGAGAGGCTGCTGTAGCTTCCTTGGAGGTGGCTGCAGGAAGACCTCTCCCAGTTATCTCTGGGCTCCTCTAACCTCTGAGCACGGCCAAGGGAGCTGTGCTGCCAACACATCCATCCTCCAGGGATTCCCCATCTGATTGAGGCTGGGCCAAGGAAGTGAGTCAGAACTGCAGCAGACAGGCTGCTCCTGCCTGCAGCCTGCCAGCCAGGAGAGGCTTAATTGATGTGGGGAAGAATTAGCGATGTTTCAGGCTCCCTCACTGCAGGGGAGGTGACAGCTATGGAAACAGGCTGTTTTTAGCAGCAGGATAGAGAATCCTGACTTGAAATTCTTTTCCTGGGGAAGTCAAGCAGGCAAGTTCTGCGTACATTGAATTTGCTTGAAAATGGGCTGCAGGGGAAATGATGCCTGTTGTGAAACAAGCAGCTTTACCCAAAAAATGAGAGAAATGGCTTAAATGTTGAAAAAACGTGTTTTGACCTAAATGAAAATATGGATTTTTTTTTTTGTTAGAAACAGCAGCTCATGTCAAAATTGGCTAAGTTGAAAAAAATCAAAGGACATTAATATTGGAAAATGAAATGAGCATCTTTTTGTCTGATGCAAAATGGATTATTTGGAGGAGTTTTCTTGTTGTTTTTTTTTTTCTTTGTTTGAAAAGAATAATTGTCTTTGACTGAACCAATAGCCCCTTTCTTTCTCCCTTCCTCCTACTTTAGGGAACTGACCATTGAAGTGAAATGTTACATGGTTTTCCAAAAGAATCACGAGGCTCTCCCTACCCTGAAACACAATAAATTATGCCTCTATAGATTTGAGGGTATTTTTGGTTGGACTCTATAGCTCTCTTGTTATTTTTCTGCAGTACCTTGGCCTAGACCAGCATCCAACCCATAGTCTGATGGCAGGAATGCAATAGATGGGGATTGAACTACACCTTGTCACCAGTAGAGATCAGCTACTGACTGTCCCCTTCCTGCTCAGGACTTCCTAATCTGGGTGTTGTTCCATTGCTCTGCCCTACTGGAGGATACTGCAACTTGCTTATGGCTCAAAACTCTTTTTGATTGGCAGCTTCCTGTGAAGACAGAGATTGCTAGTGTGGAGTAAAAGTTGTGACCTGCAAGCAATTTATTCTAAGCAATGCCTAATTGTCTGGGGTTAGTCACTAGAGACAGCTATTATATTTTTCAGTGTTATCTAACCCACCATCGGTAGGAAAATAGGAGGACACTTGATGACCAAAGAGCTATTAGCCTAATTATACTGTGATGAATTCCTTTCAGATGTGTAGGGCATTTAATGTATTCTTAAATAAAGTCATCCGTAATTAGAAACCTTCCATAACACACACAGGAATCTGAGTCCCAGAAAAGCTGATTAATTGTTAATGAGGTTCCTTCACTTGCTAGACAGATTGGAAGAGGAGAGGAAGCAAAGCTGGAGGCAGAAGCTGGCATTGCTGAGCAGATGCAGTGAAACTTTGCTGCTTGCCAGACCAAACTTCTGTTCTGTGGCTTCTTGTTGTCCAAGCCCTGTAGCAGAGCCAGCTTTGTCCATTAGGGAAGTGATTTCTGCTTTTCTCATTATTTCAGAAAACAGATGAAATGAAAATTGCCCCAACTTGATTGATGCTTCTGGAAATTGGAGAAAAAGGATTTTTTCCCCACTCTCTGAAAGTCATGCTCAGCTGAGCAAAACTTGTGATGGTTTTTTAAATGTTCATACACATCACCCATTTACTTTGTTAAGGTGATGTTTTCAGCAAATGTCCAACTTTTTCTGTCCACAAAAAGATCTGATGACTGACACCAGAACATGCAGAATAGTCTATCTCAAAGGGGAAAAGCAAGAACTATAGGTGTTTATACATGGGGAGTGCACATAAAAGGGAATATCTTGTTTCACAGTAGGAAGCTGGAAGTGGGCCCATGTATGCTCAGTTTACTACACCATTTTGCTTACTGCATATTCTGCCTTTCCCTAATTATTTTCCCTCTAATCTTTCTCAAAAGAAATAAACTCTAAATACCTCCACTCATTCTGACCATAGAAAAGTCAAAATGCTCTTCATTATTGTACAATGTTTTATATGTTTTTGTAATCTCTGCTGAGATTTGTAGCTGTCCTGTCACAGTATTCATAGGAAATGAAGCTCAGACCTTGGAAAATGTAGAAATTTCTCCTAAACAGATGTATATTTTCTTTAAAAATATTATGAGTTCCAGGCTTGATAGCTGAACATTTCCCAAAGCAAGAACAAAATGCTTTGTGTCCTGTTTTTATTTCTGGAGTATATTTTTTCTGCAGAGAATATATGTTTGGAGCACAACATTTGAGAAGGTCTCCTGAAATGAGTCTTTTTATCTTGAGTATTGTTTAAAAAATAAACTTGGAAGAGGAAACAGGCTTTAAAAACCACTTCCTAATATGTTGCGTATGTTCGTCAGTCTGAGTTCTGAGTCGTCTAGACGGATGAAAGTCAGAGGCATAGTCAGAGTTTATTAAAAAAAACCAGTCAAAATATATACTTGAACTTTTACTTCTGGAGGAGGTTTTTGGTAATTCTGCATTTCTAATTATTCTATTATATGAATGAAAGCTGCATGTCAGTATAATTCAAAGGAGATAATGAAAGGAAAGTATTTATTTTTCCCAAATTGTCCACTGTATTGCGGCAAAATGGAATTCACGGCATGTCTGTTCAAACAGCATCAACAATGCTGAGCAAAGTTATTCTAACACTGGGAGATGCCTCCTGCAATTTAATTGTGGGGAGCTGTGACTGAAACTGGAGACATATATTTATTCATATTGCATTTTTTTTTATTTTCTAATTGTTCTTGCATGAAAGATGAAAGATGATGGGCACATCACAGTGATGCTTGACCCAAAGTTGAGGATGCCCACAAAGCTCTATTTTGTGTGCTCCCATGGCCCTACAGGCAGCTGGAAACTCTCTGTAGCCATGGATGAAGGCAGCATCACAATCACACCACACACTCTCTCTGTGTGAAGCTTTTCCCAAAATAAACCTTGACATTCATATTTGTCACTGGGGAAAGGACAGGATGGCAAGTTGTACAGGGAGTAGAGAACTGGGTTTTCTAGTCTGGGGAAATGGGGGCTGAGGTTCACTCTCATGCTCTGCAGATTCCTGAGGTAGGGAATGGGCCAGGGATGTGCTGAACTCTTTTCCCTGGTATCGGTATCCAGAGGCAGGATTAATTTGAAGGTCTCAGCCGTGCACCAGAGGAGATTCAGACTGGACATTAGGAAGCATTTCTTTACCAAGAGGGTGCTCCAACGTTGGAACAGGCTTCTTAGGGAGCTGGACTATGTCCTGAACAAAATGCTGTAACTTTTGGTTAAAGGTCTGCACAGGTCTGCTGTGGTTGGGTGGTCGGACTCGATGATGGTTGTAGATCCCTTCCAGATGAATCTTACTCTCTTCCTGTTCCAAATAGACCAGAAACCTTTTCTTCTGTATTGCCCCCCCAGCCCCCTGCCAAGAAAATGGAATGAAGTTTTACTAGATGTAAGCATGTGTATGGGGGTCAGCTTTTGTTAAGTATATGTAATTTTTGATTCAGATAAGGGTTAAGATCTAAGCATGATTGGAACATGACCTGCTTAAATTGTGCAAACTGGTCCCCTTGTTTTTCTTTTCTTCCATTCTTAATCTCAGTTATGTTTGTTCTTTGGAACCATGCTTTACATTCAAAAATTACTAATAAAACAAACAGCTCCTTTTTTTTTTTTTTT
>WBMY01014138.1:646271-662814 GCA_013397315.1 Donacobius atricapilla
GGGGCTTTTGTGCTTTCTTGATTCCTATAAGATTTAGTTCATCTCTGTTCAGGGCTTGAGGTGCTGTTGAAATGAGAATATTCATAGCATTTTTTCCAGTGAATATTTATGTTATCATCCTAAATAGTTACAGAAGTGGTATTAATGATGGCTTATGATAAAATACTTAAATTGCCCTTTACTAGGTATATTTAATCAAGGCAGTACTGAAAGCTCAGTGTTTGCAGAGGAGTTATTTCAGCCTTATCGGAAGCGTGCACAAATGGCATACAATAGATGAGGAATTCATCATAAAATGAACAAAACCCATCTCTAAAGTGCACAGCTCCCAGTAACAGCTGGCAGGTAGCTCTGCCATCGGGGCTGGTGCTGGCTGACACTGAGCTCTGGGCTCGGTTGCACCAATCACACTTTGAGAGGTTCCTGGTCATTTTTCAGCACAAGTAAGATCAGCTCCTGTGGAATGACAATGGAATCACATAAACACAAGGACTGCTAGACACATTCCAGAAAAACTAAAACTGCAGTCTATCTTTACCCAGGGTGGTTTTATAGCACGGAGTTGCACACTTAGCTTGGTTCCTGTGGATCTGGAGTGCTCTTTCCCTGCACAGCTTTTGCAGCAGCCCAGTTAAGAGCAGGATTTAATATGAGAGAAACTTTATGAGACCAAGCTTATTTAAAATTAATCTGCTTTGATTTTCAACTTCCTTTTTTTGAGAGGAATAAAAGAATCACTTCGAAGCTTTTCCAACAGCTGGAAACATAATTCTGCATATTATTTTTTTATCCATTGATAAAAATACTTTTCATAAAACCCTGCAATAAGATGGTTTCAGAAGCATTGCTTGAAGCAATGAATCAACACCTTTTTAAAGACATAAGAAGAATCCAGAGTAGATGTTCATAACATTAAAATACTTATTGCTGTCATAAGGACTGTCACAGAAAGGGTTCGAATTATGCCTTGAGCTTTAGGGGTTTTGTGCCTGCAAAGAGTCAAGGACAGAATATTATTTTGTGCAACTGTCTCTGACATTTGGCTTTAGGGAATGAATGGACTAAAGCAATCCCTAGGGTGATTTTACCGCCTCCACGAGGCATAAATTTGCTGTAATATTCTTGTTCCCTACTGTTACTGGATATTTTTTTTTTAAAAGAGGGGAGAATTCCACAATTAAGTAACTATTTTGCTATTGTTTTTTGAGCTCTGCAAGGTATGCGACTTCTGCTATGAGAGAAAGAAGGAACTTAACACACTTGGTCCGGGTGGAGCCTGAGATTCACAGACCCTGGGGCAAGGTAGGCAACCAGCAGGGAGAGTCACCTGTTTAGTTTTTGTTAATGCACTAACATTTTTTTTACGTGTGTTTTCCCAAGGTCTTACAAAAAAATAATTGTTCTCTGTACTTCTCATGCAAATAGGAGCTTATTAGTAGTGTTTGTCCTGCTGAAGAGCAGCAATATTCCAACCTATGGGCTCTGAAGGGCTCCTTTACCCCACCAGCAACAACACAACTGAGCACCTAATTCTGACCCCCTAAAAATGCAAAATAATTGAGATGACTGGAAAGAGAAAAGACACTTGGGACTTGAGGGAAAGGACAATTCAGGGAAGACACCTGCAGCCAGAAGAGGAAAACCAAAGTGTACAAATTGGAAGTGGTTTAGGAAACAAGTTCAATGACAAAGCATCTTTGGGGAAATAAAGTTTGGGAACCTTTGAAAAAAAGAGGAATGTCAATTAAAGTTAGGTAGAAATTAATTGAATGAATGTGCAAGGAAGAGAGAAGCATCAAGATTTACTTGAGTACCTGAAGCATAGCCCAGATCAATTACTTGCTGCTGTCAGCATCATCAGTGCAATGTAAGAAAGATTGAATGCATGCTATAAAATGCACCGTTTAACAAAGTTCAAGCTATTAAGTAATTAGAATATAATATGTGAACATGCTGAATATGCTTACTTAAATATAAATGTTTATTCACTGTTTATTTTTAGTGCAGAAAAATCACCCAGCTTGTTTAGTTGTCCTTGCTGTTTCATACACTGCTGATCTATTGGATGCCTCTAAGCCAGCATCCAGAGGCAGCTGCTCCTTTATCAATAGCATCCAGGGACTCCTCTTGAAAGATGCAAAGGAACCTGCAAAGGAAACAAATTCAAGGATAATAAATATGCTTTGCTCCAATGGGCTGAGGGAACAGTGATATTACATTTCCACTTACAGAGAGATCACTAGTGATATGTCATATCACATAGTGATATGGTCATTTGTCAGTGATGTTAAGGGACAGGGCCTGAATGCCAAATCATGGAATAAGGTTTGGGTTGGAGAGTAGCTTAAAGAGCACCCAGTTCCAACCTCTTGCCATGGACAGGGACACCTTTCACTAGACCAGGTTGCTCAGAATTCCATCCAACCTGGCCTTGAACACTTCCAGGTATGGAGCATTCACAGCTTTGGGCAACCTGTGACAGTGCCTCACCACCCTCACAGTAAATAATTTCTTCTTAATGTCCAATCTAAACCTATTATCTTTTGATTTAAAGCCATTTCCCTTTGACATTGTCCTTGCCCTTGTAAAAAAACCCTCCCTAATCAACAAATATTGCTCGCTGAGTAGGAAAGATTAGCCACAGTAGTAAAGGGGTTTGTTAGTAAATGGGGAAATAGTAAATTCAAATGCAAAAAAGTGGAAGTTATGCTGTTTGTTGCTGACACTTGGTAGTGATGCCTTGGAAGGCTGACCTGAAACAGAGACTAGACAGAGTTAGAGAATAAAGTATTTATTGAAAGGCCTCCAGGATCCATCTTGGGCAAGAGAAGAGCCCGACCAAGGCTGCACCCTGGGTGGACTAAGAATGATCACAAAACTGGCTGACCGGTCATGAAATGTTACATTTTTATAAGTTTTGGTCCATTTGCATATTGGAGTTTAATTGTCCAATGACAGCTTCAGGTTGTGAGCTCCCATCCTTCTTGTTCCTCCCTTCAGTCCACTGTTGTTTGTGCTTTTGGGCCTGAAAGCTGTCCTTGGTCGCTAACAGGAAAGGATTTGTTTTGTCTACCTAATCTGTGAAGAGAGCTTACTGGCACTTAATATGAGACTCAGAACTACATCCCTAGGCAGCACAGAATCTGAAAATATGAAAACTAAAAGTTAAGGCATCAGTAGCTCAAGCTGTCCTAGGTCAGCCAGTGGGAAATTGCATGGCCTCAGGTTTATCATTCCACCTTGCTTGTGAAATAATGGCAAAGAAATTCATGCGTGCAAATATCAGAAAATAACCACTGCAAATTCCCAAAGGAATGCCACAATTTTGCTGCTGATTATGGCTTCCAAAATAACCATGGAAGTTGAAGCATAGTTTATCTGCAAGGTTTTTCTGATGTTAACACATGCTGATCCAGAACCTGGCAGAACTAGGTAGAACTGTGCTCATGATGTGGTTAGTCCTATTGATTTTAGTCTCAACAATTTAAAATCTAGAAAGAAGGCAAAGAAAATGCTCACCTGTCTGAAAACAAAAGCTTTAAACATACACACCGGCCAGTAATATTGAGAAAAAAACCTGGGTACAGATTTTGGGGCGTGTGTCATATTTAAAGGCATACAGTGAGGTACCAGTTTTGTTCTAAGGCTTTTATTCTAAAGGTCTGTGATGTTCTTAGTCTTCTGTGACTGCAAGCCTTTCACCAAGTTCCAGATTCTGAAAAATACACAAGAACCACTTTGTCAACATCACCTCCTGACACAGGTTGTCTTTATAATTTCTCAGTCTTGCTCACAAAAGAGGTGATCTGTCCTTGGTTGGAGGTTAGTTTCATAAAGAAACAGTTGTATCTGAAAATATTCTAAAAAGAACCACATCATAGTTAAAAGCCATGTCAAGGTCCCACCACAGTCTAAGCTGGATGCTCCAACAAATGAGAAGAGGAATGCCAGTGATGCAGAGTAAGCTTCAGAAAGGAAGGTGGGCACTGAAGTTCCTTCTCTGTTACAGACTTCCTGAATTACTTTGGGAATACCAGCACTTCTGTCTACATCTCTAACCAGCAACAGAGAATATTCCTGAGCACAGGAACTTGATCCTCTCTTCTGTTAAATTTTAGCAAAGTACTTGGCATGGTTTTGTCTGGACCAAATACAGGCTCTCAAACAGTTCCCAGTCACTGGAAGTTATCAAAGGCCAAGGACAATTCCTAGAATAAATTTCATTTATTTCTACAATAAATTAAGCTGGGAGACAATTCTGGAAATCATCTGGTCTTAACATGTTTGAGAAAGGTCCAGTGCAATGTGTTCAGAAGCTGTGCCCAGTCAAGGTCTTAACATCTCCAAGGATGAGCTTTCACAGCCTCTCTGGTCTCTTCTGTCAGTAGCTAATTGCTCCTAGGATAGAACAGTTTTTCATTGGTAATTTACATTTCCTGTCAATCTCTAGGTTTCCTATAATCGTACAAACTCCCCAAAGGCAGTTTGGATGTGTTACCCTGCTCTGGAGGTAAAAGGGGTGCAACAATAGGCACGTAGGCAGACTTCATCACTTGGTCTCAGGGCTAGAGAACAGGTTAATAGAGATGTAACCTCCAAGTCTTGGTTCCCATCGGTAATTTGAATGTATTAGCACTTAATTGGAGGGCTCAGATCCCATCACTGTGCTTGAATGCGTGGCTACCACAAGGGATAAATCTCTGTGCATGGGTATGCAGAACACATACTGAAAAGTGAGCACATCTCTAGGAAAAGAACTAAAACTCCATTGATCTGTCTTTGTATTGTCAAAAATTACTCTTTTTTTGTTTTCTCTTTTTTTTTTTTGTTTGTTTTAAATCAGCATGTCCAGAAATGATAACTCCCCAAAGTCCTGTTAAACACTTAACAATGTGTAGTCTGAGCCAAGCAACTGCAATGAGACAAACAACTAAACAAACAGCCTGTGGACATTCAAAATGCTTTTGGGCCTTTTGCGTTATGTTAGGTCTGTGTGGGAATACTTAAAAATATTCAGAAAGAGGAAGAGTTTTATCAGCAGATGAAGCCTGATTTTTGCACTGTGTTCCTTCATAGTGCTGCTAGGAAAACACAGGCCACAGAAAGGGGGTGACTGGAGGACAAATATGGGACCAGTTCTTATGTAAAGGCCAGCGCAAAATCTATGTACAAAGTCAGTGGTGTGTTGGGCCTAATGCTTTACCTGTGTGTAAAAGTAATTACCTCTTCAGGGAAGAGAACCTTTGAGCTGCGACTTGCCATCTTCTTATATAGTCAGCAACATTCTGCACATGTATCTTAGAATATTGCTGATATGAAAGTACAAACTTTTGTCTTGCAAACAAAACCAGCTGATGGAATGGGTGATGATGCTGGGGATACTGGTGGAAGATAGCGATTGCTTCAGGCAGCAATAAAATATAGGGTTTTGTTTTTAGGATAGAAATTCACTGATAGACCTTACACTGTGCCACACAGCTGAGCACACACCTCACTCCAGTGAGCACTGCATACACAATAAATAAATATACCAGCATAAGACATCTGCCACATACTACAAGAAAGCGATGAAAAACAAGCTTGGGAGTGAGAGGCATATGAAAGAGTTTGAGGAAATGGATTTCACCCTGTAATCTCATTGAGCTTTCAAACCCACCTGGTCCTTTACAGAGTCCCAGAAGATGGTCGATCCAGCGCTGATGGATCATACATAGCCTGGCTTGGAGGCATCCACGGTGCCTCACAGGATGTTATGCTTGGTGTCTCAGGGCTTTGGCCAGTACTGTCAGTCTGTCAGTTTTGGGGCAGAATGGCCCAATTAAAAGACGTGTATTGACAGAGGTCAGCTGTGGCAGTCACGTTGTGTTAACTGTGCTGTGAAGAGAGAAAATGTTAGGTCAAAAGCAGGTGGAAAAGAGTCAAATAAAAAATGACATTTGCTGTTTTTCTGTAACTACTAGTTTTTAATAAAAGACATTCTGGAATGATTCTGCAGGGAAAATTCTTTGGCAATAGAGGATGACAAGAGAACGATTATATGCTTTGCAGCGCTAAGAAAGTGTTCTCTTCCCTCTCCATTTGGATTAAAAATATAGACATTTTGTGGTTTCTTTCTTTGTAAACACATTTATAAGGTACATTTTACAAAAACTGTGTACAACAAGAAGGACTTTCCCAAAGATCATTATTTTCTCCTGAAGTTTCTTACAGAGTATCTGGAGACTGCTGTTCTATGTGCCAGAATTTTTCTCGGACATAAATAAACTCTGTAGCTGTAGCCCTGATGGTCTGTACAGGAAATAGCTTTTTTTGTCATGTAATCCCCCACTTTAGGACTCATAGACCAAGACACCATCATCTTGTATCATTTGATTGTATTTAAATCTGTGGGAATCGAATGTGAAGTGCAGCTTCTTGCTAGACAGCATTGGATGAACAGGATGCATTCAAATCTAATTTGAAAATAGAAATTAGGGATCCGTGTGAGAGGCAAAAGAAGTCTTGTCTCAGACTGCAGAAAGAATTATAAAAACATGCCCTTTTCTTTTTAAAATATGACAGGAATGTCAGCAGATCAGTGCTATTTTATAACATCATGTCTGAAAGGAAAATCCAATGTTTGAGTTATAATTGTGTTCAGAAACATTGAAAACTCAGAACTGGAAGGTTTTTCAGAGAAAATAAGATTGGAGATTTTAAAAGGGAGAGATTAGAGGGAGTAGTGCACTAAGATCCTTTGAAAATTCCACTTTCTGACCTCTAAACAGCTCCAGTTGGGTGGAACTGTTTCATAGTTGTACTGTGAAACTTTGGGAAAAGATCAGCCCTCATTTGTGCTGTGCATGGAAACAAAAGAATGCCCAGGACATACAGACCTGGGGCAGTGCTGGTGATCAGGCAATGATTTATCCAATGTAGCAGGTAAAATTATGCATTTTAGTATGACTTAATATGTTACCTTGTTGATAAAAGGATCAAGTCTCTGCTGTGGGAGGTATTATGAAGTTATATAGAAAACTGGGTTTTACAACCAAGCTATGTCCAAAGGACAATTGAAAGAGTCCATCATAGGTATCAAACTCCTGAGCTCCTGCTCCAGCATCATGTTTTTTTCAGTACATTAGGCAAAGAAAGGGTGAGAGAAGTTGGAAATAATGGACATCAGTCATCTTCAAGACAGGGATGAATAAAATGTGGAAAACCAAGGATACATGCAGAGACTGGGAGAGTGAAAAAGAAAGGAACTGCTGGTCTGAAGAAAGTGGTGGAGTGCATCCTGTGTGATAGCAACAAACAAACTGACAAAATGCTCTGCGAGGAGTGATTGGGCTCTATGAGCTTAATATCCTTCTCTTTTAAAATTCTTTCAATGTGTCTGAGGATGGTTTCTGTTTGTTCGCTTTATATTTTTATGATGTGTCAGGATTCAAAGCTTAAATGTATAGTATTGCAAGATTATAGCTTGATCCCAAAGGAAATACTAGGCAGTGACTGGTCTGTGGGCTGTGTTTATATATCAGCAAGCAGGAAAAGATGGCTCAAATAGATTTTTTAGCAGCAACACAATCCCTTTAGACAACTTAGAAACTTCCACCAAAGTAATTACACACAGTCAGCTTCTAACATATTGAAGTCTTTGTTTTAAATCAGATCATCTTTTTTTATTGCTTTTTTCCTATAGACTCATCCACAGGTACTTCATTACCCGTGTATTTTGTTCTGACTGTTTAATATCTAGGAGACTGGTGATTTAAAATTGCAAAAGCCTATTTTGAACTAGACTTTTTCAGTCAGGAAAAACTGTGAGATAATGTAAAGTATGTCTAAGAAAGACATCTTTTCCCAGGATGGAAAGATCTTTAAGATGTTGAAATTTTCTGATGCACAGAATTCTAAACATGGGCTGAATATGGGATGCGAAAATACAGAAACCTTCTGAGTCTTCTAAAGAGCAGAACAGTTTTGAAGTTTTAAAAGGTTTTCTGATGGTTTGAGACTTGTTCAACTTTGCTGTTTCTGGATTCTTCTGCTCAGAGTCCTTGTACCTCCTTTTCTCTGGCCCGAACTTACTCTGTATCAACAAACCATACATAATTGACTTTTTTTTTTTTTTTTTTTTTTTTTTTTTTTTTTTTTTTTCCCCTAGTGGCCCCAGTTTGCTAGATCAATATCAAAGTCTGATATTCTCAAAAATGTTGCCTACGGATACTGTACATACTGCTGCTAGTATTACTGACAGGTTCCTTAGGCACTGTGGCCTTGCAAGACTTTATTACTCAAAAGGTCCCCTTCAATTACCCATGCAGCTTGGCCGCCTCTCACATGCCTTTGGCAAATGGGAGGTTTGTGAAATGGGAACCCAGTCATCCCTTGAGGTGCTGTGACTTTTGTCAGCTTTGCACATTGCTCTTGTCCCATCCAGCAGTTTCCCATGTCCTATTCAGAGAATTTATCCTCAGCCTGGGGCTGAAGGAATGATCCAGTCATTTCCTCACAGCCCCCAAAAGGCCCAGAACCAGTAGAAAAGGTGTGAGGAGACCGAGCAGTACCAGTCTGATATTTCCATAATGAAAAGTTTCCTCCTTTCCTGCTGAATCTGCCATTCTGGGACAGAGGAGGTGCCTTTTGGTTTCTGACAGTCAAGGTCTGACCTCCTTCATTGTCCTGAAAGCCCCGTGTCAGTATTAGCATGTTTGGCTTAGCTAATAACGTGCAAATCAAATAAACTGAAGCATATGTTTTCTTTCTCTTTTGGATTTCTTCATTTTTGTTAGTGCTAGTGAAACTCTGGTGGGTGTATCTGAGCTCCTGTGTGTTGTGCAGGAGAATTAAATGTATAGTTTGAGTCAGCAGTAATGGAAGCTTCTTGCCAAAATATCCCACACAGGGCTGGGAGGGAAGACCTTGAACGCTGCTCCTGCACTGCACGGAGAGCTCAGAGGAGCAGATGCAAACACTCGTGGTTCTCACCTTCTAATTTTTTCAGTTCCCTTATTGAATTCTGTAACTTCATTTCATAGAGAGAAATTTCTCAGCTTGTTTTGATCCAGAGTTACTGCTCATTAAGAACAGGCACAAACATTAGACTTTTAGGATATGGATTTACAGCTATTAGTGTGGTAGGAAAGGAAGAGAAAGTGTATCTGTGAAGCCAAGAGAGGGTGAGGACCAGCTCTTTAAATCTGCCAGTGATTTCAAGAGCCTTTGTTTTCTGCTCCCCAGCAAGGAAAGGAATAAGTAATTTAACAGCATAGTAAAACAGAGCATTAGTTACACATGGATAGTTACTAAAGTGACTATTTTCAATTTTTAAATGGAAAGCCAAAATATTTGTTTCTGCCTAACATAGTAGATAAAATTAAATAAAAGTAAGAATCTTGCCAAAAAGTTTATTGCATATTAGCAAATGTTATTTTTGGATCACTCTGCAACTGGACAAAACCCAATTCTTCAATATAGTAGCTCAGTAAACAAATGTTTGGGGGTTTTTGATATTTTGATGGCAATAATGTGCCTGATGCTGGGTGCCAGTTCTGCTAAGGATCAAATCGATGGTTAAATTATTAAGCAATAGTGATGGACAATCTTTCAGGGGTAATTACTTTAACAGTAATAAAAATGAGTGTATAACGTGTAAATTGTACATGCTGACACCTTTGGGATGGCAACTGCTGCTTTTGGGAGCTCCCTCAGCAGCTATACCATGTTGTACGACAGAATTGCTAAAACAATAGCACTCTAACATCCATGGAGGGCAGTAAGAAAACCTGGATGAGACTAATTTGGATGTTCTTTTCAGTCTTCACATGGCAAACCTCTACTCCAGGAAAATAATATTACTCCTGGGGATCTTGTAATTACCCTCAGAAGCCTGGGAGATATAATCCATGAATAACAGCCCAGCGAGGTGCTGCAGCATAGGAAAGCAGCTGGGTCCACACTTCCATCCAGAGGATCTCTTCTGTGTGTTCCTCTCTCCAGTGTGTCCCTGTGTTCCTTCCCATCAGTGGAGCCTGTCCCAGGATTCTCTCAAGCAATAAGCATTGAGACAGAGCCTGTGATCAGTGTCTTCTCTTCCCAGTGGAAGAAATGTGTGCAAAGAGTTTTTTGGGGATATTTTAGCTTTCTCATCGGTGGCAGCTCTTCTGATGAGAAGATGTGGCTTCCCTGCTGGGAACATATCTTCCTCTTGTTTTATGTTTTCTTTTTTCTGTTCTTCATGTCACCAGCTCCTCTGTCAATACTTTGGTGTTAAATCCCTTTGTGACCTCATCTGATTTCTGCCTGTGGGGCACAACCTTCCTTTTTCTGGGGATGTAATATTTGTGTGAATAGGTCCTTTAGGATGGTTTATAAGGAGCCTGAGAGATGCTTGACAGCAAGTAGCAGGTCAGAGAGGCTTGGCTGCTGGTCTCTTTGGACTTTGCTTGCTACAAAATCTGTTAAAATTTTTTACCCTTTCACTGGGAAGTTGTGATGATAATTACTTTGGACTTGTGGGGAGTCTTGTGAGAGATTCCTTTGAGCCCACTACAGAATTATGCTGCCCTTTCTTCCAGAAAGACAACTTTTATTTGTCCCAAAAGAATGGGTCCATCAGCCTCAGTTACTTCAGTTACCACCCAAATCCTCCTGGTGGTGTCAGGTAATGTTTTCTCTCAGTTAACAGAGTGAGGGTGGCCTTTTACCTCAATAAAGCTGACAAGCAGTAAGTGGTTAAACTGCAGAAACTCCATTTCTGTCACTCAAGTGTCAAAAGTGATAGATTTACTGGGCACAAACCTCCAAGAACTTTGAAACTGAGGGCTTGACTGAGCTTGAATGTTCTATCACATTAGCTCCCCTTACTAGCATGAGCAGGTTTGCAGCTCTGTATCTTTCTATGTCAACCTAATCTCTTTTCTTCAAGGGGTTGGGCCTTACCCTTTAATACTACCATATTAAAACCTCATTATGGTTTAACTGCATCCATATTTAGTAAGGCACTGACAAAGCTTATGCTGGCATTAGGAAAATAAATCATCATAAAGAGTAGAACACTTGAGTCATCCTCAAAAGATAAAATAACAAAAGAGAAACCAAACAAAGTATCCAAACCCCCATGGTTTTAAATCAAACCCCCATGGTTTTAAATACAGGTTGTCGGGGGTAGGGGGGTGGGGGTCGTGATTGTTTTTTTGATTGTATTGTTGGGTTTTTTTTGTGGATGTGTGTGTGGTTGGGGAGGAGGGGGTGTTAAATTGTTTGTTTGTTTTCTTTTTTAGCCAAGTAGAATATAGAAAGTGGAAGACCCTAAATTTCTGGTCTAAAACTATTCAGCTCTTCATGGCTCCTTAGTGATCCCCACCCCTGAAGCCAGGAGCAGAGACTATAAACACTCTGGGATGCTGAGAGGAAAACTCACCACTTGTATCAACTTAATTTGTTGCAGGATTTATGGGAATTGCTTTGCGCCTTCTTCTTTAGGTTTTAAGGGGATTGTAGGCCACACATTATTGATTTATCTTGTAAATTATGTGATCCAAGCTGATGAGAAGAAGAGGAGATAGATAGACAGATGTCTGCTAAAACATACCTTGAGGGAATCTTGCAAGGAAAAGGGAAATAAGGCATCTTTGATCGTGGTTGTTCTCATCACAGGTGGCGCTCAGAGCTAGGACAGGGAGAGCTTTATGTTTGATTTGTACAGACTTCAAAACCATGGGTGCCTCATGCTGAACCCCTGATGTGGGCTCGACATTTCTGAGTCTGAATTTTAGCTTGCTAACTATTGCTAGCTCCTTTCCCAAGGGAAAGCTGACAACAGTTTTCTTTTTTCAAAACATCTCTCTCCATTTCTCAAAATCGGTTAAGTAAACAGTGTTCCTTTTCCCATAACAACTGTCCCCAGATGTTGTTTCCTATTACTTAACCAATGGAGAGAAGTGTCAGTCTGATGGACCAATAATAGACCTTATTAGTGCAGCATGTTATAAAAGAAACTGTTAGAATTGTAAATAAAGCCTTCTTTCTTTTCTGAAAACTATATGGAGTCAATCTGTTTCGTGTCCTACTGTGACACTTTTCTGTAAAGTGATGAGGGAATTCTGTGTTTCACCGCAAAAAATGAAATTATCTTAAACTGCTAGAGGGGGACAATGAAAAAATACCTAGAAGAAGTGAACCTACAAAAATAATTTAACAATGCCCTATTTACCTCTTAGTTTCATGTATCAGTCTGTCAGTCCAGGCTGTTCTTGTGATGCTTTTATGCCTCTACCAGAGGACAAAGCCTGACCCATTCCCTCTTCTGTCATCAAAATAGTTCAGGGGCAAACCTCAGGTTTTCCATGGCTCCTTCATCCACCTGCTGCTCCTGCTGTAACAGCCACACCAGCTGCACTATTCCAGCTCTGTCTGTCCAGACAGAAAAACTTGCATGCAAAACCTGTTGAGTATTTAATCACTCATGCTGCTTGTGGCCACGTGTGTCTTTGTGTCATCCTGCTCATTCTGTATCAGTAAACATGGAAATTATATTATTTGCAATATACCCTACAAGAGCTGGGGGAACTGCTGCAGTCACCATGTGTGTCCACAACATTCTCAGCTTACACTGATTTTTGCAGGTATGGGATGTATTTTGGTTTGTATGCATTAGTGAGATTTTTTTTTCCCTTCTCAATGACAGGCATGGCCTTTAGGGCTTGTCTACTCATGAAGGAGTTTCCAGCTCTACAGCCAGAAATTGGGCATTCTTAGTTTTATTTGACATTGATCTGTTATCTTGAAGTGAACAAGCTGTTAAAGGTCCAGATTTCTGGATAATAAAGATTATCTTCACTATCTTTGAGAAATGTCTCATTGACAGGGAGGAGCTCCTGAAGGATCTAAAACTGAGTGAAAGGTAACGAACGTGGCAGGGGAAGATAAATGTGCAGTAGTTCATCTGTGAAAAATAATGTAAATCTTGTCTCCTCGATGCTTACAATCAGTTCACAAGAGACACCTTGGCATCACTGCTGGAGGGCTCTGAAATCACTATGTTTATGTGCAGTGACAGACAAGAAGACAACAGGAACAGAGGAAACATCAGGAAGGGCAGTGAGGAGTGGACTAGGATGTCCTTTTGCTGCTACATAAAATTTCCATGCACCCATACTCTGGGGACTTGGGGTCTCCACACCTCAAGAATGTCATGTGGTTTGAAAAAAGAACAGTGAGGAGCCGAAATTTTAAAATCATGAAGGCGATGGAAAAGTTCAATGCAGAGATCTTATTTATGAAAACTCTCTGTGAAGAGCAGAGTATTCCTTGAAATTTGTAGGGCATCAATTTGGAAAAATTTTTAATGGTGTGGGGTTTTTTTTACACAGTGAGTAGTGAAACTCAGAAATGAATGAGGATGTCTGTGGTCTGTTCCTGGTACACACACACACACACAAAAAAAAAAAAGTTAAAGTCTCCAAAGACCAAAAAACCCAAAAAGACAAAGTACAAAAGCAGTAAAAAAGAATGCTTTCAGACACCTCTATCCAGTTTTTAAGACCTATGGGACATGGCCATGTTCTACTTTTCAAGGTAGAGCATGTTGTGCTGCCAAACAGCATTTGTTTTGGATAATTATGATAACCAATACTAGTAAATCAAACGGTGCTTGGGGATTTCCTAAGCACAAAACTTAACCCTCTATATTGTCAAACTGACAGCACAGTTCTTGGCACACCTTTAGTATGGTTGGCTTAGCAGCTGCTGAAAGATTTTTGGTTTAATTTTGGGCATTAGCAGAGACCAGGGATCACTTTCAATGGACATTTTGGATGCAACCACCCTAGAATGGGTGGTGGAGATTCTGGTAGCCTGGCTATGTGCAGATTGTTTTGCTTGGCCTAAGGGTGGCTCGAAGAACAAATGTGGGCACTGTATATCTTACTGGAAGAGTTAAAACCAGAGTGGTGATGATCTGTGGCTCAAATATTCCTGCTGACAATGGTCTGTGGGTATCATGGACTTTGGAATTTTGGTGCATCTGTTCCCAAATGTCCCTGGTCCACTGAGACTGCCATCCATTTTATGTGACAATCTGATGAATTAGCTACTCGTATCAGGTAGAGGCACTTATTTTTGAACTCTGCTCTTGCTTTTAGTTCTGAAGGACTTGGGAACAAATGCTCTTTCTGGCCCAGCCCGTGTTTACTGATTCTGTGACCTGAGCCATGCATATTTATTTGCATGGATAATTTTTGCATTGCCACCGTGCCAAGCCAACTGTCCCATTTTTCTTGTCTATTTACACAAGAGGATAGTTTTGCACAGCTCTGGTTCAGTGAGTTTGATGAGTAATCAGTTACCAGGCTCATGGATTTTCATTGCACCTGTGCTTCTGGGAAGTGCCCAAAGATTCCTGTGTGGAGTCCTATATGCCCATCTCCAACTCTTTCTGTAGCTGTGAAGGAACAGCTGCTTCGAGGTCTGTGTGATTTACGAAGCATGACTACACCATTTGTGCAGGATGAACATTTTAGTGAGGAAACCACTTTGATGGGTCAGCAGGGGGAAGGCAAAATTTGAATAAAGTCATAAAAGACAATCTGAGACAAAAACACTGTAAGAAATTCTGGAAGTGTTTCAACCAAAGAAATAAAAAAGATTTTGAGTTCAGATTTTGTCTCCTGACAGTAGTTTTCAACATAAAGGTACACCCAATAATCAAGGAACCATTCAGTGTGAAATCTGACATTTAGGAGGTAGGCGCTGGTGTCCTTTGTTTGTCTCCCCTATAATGACTTACATAAATCAGTTAATAGAAGCTATATTGTGCTGTGTGGAACATATCAGAGTTTTTGGATGTCAGGCTAAATCTCAGCCTACCAGAGGGACTAGCGTGCCTTGTGTGCCTCAGAAGTTGATGAGCAGTTAATCAGAGCAGAGTTTCAAAGCTTCTAGTAGCTTTGAAAAATTGTGTTGCTTTTCACTTTTGGTTAGGGTGAGAAAAGCCATGAAGGAATTGTCTTGGAGCTGTTCCACACTTAGAACTGTTGTACCAAATCAGGTCTTGGACTGGTTTCCAGTCGCTGACAGTGGGCAGCATCAAATGACACAGAGTGATGTTAAACCACTCTTGTCCTCCTTCCAGCAGCCAGATGTTGAATAATCTGCACTTACACCACATAAACACAGCTAAGCTTAAGATGTGAAGAAAGAAAATTCCCTTACAAAATGTGCAGCGTCACCATTCAGTAATGATTTAAGATAATAAAATTGCAAACATTAACAAATCTTTTTTTGATCTGTGTTTAATTCTTGCCCTCGGGAAATATTTTTGCCTTCAGACAGCACCATAAATTTTTTTCCTGAAAAGCGGGTTTGCAGAAAAGGTCCTGAGGGTCCTGTTGGACACAGAGTTGAACATGAGCCGGCAGAGCACCCTGGTGTCAGAGGGCTAAAACTATCCTGGGCTGCACCAGGCAAAGTATTGCCAGAATGCTGAGGGTGCCTGTGATTCTGTGATCTTTTAGGCAATGGAATCACTTCTGACAGTGTAGGTGGAGAGGCACAAGGATTTGTACCTGGGCTGGACCCTGTTCTGGGCACACCTGAGCTGACAGCTCTGAACTACAGTGGGCAGGCAGGAGTGTAACCTGGGGCCCAGAGGCTGCCCACATACTGGGTTTAGTACCAACAGCCTCAGTATTAAAATAAAAAAAAAAACCCTTTTGCATTGCTTTTGTCACTTCTCCATTAACAGTAGTTACTAGGGCTACAAAACATATTGCTCTGCTCATTAAGAATTGTAAAATTTCTGCAGTTATGGTAGTTTAATTGCTGTCTGTAATACATTGAACACAATGGTGAGTTTTCACCGACATACTAGCCATTATATCTGTACTATTAATGTTAAAAAATATGAATCCAGAAATTATTTCTGAAATCTTGGTCGTATCTTGGGCATGTTACTCCCATGGGGAAGTGCAGTCATGCACACATACATCCACATTTTCTGACAGTCCAGACACACCCTCCTGATTTAAACTCATTGTTCTTTCTAGGATGAGGTATGATATCCTTGCTGTAAGTGTGGCAATATAAAATAATAAATATAATAAACATAATATAATTTAACATAACATAATATAATAAAATATAGTTAATATAATATAATATGTGAGTCTCTGGTGGTGACAGTGTGGATAAGTTATAAATAAGTTTGGAAGGCACCTAAATATATTAAACCAATTCTGTATAGAAGAAGTTAGGTCTTTCACATGATTAACCCACACAGTTTCAAAACATGCCTTCAGGTCAGCCTGTCCTATTGGTCTTATCCACTAGAACTCAGGATCAGCAGAGCTTGACTGTGTCCTGGTTACCCCTGTGGATAAGCTGAATTATGGTAGATGCTGCAGACTGATCCTTGCACAACAGAATTATCTGCATTGAAAAATTCTCTGCTCATGGACAGTATATTTGATCCATGCAGGCTGAAATTTCAGGTTAAGTAAAAAAACCCCAGTACCTCTACTCAATCTGACCTGCTGGAATACAACTGAACCCTTTTTTTTTT
>WBMY01014138.1:662858-693362 GCA_013397315.1 Donacobius atricapilla
TTGTCTAGGTTTTCTTTAGATAATTTTGAAAACAACTTGGGACAGTATAGAAATAGCAGGTACTGAGGTTCCCTTACTCATAGAAATACCTTCCGCATTTAAATACTCACATCAACCAGAGCATTTTTCCTTATCCTCTTGGTTCATCTGGATGAGGTTTTGCTTCAGGGTGGGTAAATGTGGGACACTGTGAGACATTGTGGAGACTGAAGATTATCTGACTATCTATCTACCTACATACATGAGTTATAAATCTGTAAGTTGTGTGTGCCCCATCCCTGGAAGTGTTCAAGGACAAGTTGGATGGGGTCCTGGGCCATCTGATCAAGTGGGTGGCATCCCTGCCCATGGCAGGGCAGTTGAAACTAGATGAACTTTGATGTCCTTTCCAACCCAAACCATTCCATGTTTCTATGATAGGTTCAAAAAAATTAATCAGAGGAATTACTGGTGGGAAAAAATGGCCATAAAATGACTATTAAATATGTTTATCAATAATATTTGGCTCTGAAATCCCAAAACTGCAGCTTGCTAGAAACTTCAGGGCTGTAATGGAGGGATTATTCCTTACTGACTTTCTTCCTTGTCCCTTTCCTGCAGCTCATGCAACAAGCCTTGAACAGAGATTAGCAAATTTGGTTTGATATGGGACAGCCATTCTTAGGAGTCTCCTTGCTCTGAGTTTGCTCTGTTGCAGTGATTTGATGACTACTTTCAGTGCTCTCCAGATCAAACAGAAATTTCTTTCAAGAAAGAAGTAGAGTGAGGATGTCTCAGTGAGGCAATTACATAAGAAATTAAAGAACAGAGGAAAACTAAAAATAACTACAACTATTTTAAGGATTTGTATACCACAAGGTATTGTGGTATTGTAATAGGCAAATGCAAATGAGAGGGACAGGAGGTAGGGAGTGATATAAAAAGCAGTTTTTTCTCATTTTTTAAGACAAAAATCTGTTGCATTTGAAGGTCAAATGCAGGCTAATATTATTAAGTATTAACGATAAATTTGTTTTGGAGAAACACCAGATGCTTACTAAGTATCAGTGGAGGGAATGTGGAAAAGAACATTACTAGCAATGGCAATAACAAAACAGAAGTAGGATATAAAAATGCAAATAAACTGCGTTTTGCTCAGCATATGGCATTTTAGAAATACAGAATCAACCTAGCTATGAGCTAAGCTAGCAAAGGATGCTTTGCACTAACATTCTACAGAGTTAAATTAATGAGGTTACTATTAGAAACCATGTTCGAGAAATGCTAACCTTTCAGCGAGCATTTAGGCTATGAAGATTTTTCTTTTTCCAAGCTACACTCTCTCTGAAATGTGGATGCCCTCCAAGTTTAAGGAGCACAATATAAACAAAAGATATTATTTTTCTTGCATGTTTAAAATGTAAAGTGCCATCCTTAGAATTGCTACATAATTCACTTTTCTGCTACACTTCTCAGAAAATATGGTTAAGTAGTAATATTGTAGACAAAACAGAGTCTGCATTTGAAGTGAGATACAATCTTCTCAGGCTGTTAACAGAGGAGATGCCCCTGCCTTTCTGAAAGGTTGAAGTCAAGATCTTCAGCTGAATGTGTTGCTTCTTTCATAATAATGCCTGAATTGTAGCTGGTGTTTGCCCATTTATTCCCTCTTCGATTGCCTTGCTGGTAGTTGTTTGTGCTTTACGTAGTATTTATTTCCCCTTGGCCAATAGTAAAACTCCTCAATACTGCAAAGCTCTTCCCAGCTGAAAGCTAAGATGGACTTTTGGGTATCTTTGACAATCACTTCATTGATATTGTGGTATCCAGCAATAGCACAATACATATTTAGGTTTCACTTCAGCTGGATTGTAACATTTTCTCCTGCTCTGGATGTAACCAAAGTGATACAGGGCCTCATGGGGAATCTATTCAGAGTAATTTCATTTAAGCACTTGCTAACTTCAGTTCTGCTCTGAAGTCAGCTGCACAGGTAACTAACAGACTGATATGCATCTGCCTGCACACATTGCTTGATGATGATCCAAAAGCACAGGTGTAGCTACTCCCCCATGGTTATTTCCCATCTTTAGGTATTCAGCTGGCTGCTCTGGGCTTCCATTGCCTTACCTTTGTCAAGCTCCTACAAGCATTTTTTAGTCTGAAGTCTTTCAAAGCCCTTGATTTCCCAGTCAGCAAATGCTACGAAAATGCAAAGCACTGCTAGCATAAGGCAGCATGTTCTTTATCCCAGAGAAACAGGGAAGTCTGCATGAAGGAGAGCAGATTGCTGAGAGGAGAGGAGGTACAGGAGGCATAAAAAGCAGCCTCTTCAAAATTAGTTCTGCTGTACAGAATAGAACAGCCAATTTCAGCTGGGAGAGACCTACGTGATCACCCAGTCCAGCTTTCTGACCACTTCAGGGATGGCCAAAAGTTAAAGCGGGTTACTGGGGGCATTGTCCAAATACCTCTTAAACACTGACAGGTTTAGGGCATCAACCACCTCTCTAGGACGTCTGTTCCAATCTTGAAACACCCTCTCTGCACAGTGCATCCAAGACCTTCCCTTCATCCACTGGGTAGATGATCTTATCATCAATGATATCAAGTTAATTAGACTGGCCTTTCTCTTTGTTGTCCGTGCCTGATGATAGAATTATTCTTTAAATGCCTTTCAGTACTACCCAGTATGTTTTTGACCATCATTTTTCTGGGATCTGAAGTTAGATTAACAGGCCTGTGGTTTCCTGGGTCTGCCCTAACACCCTTCTTTCAAATTGGAATAACCCTGGCCAATTTCCAGTCAGCACAGACCTTTGGTAGAGATCAGGAGGGGTCCTGCTATAACATCCATATCCAAAAATGATCTTTGATTTTATCTACTCTTGAGGCTTTAAACCTCAATCTTAGAAATAGAGTGCTTCAGGAAAAGAGGGGCCCACAGGAACATGTGATCAATGTTCTGACTGCACTGACCAAGCTGCACATTCTTCCCCACTGCACTGCAGCCAGTGCTTCCCATGTGCAGGCAGTTGTGGTCCTTACTATCCTACTTCATGGTAGACTGTGATCCTTTCCTGAGGAGGAACATCCTGGAACCAGAGGAGACACAGAAAATGTTTTGATCATCTGCTTTGGAGAAAGTAGAGGCTGTCTAGTGCTCCTGAAAGGAGGAAAACCCTCCAAATTTTTTTTTTTTTTTGGTTACAAAATATTTAATCAAATATTTTGGGGTTTTGTTTGTTTGTTTGTTTGTTTGGGGTTTTTTTTTTGCTTGGGTTTTTTTTTTGGATGGAGCTGTGTTGGAAGTGTTTTACTTTTTTGATATACATGGCTAAAAACCCCTAGCTGTTTCCAACAGTCATTGCCTCACCCTCCTTCTTATCTTTCTCCCTACCTGCTTGAGGTGGACAAAATGGATCTCTGTCCATTGTATTTGCAGCTCCTCATACCTGCTGATCCAGGTCTCCACTGTGCCTTTTATTGTAAAGAATATGGCAAATATTTGCGAATCCTGGCCTTGTATTTTCTCCATGGGGAGGACTGTGTGTGCAGTTTGGTGCTTGGGTTTGGAGACTAATTTCTTGTGGTGTCTATTCTGATATATGCTTTGGACAGCAGTTTGTACCTTAGCTTGGGATAGGTTTAAATGATCCTGAGATCTTGCATTGTTCCTGACAAATCTCTGCTGTGCAGAAGGGTTTTACCTTTCTGTTCAATATTATCACTCCCACTGAGAAGTGGAGTTGTCCACTCTGAGCTCCAGTTCTGAGCAGGGGAATTCTGTTGCTCGGGACAACTGAACTGGATGTTGAGAGGTAAAGGAATAGTTTCAGCAGGGACAGCTCTCCATGGCAGCAAAAGGTTAATACACTTTTAGTTCCTTCCAGGAAATTCACAGAAATCAGGGCACTGGCCTGGCCTTTGCAGATGTCCCTGGCTGAGCTCACCTGGGGAAGCAGAGCTGAACTTCCCTTTGCTGATCTGCAGATACAACAATGTCAATTTGCCTGCTCAGTGAACTGTCAAGGACTCCTCTGCTTGGAGGGCGTTCCTGCAGAACAACTCATATCTTCCCTGTTGCTCAACAAAGCCATGAGAGGGTACTTAAATGTATCCACTGGGAAGAAATCTGTGGAAGCTCTTTGTCATTAAAATAAATTTTTCTAGCTTTCACATTAAGCAAACAAACAAACAAAGACAAGAACAAATTGAGATAGCTGATCAAAAAAAAAAAAAAAAAGATCCCAATTCTCCTTCTTTCTGGTTACCTGTTAATTCCCTGCAGAACCAATGCAGAGGTTATGCAGAATCCAACACAATAAAGAATTGATTTCTGCATTTGGAGTGCTAGTATAATATTAGTCACTAACCAAAGCCAAAAAGCTTTTTCAGCTGGATGATTTCTTGCTGATTTAAAATTTTTCATGTATCCTCTTTAAATCAGATTATTTTCTCCCTGCACAGGACTGACACAGTAAAGTCTTACTTTTATGAAGAAGAGAAACATGACTAATGTTAATAATTTCTTCCTCAGGCAGAGAAGTGGGTAACAGAGGTGAAGGATCCAAAGCTGAATTGGGAGATGCAAAGGGCTACAAAAATGGAGAAAAGCAGCCACAAGCAGTGGTGGCCGCCTGGACCAAACCTCTGTTTAATTCCCAGTCCACAGGCAGCACTGTCTGAGAGTCAAGCTGATCACACCCGGCTGCTGAACCCAGCTAGAGGAGGACAACTGCTCAGCCCAGAACAGCAGTGCATCCTTTCTGTAGTGACCATGCAGCACAGTGGTGAGGGGGGCTGAGCAGTGCCAGGAACCAGCACCACGGAGAGAATGGATTGAACAGGAATTGCATGGGATCCAGGGGATGTGGGTCATCATCGTTCCTCTGGGCCGCAGTGGTACACCCAGAAACTCACTGTAGAGACAAAACCCACAAGTCTAGAGATAACGTTGCTTTTATTTAAGAAATGCATCGTTGCTGAGAAGCACAATGCACCATTCAGACACCACTGTGGGGTTGTAAAAGAGGCATTTTACCTGTAAGGGGTACTGAAAGTCACTATGGGCTTCTATATAAACATGACAGATCTCTGTTACCTACTGGTATGTGTTTGCAAGCACAGCTCTCACCCTGATCCTTAAACAAAGACCTGTTCCTTTTCCTGCTTACCTGTTTGCAAAGGTGTGGGAAACAAAAATCTTCCCCTTTGAACTGTGCCAATGGCTGACTAACTCCCAAATCAACTGCAGCTCCTAGTCCAACAAAAATATCATGATCCAGCAATAAAGCAAAATGATTTCTAGACAAAATCTAATTAGAACTCTCAAAGCTGCTGTTTGCTAATCGGGAACATCCTTGACTATGCTTTCATGCTGTTTACTTACAGACTTTATTTGCTTGGAAGAATGGGTCTGAAAGGGTAAAAGGGGCAGTATTTTGCTTTGACCCCTCAGACATGGACTCATCCCAGGGACAGCCTGGAGAGACCCGACCTGGGCAGTGTGCTCAGCCCAGCACCCACCCATGAGGCTGGGCACAGACAGACTGGTGGATCCCATTATTTGACTCTGGGAAACAAGGGTGGAGTGTGGGAAAAAGAGGAGACTGCAATGCAGCATGCTAACTCACACCCAGGTCCTTTCCAAATCATGCAGTTTGTCCTGGTAGTTTTCAGATCCATATTTTCCTTTGTGCCACAACTACTACCTTTCGCCTTTTCTTGCCTTGTCTTCAGTGGCTAATTTTCTCCATTCTAGTTCAAGAGGAACAGTAAAACTGCTTTTCCAGCTTTTTTGATGCATTTCTGCATCCATCATTCTCAAATTTAAATTTTCTCCCTGCTGTGAAGGATGCAGCACAGCTCAAGGCTTGACATCATCCTGGCTAATTTGGTTTTCTGACTTTTGGTTAATAATTTTTTTGCTAGTGATTATGTAGGCTTTTTCCTACCTTCCTCCTCCACTGTCTTCTTTATTTTCTGTCTGCCTCCCTCCTATAATCCCTGTCTTCCTAGGATGAAGGTTATTTTAGTCTGAATGCCTGTTGAAATTTATTTCTTCCACTTACCACTCCAGCTCTGATCCCTGAACATTTGCAGTGTTATGTGTTTTTCTGATCTTTTCTTCTGCTGATTTCTAAAACTGGGAATACTTTTCATTTGCAAATGGCTTCGGTGCTCTGTCTTTATTTGAACCACCAGCTCACTTTCTATAATTTACCATAGATTTCTTATAGAGATGTGGCTACAAAGCACTTCCACTGACTCACCAGATGAAACCACTGATTTTCTGAGTCTGAGGAAAACATGGTGATTGCATCCTAATTCTCAAAAATGCCATATAGAGTGCAATGCACAAATTGGAGAAAAATACTCTTGGAAAATGAGTGAGAAGCTATTTGAATGGAAATAGCACAGCGGATATTTAAGACCACCTGGGAAATCAGTGACCACTTAGCTTGACTTCAGTAGGCTAGAATGTAGTAGCAGGGGACTGTAAAAATAAGTATTTTGGAGAAATTAACCTGCTGAGCAGTAAGCAGCATGAGTTTGAGACATTAATCACATCTGACAAAAACTGTGGTATCGTGGGTTATTACAGGTTGTGCGGGTGAAACTCATATGGTGGATGCAATCCATCTTTTCTTGAGTATTGTATTTGATGCATTGCAATCTGAACCTCAAGACACAGCAGAAAGATGATGATGTGATTCACACTGGCTGACAGATCACACTTGCCAGTGCACAAACTGGTTAAGGAAGTAAGGGTGGAGGTGCAAATATTTGAGCAATAGCATTCAATAGAATTGTAAGAGGTAGTGGATTTTGGATCTCAATAAGAAATTATCTTAGACAAGGTCCCAAAAATATGTATTGGATCAGGATTTTTCAGGTTATTAATTCTTGGAATTACACTTTGATGAACATGGTGCTATGATGAGAAGTGGTGCACATGGCAGCCAGAAGGAAAACTAAAATAGCTGTTAAGTGCTCTGGTGAGAGCAGGAATTGATAGGAAATACTTTAAAATAGAAAGAAGCCATGTGATATACATGAGTGCTCTGGAAAGATGACTACTGTGTTTCTTTCCAAGGAATCTTTAGAAAGTATTGAAACGCAGCAGTTATTTGAAATAGTAAACTATTAACAAAACCAAGGGCTCTGCAATCAAGAGGAGATTGCCGCAGAGCAGAAAGTGACCTACTTACAACTTTGTTTCTAAAAGTCAGAGGTCCTTCAACTGATTGATAGTGCAGCATTAAATAATGTTCATACTGCAACATTTAACGTTTTTATATGTCTCAGGTTGGTTTTTGAGCCCTTTAGTTTGCAAGTACCCCTCAGGGGAAAAAATCATCATGAAAATAGTGAAAACTGAGTTGTTTAGAAGTCAGCAATTTAATTTAAAGTGTTTATATTATGATTTAACAACAGAGAAATTTTTACAAGGATAATTTGGGTGGGATTCCTCTTACCCAGTGATGTTGGAATTTGATTTCTGAAGTGAAATAACAATCCCATTCTGAACTATACCCTCAGACCTTGTTACATGCAGAGGAGCAGATATAGTCTGTGACATCTGCTGTGAGTTACTCAGCTCACTCCAGGTAGGTGTCTGAAATGAATCACCCAGTGGAGCTGCTGAAATCACCTCATTTTCTCCACTGCCAATAGAGCCGGCCCAAGAAACTAAACACAGATATGGTAAATTGTTTTATATCTACAGGACAAATCCACTAAGACTGTGGTCTTCAGAGTTTTTAGAACTGGAATACTTTATTTTTCAGTTTTCTCACTACAGATGCCACCACCATTGTGCTGATAAAATGTATAAGCTGTGGGCATAGTCAGTACACTGAAAAACAGTCAAATCAAATTAGAACATGCTAAGAATGTACTTCTCAAAACTTTTCCCCATTAGTTGTTCTGATTTAAAAGCTTAGTATGATTCTCACCAGTTATTTCTTGTGGCTCTCTGTTAAAACAGATTTAAATCTGATAACTTCTGATCTTCATCAGGAAGATGGAAACAGACCTCAGATCTGTGGGATGAAATGCCTCTTTTTAATGCCTCATCATTCTTTAAACATGTAGCAAGAGGACTGTATTTTCTTTGAGGCATCAGAAACATCAGAGTTTACTATGTTAGTATCTAATCCGCACTGTCCCTTGACATATTTGAAAGTCTTCATGCTTCTTATGATGAAATAAAGGATGGAGAGCAACTTTTTACACAGGCATACAGTGCTAGGGAAAGGGGGAATGATTCTATACTAAAAAATGAGAGAATTAGATCATATTATAGAAAGAATTCTTCACTGTGAGGGTGCTGAGGCACTGGAACGTGTTCTCCAGAGCTGTGGGTTCCCCATCCATGGAAGTGCTCAAGGCCAGGTTGGATGGGGTTTGGAGCAATCTGATCTGGTGGAAGGTGTCCCTGTCCATGGCAGGGGGTTGGAACCGGATGATCTTTAAGGTCCCTTCCAATCCAAACCACTCCATGATAATGTGATTGCTGATACTGCATATTTTGCAGAAGCTTACAGTAATAAAAGTTTCAAGTCAAAACCTACCAGATGTGTAGTTTTGGGCTAAGTGTTGAGCTGTTGTCCTCCTGCAGCTCCAGCCCTGAAGGAGGCCTTCTGAACACAAGCACCCAGGTTTACACACTGAGATTCAGGTCTCTGTTAGGTATGTGTCAACATGTCTGCTAGGGGTCTGGTCTCCCACAGCAGTCACTGGAAAGAAGATGCCAGAGGAGACAAATGTTTTAACACTTCCTACGGTGTTTAATTGATTTCACTTACTTCTGGATCAGGGAGCTGCTAATGGCCTGTGAAACCATCAAGAAGAGAAGCTTAATTTGAAAAAAAAAAAGTCCAAGGGCTGCTTGATGCCCTAGTTGAACAAGTGGATTTTAGGGGTGAGCTTAGGTATCATTTGTCGTTAGCAAGGAGCAGCTCCTTCCCATATATCTGCAGACTGTTGGTCACTGAGGGTCACTGGGCATTTTCAGCCTTTTGGTGTATGTTAAAATACCTGAGACATTCATAACAGAGTGGTAGATAGAAGTGGCTCCTCATAAGATTGGGAACTTTAATGAGAGGGAGCTGAGGGAGATGGGGTTGTTTAGCCTGGAGAAAAGGAGGCTCAGGGGGACCTCGTTGATCTCTACAACTCCCTGTCAGGAGGGTCCAGCCAGACGAGGGCCAGCCTCTTCTCCCAGGTAACAAGTGAGAGGAAATGGATTTCAGTTGCACCAGGGGAGGTTTAGATTGGATATTAGGAAAAGTTTCTTCACCGGAAGGATTGTCAGGTGTTGGAACAGGCTGCCCGGGGAAGTGCCTGAGTCACCATTCCTGGACGAATTCAGCAGATGTGTAGATGTGGCATTTAGGGTGAACCCCTTTTCTACTGGGTGTACAGTACTGGGTTAATGGTTGGACTCAATGCTGTTAGAGGTCTTTTCCAACCTAAATATTTCTGTGATTTCATCTGACATAGCACATACGTGAGATCTGTGCCATTATGCAGAGGACTCTGGAGGGCAGGTGAGACACTCTAGCACATCTCAAATAACTTGCTAAGTTATGCATGAGGAGCTCCAACAGGGATCCTCCACAAATCAGCTATTCCTGTGTCACTATTTTAATTTTGGTAACCCCGGAGTAGAAGAATATGTGTTTGAATCTGTGCTCTTTAATTTCCTAAACCTACAAAGTCCATCTCTTGAGATACTTTTATTCAAAGAGTCCCCATTAATTTCCTCCTGCATCATGCCAGTTTGTCATGTTTGCATTTTTGTGCTGTGGGGAGGAAGAACAGTGTGAAGCACAGGACAGTCTTAGGGATATGAAGTGGATATCAGGTACTGTCGTTCATTGAAATTGCTCTCCTTCCTGGTGCCTAACAAGGAAACCACTGTAAAAATCCCCACCCAGAATCCAGAATGTCAGGGCTTGTGTCTATCTGTTTACAGAAAAGGGTGGAAGACACAGATTGCTTTGCTTATTGGACCACTTATGTGAGGTCCTTGCATATTCTGGGTTGAAAATTTGTATGAAACCATCCAGAAAAAAGGTTTAGATGTGATAGATTTATGTGAAATTGAAAAGCGTGAGAGAGAAAACTCAAGAAAACCAGGAAAACTATCAATAAATGAAATGGATTGTCCTATAGTGTACAATTAAGACTAAAAATGCAATAAATTAATAAAAAAAGGTTGTCCATGACATGGATAATATTTCTTACATAGCTCTGGACACCTAGAAGGTGGTGTCAAACCTCTTGCTGCAGGATTAGTAATAAATAATAAGCACAAGATGAGAAGCAACTCATTTTACTCAGGTCAAGGACTTGGCACTCCTGTCCTTGTCAGCCCCTGTCAATGGCCCTTGTCAGGGGTGGCTATGGGATTAGATGTGTCTTACCTCAGAGATTCAGGATAACAGTTTCCTAGGTCAGGTGGGAACCAAGGGCATTTTACATTCCTCTTCAATATTGTTTAGGTATAGTGAACAATTCCTTCCTGGTGAGAATGTTTTGACTGCAGATTAGGTGTGTATGGGAAATGGTAAATGCTCTGTCAAACACAGTGGATGAGGACTGAATAAAACAACATGGGAAGTGAGGAACACTGCATTGATGAGGAAGTGATTATTTGACCAAGAGAGAACTTCATTACTCTTGTAACTTTTGCACATACTGCTCACCTTGTCTTGTTCCTTAGCAATAAAAAAGAATATTTCCCCCGTTTTACATGCACCCACCATGGTGCTAGCCAAAATAAATCAGGCTGATTAAATTCTTCTGAGGTGACCTCCTGAGTTGAGTGAGATACAGCTTTATATTTTTCTTTGTATTGGTATTGTATCTATATTTCTTGTAGTTTTAGCATTTCCTTTGAATATCAGCATTTACCTCATCTTTCCCTGGCTTGTTCAGTCACAATGATGGAAATTAATCAGTTGGTGATATGACACGGGGCAATAGAGTCAAACTGAAAGAGGGTAAGTTTAGACTGCACATAAGGAAGAATTTTTTATAATGAACTTTTTATAGTGAGGCACTGAAGCAGGTTACCCAGAGAAGCTGTAGCTGTCCTGTCCCTGAAAACATTCAAAATCATGCTTGATAGGGTTTTGAGCAACCTGATGTAGGGATTAGATGATCTTTAAAAGCCCTTTCCAATCCAAAGCTTTAATTAAATGAAAGCCCTAGTGAGCTAATCAAAGTCCTGTGCTGTTTTGTAGCACCAGACCAGGCACTGTGCTTTCCTTTGTGCTCGTGCGTGTGTTAGAGGTGGCAGAGGCAGTGATGATACCATCAGTGATGAACATGTAGAGGAAAATGCCACAATTCTTGTTTATCAGTCAAAAATAAAGCAGTATGCCCCATAAAATGGTAAAACTTGCATATGTTGGAGAAGAATGAGCATCCTCCATTACTGGCAGGTGTCTTAAGCAGCAATTTCACAGCAACTTATGGAAGTTAAAAATATTTTGTTATTTGGCCTATGCTTAAATACTCTTTTTTGGAAGTGCTTGGTATTTGCTGATCTCTAGCACTACTGAAATGGTTTTTATGGTATGTTACTTCTATGAAATGGGGAGAAAATTTTACTCTGCTGGTTTCTTAAAACTGGGTAGTTCCCCACAGGGTCAGGAAAGAGCACCTCAAGGCTGATAAAGACAAGAAATGTAGCCAAGCAGTTTGGAGGACTCAATTGTTATCAGAAACTTTCTTTTAACTATGTTGAAATTTATAAGATGCTTTGCAGCCGGGAAAAATAAGGAATAAATAGTTCTTCCTGTGCTGCAGGCCCTGGGGGAAAAATATTGTACTCTAATGACCTACATCTCAGAAGCCTGAGTAGAATAAAGCTGCTAAGGGGAAAAAATATATGATGTTTCTCTTTTTGATGTTCTTTACCAGCAGAGAAAAAATGATGTAAATATTTGTGTTCTATTGACACATTTAGTCAAAAGCCTGAGGGACAAGCTTCTAGATATCACAGTGTTACACAGGATAAAATCAGGCAACTGTTTTCTGTGGAACTTAAACTTATCTACAGATAATGAGAGATTCAGCCTTGTTTGGACTGTATCCCAAAAATCTGGTTAGTGCAGGTACATATGGTGCAGTTTACAGACATCTTATGAAGAACAGATGCAATAAGAAGAGGAAGTCCTATTGATATTTCTGGCTTGAAGGGTATTTCTGCAAGTGCTGCTTAGTCCTACCTTCAGATAATGTCAGGTTCTGGTATTTATATGGGATACATTTTGGTCCTAAATCCCTTAAACCAAGTAGACCTATCTTGAAAGTCCTAGGGTTTGAAGTCAATTCTGCTCCAGAAATCCTCTCCGTCCTTGGGTATTCAGTGTGGTTTTGCTGTATAAGTTCTGTCCATAAAATGAGAACTTTAACAAGCCTGTTATCTATTTATTCTATTACCTCTTTTAGAGAAGCATTGTCTTTTTCTATATGAATATACAATGCTTTGCATATTGGAATTTAATCTGAGTTTCTTTAAGGTACCTCTGTTGAATAATAATGATTAATCAAATTGAGTAAATAGTATTTAGGAAAAGATAAAAATGAGTTGCAATGGTTTACTTTTTTCTTCATAGGAAATGAAATGCAGAATTAATTGGAACTGAATAGCAGAGTCTATTTAAAAGTGATGAAAGAAACTTTTTACTTACTACGATATTAAACTTTCAGTCTTCTTATTGAAAACTCTTTCTAAGGTTTGCATTTCAGCTGAATGAAGGAAATTATTCTCAATGTAAGATATTTGTGGGTATTTTTCCTGAATGCAACCCGATGTTCATCCTGTAAATGAATGCTCACCACAGAGACGCACACAGGGTTTCTCATGAATATGTGCCACACATCTCTCTCCCCACAGTCTGTCTTCTTACAGACAAAAGGATGGATAGTGAATTAAGGAGACAAAGTATGGGTAACTTGGTAGGAATAAGAGAAGATGTGTGACTCAGGTCTATGGATATGTTTATATGTCCATGCTGTCGCTGTGGGGTAGGATTCACCTTGGTTCCATCACACCTTGAGCACCCTGTTCCACCCCACAGCTTGAGTCCACTTGCCTTGGACCACTCCCCTTTTTTAGGGTGCTGTCTTTCTCACTGCACTGGCACAGCAAGTCTAGTAATTAAGGTAGATGAGATGCAATATTTTAAGGCTGGCATCAGGAAATTATTCTGTAATTATGTAGCATAGAAACAAGAACCAAGCTAACACTTAATAATTCAGGTACTTCTGTGACAGCAGAAAACCTGACATCTCCTGACTGAGCTCACTGGGTGCCCTTGCTGTTTATGTGCAGCTGTTACAGCACCTTCCCATTGCCTGTCTTTAATTAGACTGTTTTAATAGGAATGTGTCCCTATGTAAGCTGTGATCCTACAGCTTTCTGGGGCCTGGTCACATCCTTCCTGCTGTGGATGGCTGAGGAAACCTCCTCAGCAGCTCTGAAATGGTCCCTCCCAGCAGGCTTTTCAACAGCAAGCATTGTTCTGGATTTTTGCATAAGGCTGGAACCTGAAATAGCTGATCTTTTTCAGCAATTTTCTGAAGTGCAAACCCCCACATTCGGTGAGGATAGTGGTTCCCTCCATTTCCATTCTGTCCCCCTTATATTTGAATTTTTCCCTTTATGTTCCTTGGCACAGGTAATATAAAAAGCAAGTACAGGAGTACCTTCAGCAGTTCATTTGCAGGCTCAGTGATGTTATGGTTGATCACAGCCTGTGAAAGTGGCAGAAGGTGTTCTGAACCATCCAAACACACCTGCTGTCCTGGCTGCTATAAACAGCCCTGAAGAGCCAAACACTATTACACTTCCTGCGTAGAAAAAAATGCTCCTGACTTGGCCTCCTGCAGCCCAGCCACATCTGTTCTTTTCCAAACACTGAAAGCAAGAGGAAAGTCGAGGTGATACAGGAGGCACTTGAGTGCAGAGGATGGCATGCTAACATGTCAATGAGATGACACCTTCATCTTCCTCTTGATGCTTAGATTAGAAAATTTCTTGATGAAGGGACTGCTTCTAATGATGTGTTTAAATGGTGTTTTAAAAAATGGAGTCTTGTACAAGACTGAACATAGCTCACCATGAAAATTAGTACGAGAGTTATTATGAACCTTTATGGGCAATGGAATTTAGGTACTGGATAAAATACGTGAATCTTAAGTAACGGAGGCTGGATGAAAGGACTTCATAGGAAGAAAGGGGAAAAGATCAAGAGCTTCATCAGAAGGAATTATTAAAAGGTAAAAGGAAACTTCTCCCTTCTAGATGGGGAGAACCAGAGGCAACCCTGAACTTGGGGTTGATTCTGAAAAACACTGAAATCGATTCAGCTCTCATTGCTTACATGCCAGATGTCAATAAGCCAAGAACTGGACAGGATAGGGTTATAAAGTAGGATATTCTAAGTAGAATAATCTATACAGGATAGATTATTACAAGGTAGTTTGTTAGCCTCAACTAAGTCTTGCACCTCCTATATTTGTGTTTAATGGAACTGAAAAGCCCATGAATGAGGGATTGATTCTCAGATAACAGGAATCAACTGAACTGTGAATTTACAGTAGCTGTACTAGTGATAAGATTTGACTCATACGGATTTTGTTTAGAAATGAAATATGCCTATTCAGAAATATTTTAAAAGGACAAAGCTAGTTGATGCTAGTTTCTAAAGTTTTCTTATTATCCCAGCTGTAAATATGATGAAGACCACAGTATCCTTAAGCACCAGATAAGACATATCTGAGAAAATTGTCTTGTCTGTCAGAGCAGACATTTCTCATGCAAACTGGAAAACTTCAGGCATTGAAAACACTCATGAGAAACAGGGTCCTTGTCTTGGACTGTGAATTGGGCATTGTACAGGTCTGGTGAGTGGACAAAGGTGGGGTGGTAGGCAGATGGGGTGTGTGCAGCAAGTTTCCATTTAGCAGAAAAGAATCCTACATTATTAAAAGAGAGTTACAGTGGCTCACAAACATGGAGGGTGACATTCCCAAGGGCACTGACTTGCTATACACCAAGGAAAGAGGTACACGAAGGAAAGAGATGGTTCTGAAAGACTGCCCACCTGGGAGGTCTGGAAATTCCCCAATTTAGCTGAGTGTGATCAGCTGCAGGCAGCATATTTTTCTTGACACTGTACCTGCAATGGTCTTNGTTTCCTTCTGGGGATAACCAGGGTGGAATAGGCAGGACTGAGCTACTGAAGTGAAATCCAACATTCCACTGAGGTGTCAAGCAATGATTTATTCCTTGGCACACACTGCAATTGCAAACAAACTGCCTTATATTACTTTTAGCTCTATATTTTCATTTATCTGTTTTTAAGGCTGATTAACAAAACCAGTAAGTCCGTGGGGTAATTGGATGATCTCCTTTCCAAGAAATTTTGTAATTTGGGAAGCAAAACCTCTGTTCTGAAGGGAGAGGAAAATATCTAAAATGACTGAACCACCCCAGTTGCCTCTACAATTCTGAAAGGTTCCTCTTGATTTTAGGCTTTAACAACTACTTGTTATGGAATATGGCATCTCAAAAAGTTAAAAATAAGTAATTTGGAAAAAGGAGTTCAGATACTCTCAAAACATATTATTATATCTTCACTTGTTTCAACAAAAAAGCTCATCCTTTGCTGCTGATGAAGTACTATATTTGGAAGGAAAATTGCTGAAAAATATCTGTGTGGCTTCAAAATTATGTATTTTCAGGGTATTTTTCTTAGAATGGCTAAAATCATGCAGTTCCTTGGTGCTATTAATAATTGTACTTACAATGGTGCTTGTGATGGAGAGTTTACAGGCAGGAACACAGAAAGGCTTGGATCTGAATGCCTGTAAATGAGAGGAAATGAAGCTGAAGCTGGGTGAGGCTGAGATCCAGCTCTAGCTGTGATTCTCAAGGCAGGAGGAAGTTCCCCTCATTCTGCTCTTCTGGCACCTGCTGAAGTTCACAGACCGTTTGTTTCAGCATGACTTGTGACCAACACCACCCATCTACATGGCCACATGAGTTCAGTTGTTAATTGAACTCCTTTAATTAGGTCAATACTGTGAAATTACAGTTCAGGGCTTCATTCAGGAGGTAGAGATCATAATTTTTTTTTTCTCCCGTTCCTTGTGTGACATTTGGTTCAATCACTATGTTCCACTCGAGCTTTTTACCTCACATGGTGGCCTTTGCAGCAAATGAGATTTCAGGCAGCAGTGAGAAACCTACCCAGACTCCAGCTGCCACTGTGGAAAAACAGACATTCCTCAGAGGTCCTGCATTTCCCACTCTGCTGTGAATGTCACAGAAACCCTTGGGGACCTCAAATCACAGCTGATACCTAAGTTTGGATGGCTGTCCAAAGACCCACTTTGGACCACCACCTCAATGTGGGGAAGAAAATCAGTCTTTCCACAGATTTGAAAATGAGGAGGGTTCATTATGGTCATTTAACGTAATCTCCTGATTATCACAGGCCATAAACCTTTATCTTTGACCAGTGGGAGGTGGGGTGGTAGACTAAAAGGATTAGTCTTGGTCTTTGTGGTATTAGCTAGTTCAAAGAGAGTTACAATCCCTTAATTACAGCTATCTGCAGTCGGCTTAGGTAGTTTTTGTGCCCTTTTTCCTGCAGAGAGGTTAATTGTTCCATCTCAGTCCCGCTTTTTCATCCTTTTCTCTTTTGCTGCAACTGCTTCAACTGATCTAAAGCGAATCAGTGCGCACTCTCCTGAAAGGGTCTGGCTTCTTGTTTGACTGCTCTGATGATTTCAAAAGTGCTGTTCATTATTATCATGTTCCCAGCAATACAGTGTACAAAGATCTGTCCAGAAAGCAAAGACAATGTCCAGGAATCTAAACCGCAGATGTTTTTCTGCATTTGAAAGTTCAAGTTCTGTTTACTTAAGTATGAATTCAATAGATTAATCATAATCTGAGAAAAGTCAGATACTTAATGGGTACTTGAGAAAAAACTACTGCGTAATATCATGCATATTTGAAAAAAATCAGACAAACCATTTTCCTGGAAGATCACTATGTTTCCTATCTGTTTAGGGACTAATCTCTTTTAAATAGGAACTGTTGCCACAGCTTGTACCCACCTGACAAATGATGCATCCGTTTTGGTATAAAATTTGCATTACAATTTGTGGGTTCCAGAAATACAAAGTTTCAGAACTTTGAGTCTCTGAAAAGTTCTTGTAATTGATTTTTGGATGGTAATATTAAAAAAAAAAAAAGGATGTCCCTGGATTTAAAGATACATACCCTGCAGAAGGAAATGGAACCTTGTAATTCATTTAGGAACTCTGATGGTGAACAAAGCTTTTGCTAATACGCTCTGCTTGCTTTTTCCTCACAGTCTTAACTAAGCTGGAAATATATTTTTTCTGCCACATCACATCTTCATTCGATTGTTCTCTGTGTATAAATAAATTTCTTTCTGTCCTAAATAGAATATATCTCAGTTCTTAATATGTGGAATTTTATTCTCCTAAATATGGGCCTAGGATAATCTTCACTGTAAATAATGCAAGGAGCCCTGGATGTTACAGCTCTGGGGTCATCTGCTCAGTGCAGCATGGCTGGAATGTGCTCTGCATCTGCATCCGTCTGCATATCCATGCAGCGCATTTAGACAGCCCAAAAACTCAGTGTTATGGCAAAGACCACCTGAGGGTGAACGTCACTAGAGACCATCCTTGCACTTCTGCTGGAAGGCACAGAGGAATCCAAAGTTTGATAGAGAATTTGCACTTACTTTCTAAATGTAGAGTTTCAGAGGAGGCTACAAAAAAGAGAGATATGTCATAGTAGAGATGTCAAAAAGGTGTGCTTGAAACACCACAGGCCTATTTGTTATTCTTTTATTGCTTGAGATCAAAAAACAGGAGCGTGAGTGAGTTTCGATAGGAACTATTAGAACCAAATTTCACAGGATGGTAATTCTGTGATAAAATAAGCCACAGGGTTATCTCTAAAAGTGATGGCTGGGGGGCCACTCGTTCTGTTTGTGTCACTGCACCAACCACATCAGAAGGTGCTTTGTACACCTCCACTGAGCACATTTTTTTGTTATAATCCGTTCTTGTTCAAGTTCAGGTCCTTAAAACATACTTTGTTTATTGTAGCATTCCCACCAAGGAAGCAGGGTAGATTTTTTTCCACGATCTTGGAAGCTGTTCATGTAATTGTTCAACACAGGAGAATGTTGCCTGGGAAAATGATTCATGATTCTAGAATGACTAGCGGATTTTCAGGGAGTGGGCTGTGAGCACAGGGTCGCACTGATCTCATCTCTGTCTCCTGCTATCAGCCAGGTCAGTAATGAAGGGATTTGCACTGCTTCTCTCTAACACAACATAAAAATAAGTCAAGACAAAGTACTGCTTGATAGCCAGCACTCTGAAGAGTGCACACTCATTTCCTCTTGGGTGATAGGCAAGTAGGATGGCTATTCCTTGTTGCCTTTGCTCCTTTCATCTCTATTAACTTCCAATTTGCTCCCCAGAGGCCCTGCTTGTTAAAGATACCACGTGCAGGTATTTGGGTCTAAGCATATCCTTCCCTACAGTGATGACAGCCCAAACATGTAAGGTGGGAAATGGAAGTGGGGAAAAAATAGGAAAAGTTAGAACATTGTTTATGGAAAGATATCTAACTTCTGGTCTGTCCATAAGGCAGAAGAACTTACTCATGACCCAGGCCCTGGAAAACGTCAAGTGTAATAACAATCATATGAGCAACAAAAAGGAATAAGAGGTGTTGAAAGAAAAGAATGATTGTGCCAGAAGAACAAAATAGGACATAAATAATAAAGAAGTTGAAGTTGCAATTCAGCAAGGGGATGGGCTACCAAAAGAAAGGCCCTGGAAGAGACTTTCAAAGATCTGGTGGAGCAGATCTAATGGACTTTCAGCAAGACATTTGCCTGTTACATTAATTTGATATGGATGTCTTGGATCAGCAAGAGTGTGGCTGAGGCATCTAGTCCTAAATTCCTAAATCCCTACAGATATCTGGTGTATTTTGACCCTTTCTCTCCTACTCTCTTTCACATCTACTGTCTTAAAACTGGGCAGCCAAGCTAGAATATTGCAAGATGGGAAAAAAACCATCCCATGTACAAAAAAATTGCACGTTTTCAAATGAGATTCGTGCTTATGGTTCACTGAGCATAACTTAGTGTCACTAAAGTGCTTGTCACTGAAATGGGAGCTCCTACATGGCCTCTCCCTCCTCCTTTTCCTGGATCTTTCTCTCCATCTTTTAAAATCTTCCAGTTTCAGGTTTTGTGACTGACAAAATCCCTGTCAGGTTGTTTGGGTGATCAGATTCAACTGTCAGGACAAGACAGCTCACTGGAATTGAAGTGGCAGGAGCTCTGGAATGGAAAGGAACACACTGGGATCACCCAGGATGGTATTAACAGTTTTAAAGAGAAACTGCTGCAAGTCAGGAAAAAGTTTAGTGTTTCAACCAGCCAGTGGAAGATTCCAAATTAAGTCCTACTTATAATCTCTTTTTAATTGTCCTTGCTGGAAACAACAAACCCCACAACCTTTTCCTGAGGTTTAACACAGTAAAAGCACCAGTCAGCAAAATTGGAATTATTTTCTTGGGAAAAATGTCTGCTAGCTCAATATTAGTATTTTATATGGTTGAGTTTTAGGGATTTCATCTAATTACTTTGCTTTGGAATCTGCACATACTCCCACATGTACAAAATTGCAGCAAGGCATTTTGTAGAGGTTGTTCTAAAATCTACATTGCCTGTATTGGTGAGGCATAGAACTTTCTAAGTAATTTGAAGGAAGCAAAAGGTGCAATCTTGCCTTGCCTCTTTTAAACAGCTTGAATGAATGCAAGATTAAAAAAATGGGAGCAAGTCAGCAAGCCATTAAACCTGTTGAGATCCAGCTGAATACCTGACCCTGCTCAGGTTCCCCTTGAAGGTTCCCCCAGCTGCAAAATGCTGCAGGATCACCAGAGAAAAAAATATTTTAAAAGGGAGAGATATAAAACTCACTTCAGTACAAATTTCCAGACTTTTACGGTAAATGAACGAGGAAGAAGTGCTTAAAACACAGAGAATATTTGGTTTGTATTATGGATGTATGTTGAGACAAAGGTACCAAATCCTTGTTCAAATGGAAACAGTAAAATCTGGGAGCTGACAAAACCTTGCTCCCATCTCCTGTCATCTTTAGCCACACCAATATTAGTCAGATAAACCAGAGGCACATCTGACTCATCTAGTCTCAAGAGCAAGGTGGCAACATCCAAACTTTCTTTGGGGTGCGGTCCCCTCTCATGTGACCTGAAGGTCTCAAATCCATCCCCTAGCCAAGTTCTGGCTCTTTAAAGATGAACAGAATAATTTAGGTACATCCCCCTAGATTAAAGCACTTAATGGGATGATCTAATTTAGGAAATGAGGTGCCCTGGCCTGTCTCTACAGTGATCACCTCCTCCCTCCCAATCTCCCTGCCCATTCCCCTGGAGGTGCATCTGACTACATGGGTAGCCAGGTCCCAGATTAGGCACACTGGTTAGTTGTTTATATTCAGCACAATAAACAACTGCAAATTTCACCCCTTGAACTTGGCTTTGCCTTGGTCACTTTTGCCAAAACTGGATCATTCAACAGAGTGAAAAGTGTTGTATGTCTCAGCCATTAGGTCACTCCTCTGAAAGTCACACTCTCATGGAGCTGGAATATGATCCTACAGAGCTGGAGATACCCAGTGATGTCACAGCTCATTCTCTTCCTGTTTTCTGCTGCAAGGAGGCGAAAAACACAAAATAAAGCATGGTGTTATTTTGGGATAGCAGACACCGCCTCCTCACCACCCTCTGATCTTCTTTTTCTTTTATTCATTTATTCAAAGCTATATAGGGAAAACTAACTTAGCTTAGGTTCAAGGAAAAGTTAATGCTAAAATTGATCCACCAGTAACATGTTTAGAAACATCAGAATCACAAGTGATGAATATGGGTGCAGTCCTAAATCCATGTCTGAATTTTTCAGTGGCCTAATTTTAAAAAATGTAGAGCATTTCATAGTTTGATCTTATAAAATCATAGAATGGCCTGTGTTGTAGGGGAACTGAAAGATTCTCCAGTTTCTATCTCTTACCATGGGCAGGGACACCTTCCATTAGGCCAGGTTGCTCAGAGCTCCATTAAATGAACATTTTCAGGGATGGGGCATCCACAGCTTCTTTGGGAAACCTGTGCCAGGGCCTCACCACCCTCACCGGGAAGAATTTCTTCCTACTATCTAATCTAAATCTCTCTTTGAACACTTTTTTTCCTCTAGTGAGCCTGCAGCAATTATCATCTCTGAACAGTGCTCAGGTTTACCTTGGCCAGCAGCTACGCACCCACACAGCCACACACTGACTCACTCCCCTCCCAGCAGGATGGGGAAAAGAGATGGATGAACAAAAGCAAAAAAAACTTGTAGGTTGAGCTAAAGGCAGTTTAAAAGTGAAGGGAACAGGAGGTGTGTTTGGCCACAGCTAACTCATGGTTGTGCAGTCAGCGCTGCTTTAGTCAAGGATCCAAAATGGAATGCTGTGGAGAAAGTCAGCTCTGCCCCGATCAGACTCAGTACACACCCTTGCAATTCTTCCTCATAAAAGTAGATATAAAGTTAATGAGCCTCATTTTCCCTGTCTCTCACAGTTGTTTTATGCTAATCTGTGCTAAATGGCTTCTATAAAGTCAGCCTGAATTTGTAGAGAAGTAAATGAGAAGATATTGAATTGTTACCTCTCTGTCCCAAAACACTGTAGGTAGTTTTGGCTGTAGTGTTCTCCCTTGAGAGACCCCAAAGTCAAGCAGAAGAGCTGGGCCAGAAGATGCCATGGCACTGGTGCCTTCCTGTAGCCTTGGGGCCTTTCCTAAATGGTGTGCACCCCTGTACAAGACCAGTTGTCCTGGTGTGTGGGAAACTGAGGTAGATGGGCATCTGCTAAATCCAATTCCGGCAATAAAGTACACCAGGCTCCCAGGAATGCTGCCCCAGCCATCCCATGGGCTGTTCCAGCCAGGGAAGGTCAGAGCTGTCTGTACTGTGCATGGGAGGATGGATCAGAAACCACTGAATTTCCATGGGATGAGAGTGTTGGGCCAGGCAGTGCTGGGGTCTTTAGGCTCCTGCATGATGTGGATGTGTTCCCATGTTCAGATTAAGCTCTGGGTTCTCTCACCCGGGAGCTCCTCAGGATGGAGGTGCTACAGTTTTGGATTAGCAAGGGAGGATCCATTGTGCTGGCAACCTCAGCTCTGCTTCTCGTGTAACAACTCACTGAGGGCTTTTTGGCAAATGCTATTTCAGTTAGGTGGAGTACTCCAAATTAAGTGCATAAAATTAGGTTTTAATTGCTTAGATGCCTCTGGCCTCACCTGATTACCTTCTGCCTTCTGCAAGGAACATGAGATGCTTTGAGGCTCAAGTCTGTTCCCCTTAAACACCCTCCAAACAAGCAGTTAATTGGAGAGCTGTGCCATAACTGCTCCTGGATCAAAATTCCTTTTAAAAACTTTTCACTTTCAATATCACCTGTTCTAATATTGTTACACATCAAAAGCAGTAAGTGTAGAGACATAATTATTTCCCAATAGGATTTTAAAATATTGGAATCAATCTACTTTAGGCATATGTTTAATTTCATTGTCTTTTCTGTCTAATTTTACATGAGAATTCTATTTATTAAACAAAGTTGGCAATGTTGTTAGCACTGAGTATATGCAGATAGCAGTCTCAATCTCCCTTGTGTTTTTTGTTAATCAATCCCTTTGATATAATAGACCTTTTCTCTGCATTATGGGCCCCAAATACAATTTTAAAAGTATATTTGAAAACTAATAATACTGCTGTATTTTCATCGGCCATTGAAAAAGTTCCACATCTCCTCTTTCGAGAGGAGTCTGAAAATACAGAACAATTGTAATGACTCTGAAGACACTAATAGAAAGATGGGTAAATTGTAAGAAACTCAAAGAATAAAGAAAATTAATATGTGTTCTTGGAACTGACTACTATCGAAAGGGTTACAGATAATTTAGAAATGAGAATTTCTCTTGTTTATATCTGTGCACAACTCAAGTGAGTAAAAACAGAGAAACAGAGTAAAACCTGCAAATATCTGAAGGCTGCAAATTTCAAGGAGGAGGGGACTGTAAAGCCATTGTTAAAGAACATGAAGGAATGACTCTCTCTTTGGCAGAGAATCCGTGCCAGGAATTGTTTTCCTTTGCATATCTCCTGCTGTGGTGAACAGTTAGGTGCCAGTCAACATGGAGATTCAGTGGGGAAATTAGCTTCAAATTAATTTTCCAGGACATTTCTGAATATTATGAGTTGTGTCTCAAGCAAGGACTGTGCCTCCCATCAGCAATATTTGGTATAAGGAACTGCAGAATATGGATGAGATAAACTCTGTACAGTCATCCCCACTTGATATGTACATTAGGGTTGGATGAGTTCAGAATGTGGGGCAGAAAAAAAAATAAACATAATGATAAAAATGTCTAGGTTGTATGCTAGAAAAAGTCAGTTTGTTGCTTTCCCTTTCTCTCATTTTTATGGATATGGTTTATTTCCTTCGAACAGCCTGTAAAACACAACACTAACAATAAACTAGGAAAAAAAAACCCAAACCAAAAGATCTATATCAATTTAATTTCACAAACAGAACATCTTAAACAGCAGATATAGTATACAATTATTTGTTTCATGATGTATAGTCAAATTATAATTCAGAAGCTTTACATTAAAAAAGAACAAGACAAGGAGAAACACTTCTGGGGAAAATATCTCTGTTGGGATTTATTCAATAATCTTAATTATTCTATTTACTTATTACCGAACTGTTTTTTGTAACATCTCAGGAAGGAGAAATTAGATATTAACAAAGCTAGCATCTTCTGGGTGCTTCTTTCAGCTCTGTGATACATTTCATGACAACGAAGGGTAATGTTGGGGTCTGAGGTAGTTGTTGTGTATTCTCCAATGTCTCAGGACATCCTGCCTCAATATTTCTCCCCTTCTTTCCCTTTTCTTCCTCTTCTCTTGAAGTTAAAGACCTGTGAAGTTAAGGCAGGACCAAGGTCAGAAGAACAGCAACAAGGAGGGGTTAATTCTCTCATAGGACACTGACTGGTGAGTGGGAACTTCTGGGATTTGGGACCCAGTTTACAGGAATGGGTTTTTCAGGTGATGTTGTAATCACAGAGTCACAGAATGGGTCAGGTTGGACAGGACCACAGTGGCTCATCTGGTCCCATCTTCGTGCTGCAGCAGGACTATTCCAGAGCACAGGGCACAGGACTCTGTACAGATGGGTCTGGAATATCTCTTGAATATCTATTTTGAATATATAATTCACAAGAAAGGAAGGAATGCTGTGACTCTGCAGCCAAGAGCTCCTTAACTCCCAGGCTGGGACAAGACACCCTTCAGCCTGGTCATTTCCTGGTCCCATGACATTTGTTCTCCTGTTTCACCATCAAATTGCATTGTAGAATATATTTATTATGACACAACCCATTTCTTCATTTTCCCCCCAGAATTTTATACACAATTCTCCATCAGTACAAGGCCTTCCTCTCTGTGGGTGAGTGCACTAAAGAGAAGGCAATCCTGTGTAATAATTACAGGATGCTGGCACAAGTGGCCAGATTACTTATATTTCTATCAGTGTTCAATTCTTTGGGCTTTTTTAGAGCACCCAGGCCATCCTGAAACCTAGAAGTTTAGCTTGGTTAGCTGTGTGTCTCTAGGAGGAAAGTGGTGCCCATCATGATGAAAACAGAGCAGGGAACCGTGCTGCATGCTCTGAGAAGTTTCAGCCTGAGCAGGGTGACATTCACAGTTCTGAGATTCTTCCAACCAGCTTAATCAACTCTGAAAAACAGATGGGACTGTATGTCATGGGGGTCTGAAGGCTTCTGCTACGGCACAGAAAAGTGCTTAGAAGTACAATTTCTTAAAAGGGGTTATTATCCAGTTGTGATAGTTCTGAAGTGAAGAAATAAGTTTTCATGAACAACAATGAAAACTGGTAATGGCTTTCGCATTTTTAAATGGCCAAATAATATTTGGAATAGTTAAATTGCAATATTTAATAGATATAATTTTTTAAAAGATGCTTTTCTGGTCTGGAAAGCCCATAATTTCTGCCCTCAATTTACCACAATCAAATGTAGCCTTAATGAACAGATTAATTATTGTAGCAGTTTAGAAGGAAGAAAAAGACCCAAAACCCCAAACCATGAACCCCTTGCACCTTGCATTACAACCATATTACTTCCTGGTTTTGGATGAGGACTACAGATATTGATTTCATGTCAGCTGTACAGACATTGTCAGCATTATGTTTTGAACTTGTCTGCTTGCTCATCACATTTTAATTAATGAGGGGATGAGCCAAAACAGGTGTTGGTAGCAGAACAGGCAGCAGCTGGCAAACAATTTTTAGATCTACAATTAACTCATTTATACTATTGTTTTAGAACAGAGGGTTCATACAATTTTACAGAGGAGGAGTGAATATAATTTTACTGAGGTGGTTATTATCAGGCTGAGCTTTAGAGGCACATTCATATTTTCTGTTTCTGTTTTGCTAGATTTTTTTAAATGACTTCTTCTCAGGCTTGGTTCTCATGGTAAAGCTGATTAAAAAGTTTAGGTTATTTTTTTTTCCAGCAGCAGGCAATTTATATTACTGAAACAATCTAATCAAGGAACTACATGGCCTTTGAATAAAGAACCCTAAATTCATTTTATTATCATCTATTTTTCCAGAGAGAAAGTGGTATAAATTGCTCTGGAACTAGAGCTCAGCAAAACTCTTTTCCAAATCTGTGTCTGTATAAATTGCCACAGAAAGAAAGTTGTATGAGTCCATCAAAACTTCAAGCACATTAAGTATCTAATCAAACTCTGAACTTTCTTATTCAGATGTCCCAGGCTCTTTAAATCCCATAACACTTTCTATGTCCTTGCTGTTGCCCATTACAAGGCTTTCAGTGAGCTCTTTAATGTGAACTTTCGGCATTCCCTGGTGTGTCTACCATTCCCTGGAGATTTAAAGCTGGATGTCCAAGATGAGCAGGCAAAAATCCCATTGATCTACTAAACCATCACGGGTAATAACTTGGTGCCAAATGCCATCTCTACATGGTTTTGTGTCACAGTAAATTCCATGAAGTAACTAAAGAGGGAGTCAACAGTCTGAGAGAGAGCAAAGACCAGGTTGTTCTGGTCAAATAACTCCTCAGGTCAGTTAACGGATTATTTTGAAGAAATGTTTCATGATATAGAGATAATCAATGGCTCCATTTTTGAAGCATTGCAGGAGAAATAGTGAACATCAGTCTGGTGACACAGTAAGCACAGGAAGGGTGGTGACAGAGGAGGATGCAATAGGCTTCTATGCTAGAGTTGTAAAATGTGCCCTCTAAGGCTTAAGGAGTTGAAGAAAACTTCAAGAAAAACTTCTTTAACGTCTCCATATCCTTCCCTACCCTTATGAGCCCTGGAGAGGAAAACATGCACCCTGGGATCCTTCAGGATTGTCAGCCTGCTTGACCAAAGGGTGGATCATCTTGAAACTGGTATTGATAATTTCCATGAGACATCTGTGGGGATAAGGAATTTCCTGATCCTTGAGACATTGTTCTTTGCCCACAAGTAGTTTCATTTTTAGTTACCTGGCTTTGGTACCAGCCATGTTGGAGTCTCAGTGGTGTATAAACTGCAGCTGAGATCAGCCAGGAACAAACTGGTGTCAGGATTCAGGCTCAGGCACAGCCTCCAGATGCCTGTACGGTTCAATGGCCAACCCAGCTCCTGGCACAGTTTTGGCGTGTGCTAATTAGCGCAACCACAGACCGGGCTCTGGCACTGGCTGGGGATCACATTTCTCAGAAACTATTCCCACTGGTAATTTGAAGTTAGACACTTTGTTTCAGGGAAGGAGACTTTTGATATATAACCATCAGTAAAACCGTGTAGTTTGGCCTCAGAGAAATGTCCTTAATAGCTTTACTTAGCAGGACAGACAGAGCTGGGGGGACCAATGGAAAACTAAAAAGCTTGCAAGCATCCCTTGAAAATGAAGGTTAAACCTGTGAGTTATTGCGTGAATACTGCAGCATAAGGGAATGCAATCTTTAAGCAGGAAGCATTTATATGCTGAATGACCCAAAAGGCCAAATGACTATAAGCTGTTGTACAGGATATTATTCTGTGCACATAATATGCCTGGAATAATTAACAGAGAAATTAATTTATGCTCCTATAGTAAATTTATACTAGCCATAATAATTTTAATATATATACATGTCTTTGAAATTATGATAGCAGCTGTAAAACTAGTGGATTTCTTTATTAAAAGCAACTAGATCAAAGAGTTCAAAGAAGGGTCAAGGACCAGATTTGTTTGTGGTTTAACCCCAGTAAGCAACTAAACCTCGCACAGCCTCTTGCTAAATCCCCACTGACTAGAAGTGTATTTATGATTAGTTAAAGAAATATGATGGAAATTAAATTTCCTTGGACTAGGAAATCACTAGATTTAGTATTATTTTGATGGGAAATTCTTTCATTAACTATTAAATGGGCTAAAAACTGTCTCAGTGCCAAAAGTCAGACAGGTATTATTCATTAGCTATTACCTGTATGAGTCCCTAGATAATTTTTCAACTGCATTTAATATTTTTATCAATATTTTCAGAAATAAAAATGCTTTATGGCTAGACTGACTGATAACATGAATACAGACATAACAGCAAATATGGGGGCAATTTATAATTTATTAGAATGGCTTAAGTATCTTGGTTTCAAGCCTGGAGATTTCATCTTTTCCCACAGTAAATCTACATTAGATCAACTGAATTTCTGGACCTGATTGACTGCGTTGACTGGATCTTCATTTCCTATCTAAACTTAGGCATTTAACCTTTCAGTGAAGATAAACAAAAGTAATACACAGGGAAAAAATGGGAAAGGCTTCATCATGGCATGTGGAGACTTGCTGAGGACTCAATGAACATTCTGGGTTTATAGAGTCCAACCTGCAAAAAACTACATTTTAGGCATAAAAAAGTGGACCTTCTCATAAATAAGGCCAGGATAAGATTGGTCTAAGGAATTTCTAGTTGTGGGATACCCATATTAAGCTGTGAAAGTAGTATTAGAGAGAATTCAGGAGAGGATTCAAGTGTTGGAAACCAGCCTTACAGTGTAAAGCTCCATGGAGCTTACCTAATTCACTTCATTAAAAAAAAAAGACATGAGTTAATCCCTATGTGCAGCTATTTATATGTAGAGATGTGTGGCAGCAGTGAGGTTTTCAAATTTATAGACAATGGCTCAACAGGAAACACAGGCTGCAAAACAAAAGTAAAGAAAATTGACCTTCAGATAATCCATTCTTGTATCTTGTAATAAGGATTATTAAATGCAGGAGTAGCTTATGGGGAGAGGAAGTTGAAGGTACAACCATTAGAAAGATTCTCAATAAGAATGGGGTCTTTTAAGAGAAATTATTTACTCCCTGAATGTGGTATTTGTGCTCATTTACTCTGTCACTAGATTTTGTACCCATCTTTTTTTAGATGCAAACACTTCTAATATTTTGAATAGTTCAGATGATATATTAGCGTGAAGATAACCTGCAATTAATTAGCAAGGCTTTCACCAGTCACCAGGAGCAAAGTAATTATAAGAAATGGTACCATGGAAATTCCTAGACTTTATTTCTGTGAAATGTATTGTTAGGCATTCATTTGGGACAAAAAGATGAGTGGTGCAATGCAAATATTCTGAAAAGTCACATTTTTGAAAGTCAAATTTGGAACATATGCCTCAAAACTCAGCATCAGTTTCTGAGTGGAATTGATGTCTTGATATGTTGTTATTTAGTCCTTCTAAAAGCTGAAATGAGAGGACATGTTAGGCTGACAAAAAAGAAGACTGTCACTTACTGTTATGAGATTTTTAAAGCACAAACACAATTTGGCACATTTACTGGGAAGTGTTTTTAAATGGCGATAGTAAAAGAAAAAAAAAATGCTTTCTCTACTTCCATATTTTTTCAGTGTTTAACTTTAAGATACAGAATGTGCCAACCTATAAAATCTCCTGTGAAATGAGTATCTGGAAACACCGATGTACTTCTGGGGAAAGTGCCACATTCCAAAACAAAGCATTTAACGTATTTACTCCAACAGCAAAAGCTGTTGCACACTGACCTGTCACTCCTATCATGTGCAGGTTGCAGCCATGGTTTAGTGTCCTGGAGTTAATTTCCTCACTCGTTACACCCTTTGGAATGGAGCAGAGTTGATTTGTAATCATGTCAAGGCCCCATTCTATTACTTTGCTCCAGTTTCTCCAGCACATATTTTATTTTATTTTCCTTTTCTCAGGCTCTTGTTCCAGCACACAATTTTCTAAGGAGTTTTTCTAGCTTTCCTAGCAGTATAAAGTAATGCCTACTTATATCAGTGCCAGGGGGGTTGCCTTGTTTTGGGTGTTGTGGTAGCACAACAAACCAGGCAGTTTTCCTTCCTTTTGTTGGCTGCTGAGTTCCTAACTGACTGTGGATAGTTATGGCTCTCTTTCAGAGCCATTTCCCTCTGGGTCCCATACAGCCCCTTGGCAAAATGAGAGCTGTGCTGGACAAAGCACTACAAAATAGGATCCTGAGAGCAATGTGCAGTGCCTTGGAGTCCTGAGAGGTGCCTTGAGTCTGTTTCTGTATTTCATTTCCTTTAGCACTGTTTAAGGTGAAATGTTTCCCAGAGAGCTTTCATCCAAAGATCTGGGACTGGTGCGGGAAAACAGCACAATGGAAGTGAGCTCCCCATGGGCTGGGAGCTGTTTATCAATAGCTATGTCCTCTCCAGCTTGGGCTGCAGAAAACTGGTTTCTGTTGGAATAAAATAGACTATGAGGGTGAATAGATGCTTGGAACTGGCTTGCAGATGTTATCAGCAACCAGGTGATAAGAGGATTTGCTTTCTGTGCTTTCCACAACAGTTGTGAATGGTAATTCCCTCATTAAGAAGGTCTGGAGGGTAACAGTAATGAGGGACTTACTGCTGAACTAGAAGTCACAGTCAATGGCAGAAGGACAACACAATAAGAACCCAGCTACTAATAGGGTGGTGGGAAAGGAGGGAATGAAAGAAGAATAAAAAGATTCTATTTATTTCTTTTGCTTTTGCTATCTCTGTCCCTTCCATTTCCATAATCTGGAATAAGAATGAAGATGCAGCACAGAAGTGTTTCTCTAACAAGGCCAAAATGTATGTATTGTATCTGCTGTGTTAGATCTACAGACTAGCAGTGATGGTTGTTTTCCCAAAAAGGTTTTCTGTTACTGATGCAAAAAAACCCTTAACTGTGAAGAGTCCGATGAACATATGGTTGTGGATCCTTCCTTCCTTCCTTC
>WBMY01014139.1:0-11925 GCA_013397315.1 Donacobius atricapilla
ATCCATAAATGTCCTCCATATCAAGACCCCGTGTTCTACTGCTCTACGTTGTGCCATGTTGGCAGGAACCTCTGCGACCCCTCCCAGCCACACTGAGACTGTGTGTGGCTGCTACGAGATGCCTGCTTGCCAAGGGACTGCGCCTGCCACTGGCTGCTGTGACACAGTGCAGGTCGCTAGCAGGTCGCTAGTGCCTGCCAGGTGCCTGGCTACTGCTGAGCCTCGGTCACTGCAAGGTCCCATCTGCTGCTGAGCCATGCTCTGCGACCCCCCCTGACTGTACTCTGTCACTACACCATGGGGACACCCAGCTCTCGCAGAAGCAGGGCTCCCTACAGCTATTCCAACTGTGCCTGTGCAAGGATTTGATCAGCTCTTGCAAGAGCCATCTACACCTGCTGTGAGGTGTAGGGGCTGCATGGTTCCCATGGTACAGAGCGGCCCACAGCTCCAACCATGCCTGCACAGGTACTGGATCAGCGCACACTAGGACCACATGCACCCCCTGCTACCACACATGTGCCAGGACTGCCTCCTCCTGAGACTGAGTGGGCCAGCTCCAAGACCATGCCTCCGTGGGGCTTGTCAGCACCTCCAATTCAGCCCTCTAGGGGTGTACCAGTGTCTCTAACCCAGCCTCTGGGGACAGGTCCAGGAAATGTGTTACCAGGAGCTCCTGGAGACATGATACCTGGAAACAAAGCCTCTGTCCCGAGTGCACCACCCCTACTGGAGTTGGAGCTGCCTCTGGAATATATACTGGCAAGGGACGCAGGAGATACCAGCAGAGAAAGCAATCATCCCTCTGCAGAACATTGTATTTCATCACATCTGCAACCGAATCCGAGCTGCCGCACTGCATCAGCAGACCAGACAAAGAATGATGTTTGTGTCACCACAGCTTTCCCTCTGAGCCTTTCTACACCTTTAGCTAACAACTCTAAGTTTATCAGGGCATGGACAAAGCCCGTGTGGGGAGCCCAGCAAGTGAAAAGTGGTGGCAGAGGCAGTGGGGGGAGGCGTGTGGGGCCATGGTGCCATGGGGGCAATAGTGATCAGGCTGTCCTGAAAACATGGCACCAGCCACATGGCACAGCCACCGTGCGGCGGTGGGGGGTGGGCCACCCTATCAGCAGGCCTGGTAGGACACCCGCAGCTCTCTGCATAGGGACAGTAAAGAAGCAAACCAAGGAACAACAGCGTTGGCCAAGGCAATGCCAACAAAGGCAGCACTGAGCTCCTACCCCCCACACACAGCAGCGAGTGCTTGGTGAAGCAAGGCCTCCCTCCAATATGTCAGCAGAGTACCACTGCCGCTCTGCCTGCCACTGCTTTGACTCTACTAAAGCTTTCATATGCTGCAAACTCTGATAAGCTAATACTAAATAAAGGAAAAGGTTGGGCTAGTTTAATAGCCTCTTCCCCAAGAGGGAAGACTGCAGCATTTGCATGGACTAAACTTGAAACTGATTTACATAACAGGTTTTTGTTAGCTAGTTCTCTTGCAGTTACTATGAGGGTACTATGCCAGTGTTAAAAATATGGACTACAGCTTGCCTAATATGTCTTGAAGTTTATAGTATGACTTTTGCTTTTGTGCATTCTACGGGCATCATGCTTGCTCCGCCAACCTGAAGAACTAAACCCACAGTTTTGAATTCAAATTGTCAACTGCTGTCAGGAGTGTTTGCAGCTGCGAACTAAACTTGTCAGTTTCCCACAACTAATTCATAGACATTTTCTGCCTTTATAATTCAAATAGCAATTCCCACACGATTTAAAGAATCAGTACTGATAATATGCCAATGTTGCCACTATCTCAAACCTTCATTTAAAATTACTTTTATGAATAGATGCTCCTGTAATAATTCTATTTGTATACTATCCCTTCAAGGAAAAATTAACTGATGTGTTTTTTCAAAGTACCTTCCAAAGAAGCAAAAACATTCAGGTATTTTTTCTTCTTCCAAAAATCTTACATTTTCAATTATGGGATTTCAAAATCTAAAAGAAGTTTTGTTCTCAGTCACTTAAAAATTCTGCAACAATATAAAGCTCTAAAGCTTAAAAGCAATGCTGTTACCCCATACTGTGGGCTTGTAAAAACCTTTGTTTAAAGAAAAAATTAAGCTTTAATCATACTGTTATTTTTAATGGGTTTAGATCCTAATTTCTCTGCTCTGAAACTTCTTACCCTTAAGGAGCCACTGCAACCCTTTTTTGTGCTAGAGGCTTCATGCCAGCACTCATGCACTCCAGAGGTATTCACCTAGACTTCATTACCTTACAGTGTTAAAAGCGATTTTCTTGGTGAGAAATAAAGATACCTCTATTCCAACCATATTACCCATTCACAGCCCAGCCCTTTTGCTGAGTCAACACCAAAAGAACTAATATTTCTCAGTTATAGCTCTTCTTTAAACAGCTATTCTGTGTTACAAAGATACTGCTCTCATTCAGTACAGGACTGCAGATGTCACCTCCTGAGAAACAAACATCCGAGCACGAAGCAGTGGTGCGCTATGACACAAGAATCCCTGTCCAACATGCCAGGAGTCACAACTGACCATCAGGTTTACAGCTGCAGCACATGGTATCCAAATAACCAGCCACAATGCCCTCAGGTACCCATTTGGAGCTGTGCACAGTCCAACCAATAATGATAACAGATTGTATCCATCATGCAATATTCACAGGACAGCTAAGTCCTGAACCAAAATCTTGTGAATTTTTGATAATGGGAGTGAGCAGAGTTCATGTCCAAAGATTTTATATTTTACCAACTTGTACTGTCTGTAACATCCTCACAATAAAATCACTGTTTTAGCTATCTGTCCTGACTCCCCATGTTTCTTACCTAAAAGACTAACCATAGCGCAAGCTTTTCTCCTACCAGTCACACACTGACACATCTTTCATCGCTTGGACAAGACAGATCAGCCATGAGTAGCCACATCTCACCTGTGTCCTAAAGCATCCCAGGAAGACCATCACCCTCGTAGGCTTGATCAATACCAGTTCCAACGTCACTCTGATATCAAAAAATCAATGGGCGCAAGATTAGACCATCGTACCTACATTGGATCAACTAGTAGGTATTGGAGGTCACCGTGACAGTTTTTGCAGCCTACACCCTGTCACTTTTGAGGAACCTGAGGATCACATTGCTACCACCAAGACATTTATAATAGGAGCAGATATAGTCCTTTGGGGAAGGGATATTCTATCACAATGGGGTCTGAAAATGGAAACACATTTTTAATATGGGCTGTAGATGAGTGCGACACCTTAAAACTTATGTGGACCTCTAACACACCTATTTGGGAAAATCAGTGGCCGTTACCAGCAGGAAAACTTGCTGCTCTGGAACAATTAGTACAAGAACAATTAGACAAAGGACATCTAGCTCCAACAACCAGCCCTTGGAACACTCCAGTTTTTGTAACCAGAAAGCCAAACAGTGGAAAATGGAGGTTGTTACATGACTCAAAAAAAATAATGAAGTTATTGTAGAGATGGGGCTTGTTGCAAACAGGGTTACCTTCATCAGTTATGATTCCTAAAGATTGGACATTAACTGTTATTGATTTAAAAGACTGTTTCTTTAACATTAGTTGGCATCCTGATGATGCACAACTGTTTGCCTTTTCTATTCCATCTATTAACCAGCAAGCTTCATTAAGGAGATATCACTGGAAAGATTTGCTGCAAGGCATGCGTAACTCACTATCTACCAATGGTATGTTGCAGAAATACTTTCTCCAGTTTGTGCACATCATCTAGATTCCCTCATATTGCACTATGTGGATGATGATATCTTAGTAGCAGCTGAAGATGAAGCATGCATGCTGGACACATCAGACCAGCTCATCTCAGCAGTGCAGGAGGCAGGGTTCACTGTAGCCAAGGAAAAAAATACAGCAGCTTCCTCCTTGGATACAATATTATAGATCAGACCATAACACCACAAATACTTCTACTGAGAGACAATCCAAAAACACTTAATGAAATGCAGAAACTTGTAGGAACTATCAATTGGATCAGACCTCTGCTAGGAATTACAAATCAGGACATAACCCTTTATTTGACTAATTAAAAGGAGACATAGCATTAAATTCACCGCGAGAACTTACCAAAGAAGCTCAAAATGCCTTGGAAAAAGTGATACAAGCCATTCAATTGCATCAGGCACACTATTATAATCCTAACCTATCATTTTTGTTTGCAGTTTTAGGAGAAAGTACCCAGCTTCATGGGTTGATTTTCCCATGGGATCTGGAGAAGAAGGACCATCTGGTAATACTAGAATGGGTCTTTCCATCATGACAAATGTGTAAAACTATAACAACCTGCCCTGAAATTATGTCTCAGCTCATATTAAAGCCAGAACTCAAATGCTTTCTCTTTCAGGCAAAGATTTTGCAGAAATATTTTTGCCAATGAATCTATGGATTTAGAACAGTTAATTCAAAATTCAGATGTTTTGCAAATTGCCCTTGCAAATTTTGCAGGAAAAATCTCAGTTCATTATCCTAAACATAAGTTATTAAATTCACCTTTGAAATAATTCAGAAGCCTCTAAGGAGTCATACACCCCTAGAGACAATCACCTTTTTTACAGATGGTCCAGAGAATACTCAGAAATCTGTAATCATATGGCTGAATCCAGACACCAAAGAATGGGAATCAGACATCAAGGAAGTAGAAACCGCTACCCAGATTGTGTAGCTAGCAGATGTTTTGCATGTGTTTTCTAGGTTCATGTCTCCTTTTAACTTTGTGTAATAGTTTTAAGTTATTCTCGGGTGGAAACACCAATCATGTAGTGGTTTTTCTGCTGTGTGATAGGATTAGGAAGAAGAAGGTCAAACAGGCTCAACTTAAACAAACAGATTTATTAACACAAACCAAAAGAAGGAAAAAATTGAGAATTAAAATAAAAGCTTTCAAAGCACTCCCCTCCCCCCACCAATGGTTCACTTTCTCCCATACAACATAAAGAGACAAAACCTGTAATTTTCAGTCAGTTTCACCATTTAAAAATAATCTTTTATCAGTTCTTTTAGGAGAGGAGTCTCTCTTAGAACTTCCATAGAGATTCCCCAATAACAACGTAGAACAGTTCTCTTGTGGGTCTTAACTCTCACAAAGACAGCCACCCAGGAACCTGCCTTTGTGAAGTTCCTCCCAATAGCAGCTTTCCCAATACTGCATATCGGCCACATCTGCTTATTAGGGGTACTGTTTAAGGATGCCTCTTCTAGTATAAAACTAAATTTCTCTTCTTCCATCTCCAAAGTCATCTTCATCTCAAAAACTAGAGATCTCCTTTTCCCTAAGAGCAAAGGGCTTCTTATCACTTTCAACTACAGCCTTACATCCCCCACAACAGCATTCATGTTACAGGAAAAATAATCCATTCTTCATACTTTACTAGAGACGTCCAGCCAAATTAGGCCACTCCTCCTCCTTTGTCCCAATAGTCTTTTCATTCTCTCTTCACTGACTTCAGTTTCATGCTGTGTCTCCTTATAGTTCAATCACTTCATCTGTTCTCATTCCGGGAAGGGCCAGTGCTCTGGAAGTTCCATCTGCTGGCAGAAAAAAAGTTACAACTTGCCCTGGCCTGCAGTGGTCATGTGATCTCTGCCAGGTGCCAGCCACAAGGATCTCAAAGCCATGCTGGTTGGGGAGGCTCAGAAATGGCAACCAGGATCTCAGTAGTTAAGTAGACCGATGGATGCCTTCCTCCTCCATCCCTCAGTGTCATCCAGGGTGGCCCAACTCAAGGATGCTCCCAGAGGTCTGGGAAGGTGGGGAGGGAACATCTCCCCCTGGCCCTGTTTGGCGAGTGAGCAGCTGCTGGGGAGAGTTTAACACTCTATAGATGTTAATAGCTGGGGTTTTTTTTCCTCCCCTCCCCTGCTGACAGCAGCCATTGGGCCTGGCCATGGCCCGGCTCGCAAGCCCAGTAGGGAGCGGGGCCTGGCCCAGCCCAACCTGGCTGCCTCACGATGTTACCTCCAGCCAGGTCGAAAGAGAAGGAGGCTGGCTTCCTAAAATCTTCCTGAATTTAGAGCCGTTACCCAGAGGTGCATACCTGTATTTAATGGGCTAATCTGGTTGTCAGTTTCAAAGAAGATGGTTTTTACCATCAGTGCTAAACCAACACACTTGGTAACAGATTCCTTTTATGTTGCAAGTGTGGTGGAGAGAGAAGAGGAATCTCTGCTCAAAGAAGTTTCAAATGATCACTAGTACAGTTTACTTAAAAAATTAATCTTTCTTCTTTCTCTTTGACAGTAACCTTATTTTATTACACATATTAGATCACACACTGTCCTCCCAGGTTTCATAGCAGAAGGCAATGCAATGGCAGACCTTCTGGCAACGACCATACAGAACACACTACCAAACGTTATTGAACAGGCTCAAATAAGCCATGTGTTCTTTCACCAGAATGCATCAGCCCTGGTAGAAATGTTTAACATCTCTTAAAATCAAGCTAAAGCAATAGTCCAATCATGTCCAGGCTGCCAAAAACTAGCCATCCCAGCAATAGCAACAGGTTTAAACCCCCAAGGTTTAAACAGTCTACAGATATAATATCAATAATTTGGAAATTCAAACAGATCCATCTCTCTATAGACACGTTTTCAGGAGCAATTTATGCTTCAGCACATGATGGAGAAAGGACCAAAGACGCAATTAAACACTTCCTACAGGCATTCTTATCCCTAGGCATCCCTCAGAAAATCAAAACAGGCAATGGATCAGCTTACATTTCTCACAACTTACAGCAGTTTTTTAACATGTAGGGGATCTAACACACTACAGGAATACCTCATAGAAAATACTAATATCCATATATACTCAGGCCAGTCTATTTTAAAAAGAGCACACAGATAACTGAAAACATTCCTGGAAAGACAAAACAGAGGAGTAGAAACTGTCTCTACAATAGAAAAGTTAAATAAAGCTATATACATCTTTAACTTCTTAAGTAATTCTTTTATGGAACAGATGTCCCCAATTTTCAGACACTTTCGTAACACCGCTCAAGAGAAGCTCAAGAAACAGCTGCTAGTGTTCATTAAAGATCCTGAAACAGGACAAGTTTTGGGGCCCTATCCTCTTATAAGTGGGGGGAGAGATTTTGTGTGTGTTTCCACAGGTACAGGCCCTAAATGAATCCCTGTAAAAAATATCAAGCCACAGCTGAAGCAGATGGAAGAACAGCAGAACACACCTGAAGAAGAACACGCAAAGGACATTGAGTGACCGCAGACCACGGCTTCAAAAGGATTCCTATGCCTTGACACAAACCAGCAGTGTGGACACTGAAACACTTTCAAAGCAGAGACTGGGTTTTTATAAAGTTTGTACTAGTTAAAGATTACTCAGCAGAGTATTCTTTGCACTGAGAAACTTTTTACAAGTTATTGCTGTCATGTTAATGTTATTATTTTGTTTTCAAATTCTATGTTAAAAAAGCTTCTGTTAGTCCCAGTTCTATATAAAGTACAGAATATAGTTCACTTGAAAACATCTCACCAGACTAAAAAGCAGATTAAAATTCCAAAGCAACGAGAGACTGAATTTTCATTTAAAAAAATTAATCATTGAAATAATTGGCTGGAAAAGAAGAAAGGGTAACAAGTTCAAAATAATTTAATCCATAAAAAACTACAGTTAAGTTATAGGACTGAATTATACAGCAATAATAAGTTATTACCACAAAGGGTAAAAATTTTTTCAAGGTAACTATTTTTCTTTTTTTTCTCTTTTTTTGTACTAAAATTAAAAAGGGTGAGATGTTGTAGTGCACCATCCCACCCGAGCAGATGTTCCTATATTAGGAAAAGAGTTTAAGCCTCATCCCTGAACTTACAAGGAAGATGAACCAGAAACTTCTATGCTCTTCTCACCATAATTGGCCTAGTGCCAGGACAAAAGCACCTGTTGGACCCTTGAGCTTCCTCAAGGAATGTAGCTATTTTCTATTGGGCAGCTTGCCAAAAACCCCTCCCAGATCGTTATATACTTAAGAGAGAGCATGGAGATTCTCAAGGCATTTTCAGGGTGTCTTAGCAGATGCAAGGAACTTCCCTGCACTATGCACGCCTTTTATTCTTTTGCTTTCTATAATTTGTCATTTTTGGTTTAATTAAAATCCTTTTGCTTTTTCAAAACACCTCAGATCATGCTGCCTTGCTAGTTATTCTTAAGCCATTTCTGGGAGGTTGCTGGCAGCCCTCAGAGTGTGATGAACCTTCATGGGGCTAATAACACGCTGACCTCACACAGAAATTCATCAGGGGAGTGTGTAGTGAAACCCCGCAGAATAAAGTAGAGAAAGCTGTTTACACCTTGAATCACTTAACAGTACCAGAACAATCCCCAAACCCAGAAATCTTAAATAATTTCCTATCACTGCAGTCATCTAGAGGTGCCCAGTCACCTAATCTAAAGTAATGGTAGAAGACACTATCACAAACAAGTGGGAAGGTTCATGGGACCTCATTACACGGGGACATGGGTAGGCCTGTGTTTCCATGGACATGAGAACATAATGGATACCCATCAGGTGTGTTCACTCTGCTCTGTGTCCTACTTGGGACCAGAGACAATATCTTCCAGATGAAGCTGCAGCAGACATTGTGAAGCAGTGAGTTAAAGGACTTGTGCAAAAGACACATAGTGCTCTGGAACCTTTTTGAGATAACAAGTATATTTAAGGCAAAAACCTAAACTCCACAAGTTGCTTTTCCCGTTATTTGATTTTCCAACAGTTAAACTTAAAATGTTTCCTGTTCATAGAGTTAAATTGTAACTTTGTAACTTCCAAGTAATAAGCCTGCAGTGTGCCATTTTGAGAGCTTGTATTGCTGGTAGTCCTGCCTGACAGCACCTGGGGAATGGATTTAATTTTCAGTGATACCTGGGATGCATCACTGGCTAAGAGAGGCTAGGCTTGTCAAGTAAAATGATATGTGTCACCATCCTGCTCTGTCATCTTATCTGCAAAGGGTCCTCCCAGGTAAGATAACAGAGAACACTTCACATTTTTATTAAACTGAGAAGGGGGAACCATGACAGATACAGCCACACATGATTTGGCTTAACAGATACCAGTTCGACCAGCCTAGCTCAAAGTAAACAAGTCCCTAGGCACGACACCTCAGTCAACTCCTTTGAAGCATAGATACACCCATGTCATTGGCCAGTGAGCTAGGCAGAGTCAAGACCCTTGACCAATCACATCTGTAAATGTGGGAATTTGGAAGCTCTATAAAAGGAGCTGTTGAACAATAAAGAGTGGCTGTTGCTACATGATCTTCAGTGTGTTAATGTAATGTTCCTGCCTCCATCAATAGCAACAAACTGGTATGATAAAAAAGGGGTGACTGTCTTTTCTGTATTAGCAGTCAGATTAAAAATACAAAACAAAGGTAAATTATCTCTTTTTTTGTGATGAAAGGAGTTTACCAGTAAGGTCACAAAGGGGTTAGGCTGGGATTTCTGCTCTTTAACATATTCATATGTTATTTACTGAAAAAACAGTGCAAATTTACAGAAAGAACTCACCATCTTGATAGATTTCTGGCAGAAAAAAATCAACATGGCTAAATGCAGAGTGATAAAATATTACTCCCCATAGTAACAGCACAGAATTAGGTAAACCATTTAGAAGTTCCTATGGACTGCACACCAAACTGGCAGCTGGACTGTTCACTCCCTCTTCAAAGGCAGTTCATGGTTGAATCTCTCAGGTTTTGTTGTATCTTTGGATCCCTGGAGGGGCAGGAAACAGTAACCCGGGCACAAAGAGCAGGTACACAAAGAGAAAATACACAAAGAGGAAGAAAGATGGTTCTGCGGAGCACAGATACAATGAAGGGAGATGGGTACAAGGGACATAATGTAAACACATTAACTCATTAAAGTTCATAGAAGCCTAAAGCAGAAAATTATTCAGTTTTCCCTATACTAGCACAAAGAGACTTCTTACAATATACACATTTCACATGAAGTCTAGAAGTTTGCTCCTACAGGATGATGCAGAGTTTGAAAGTGAACATAGGTTCAGATGGGACTGAGCTGCCTGACCCTTCCCTGAAGGCTACTGACAGACAAGCAGACTCAAAGAGCCTGGCTTGCCTAAAGGGTTCATTTGGCAGGAACACTACAACAGCAGCATTTGTTCAAAGGAGCATAAAAAACTGTGGTTGATTCCTGGAAGGCTCAGCCTACTGATTTCTGCTTGTTTCTACTTTTTCCTTCAACCTAACAAACCCCAAGACTTATCTGTTAGCCAAAGGGAAATCCAACCTCCACTAACATACAAGAAGGCGCCTGTCAACAGAGCCTCTTCCCTTGTATGAGCCCAGAGCTACTCCAGTACCTTTTACAGTAAGGAGAGTAGTTCCTTTGGTCTGATTTAGATCTATCTTTTCCCTAGAACACAAGGAGCCACTGTGAAATATGCACAAACTCTCTGAGTAGAATTATGTTTGCTATCCTACCAGGTAATTGTGAAACGAGGTAGAGTTCTGGAGCTCATACACATAATCAGCTGATACTGAAGCCCAGTCACTGGAGTTACCTGTGCCCCAGAGAAGCTTTGGTGTGTGGAGCACATGGTTCCTATCCATCCATATTATCCAAATTATAAATACCAACACAACACAGGTAACAAAGCAGATAGCCTGTCCTTTACAGATCAGCTTTTACAACTCATGAGCCAGTTCAGTTTTATGATGGAGATGGCGGAGGACTGAACAGGGTGGGGGAAAATCACACCACATTTGATGTGGTTAACTTCCCTATCAAAAGCCCAAAGTGAGAAAATGAAGCCAAAGTGGGAGCTGTGGCTGTGCAGCATATACCTGGCTGAACATCAGGAAGTAAACTACGTAAGATCATGGGGTCAATTAGATTGGAAAACACCTTCAAGATCATCATGACTGAACAGTACATCAACTAGATCATGGCATTAAGTGCTGCATCCAAGCTTTCCTTTAATATCTCCAAGGATGGTGATTCCACCACCCCCTTGGGCTGCCTGTTCCAATGTCGAATCACCCTCTCAGTGAAGAAATTCCTCTTAGTGTCCAACCTAAACCTCCCCTGGCACAGCTTAAGACTCTTATTGCTGGTTTGCAGAGGAGCAGAACCCGATCCCTACCTGGCTGCAACCTCCAGTCTGGGAATTACAGAGAGAAATAGGGTCCTCCCCGGGCGTCCTTTTCCCCAGGATGAGTCCCCCCCCAGCTCCTCCTCATCAGACTTGCGCTCTAGACCCTTTCCCAGCTCCGCTGCCTTTCTCTGGACTTGCTCCAGCCCCTCTATGTCCTTCGCGGAAAGGGGAGCCCAGAACTGGACACATCACTTGAGGGGCTTCTCACCACTGCAAGGGGAGAATCTCAAGAAGCCTCATCCTGTTACGTTTTCACCCAAAACAAGGTTTTTACGAGCGGGGATAGGTTTTCACGCGCCGCGGAGGCCTCGCGAGCTCCGCGGCGGGAGCACTCGCTCCTTAATCCCGGGGGCCCTTCCCCACGACTGCCGAGGCGCCACCTCTCCCTAGGCCCCGCTTCCCGCGGCGCCTCCGTGTCGTTGTTTGAACCCGAAACGGAAATGGGATCGCGGAGCCGCCGGGGGAGAAACGGAAACAAAACACGGGCCAGGCCGCGCTCACCCGCTGCCAACCGTCCGTCCGTCCGCCCGCCGCACCGACACGTCCTGCCGTCCGTCCGCGTCCGGGAACTCCCGCAGCTCCGGGTCCAGGACCGGCTCCGGGAGCGGGGCCAGGAGCGGGCTGCGCCAGGATCGAGGCGGCGCGCAGGCCCAGCGCGGGGAAAGCGCGCGACACCGCCGCGCCCCAGCACGAACTACGTCTCCCGGCGGCCCCCGCGCGGGAAC